>OY293313.1:18696115-19162804 GCA_958502075.1 Orchestes rusci | reverse complement strand
AAGACTTTATCTGCTACCATTGCTTCTTAGACTTCCCATTGGGGGGCCTTGAACGCCAGCTTCACCAACCAACAATCTCTTAGTCGTTATCCAGGACCAGCAGCTAACTTTGACATGTCTTCCTGCTGTAAGAAGTAGATCATCACTAGAGTGTTTTGTCAAATTGTGAATATAGCCCTGGATTCTGCTGCTGTGTCAGGGCTGGATGGAGCCTTGGTTCAAATGAAAAGTGCAAACATTTTTCCCTTACCAATTTGAAGTGAACCTTCCGGCAATTCTGCTCTGCTTGTCATCATCGTTTCTACCATTACTTTTTTGTGGGAAGTGATGGGCTAAGCTTTCTTTCTGTTGAAAAGGAGGAGTCGTGAGGAGAATACTCTGCGAGGTTCTTGCGCCAGAATCAAACACCTCATGAGTCCAAGAAACTACGAAAATTTGGAAAAGCAGTAGAGTTAAAGGTGAAAATGCGGAATGAGAGTTGAGAGGATAGGATATTGAGTTAATGTCATTATCGCTTGGCCAGTTTCTCCCTTATTTTAACATGCAATCGCATACTGCGAAAAAAAACTGGAAACCTCCATAACACATTCTCTGCGTGCCGTATCACTTCTTAATTGGTTTCCATGCGTCCATAATAATTAATCTGGCATCGAGTTGACGGTATCAACAACCAGACCAGGATGATTGATCAAAAATGAAAAGCTCGTCAAATTAGGGGTGTCTTGTCAAGGGTGGCTGATTGAAAAATTGCCGAATTATGCGGGCCAAGATATTGTTTGGCCACGTAATTAATTTTTGAGGGGGAAATTGAGGGTTTGGCTTTATAGTTATTAATCAAACTGAGGATGATCAGTTTTATCAATGGTCAGCACAACTTTTATAAAACTCCATAGATTCATAATCGAATGATATAACTTCGGAAACTGGGACTCCGTCCGATACCTGGATACGGACACCTGGAAGATCAATGTCGACATCACTCGTGGTCTTAAAATTTTTATTAGGTCTTTTTGGCCTTCATAAAGTTTTGACGTGAGCGGATATCTGGTTTATTCATGGCGGCTCGTAACGACTGGAAGAAAAGGGTTTATAGGCGATTGGGGAAGGTTGGTTATCGAAATGGATTTGCACAATGTTTAGAAATAGGGAAAATATTGAGATTAGGGAGTAATAATGCCGTTACTGTTGAAAAAATCAGCATACGTCATTGAAAAATGTGGTTATTATTTATAGAAAATTGCGCTCGCATGCGGAATGACGTCAAACCGTCAACATTTTCGGTCATGTAGCAAACAATGATATTAATCATTCTTTCATTTCATCATCAGAGTCTCTTCCTTCCTCATCCTCATCCTTGTTCCAGCTTGAGCTCTTCATCTAGATCAGTTGTCTTCATTTAATTTATTTTCTTCATTAGATTCTTCCCACAGTTTTCCTCAGACATTGGTCCTTATTTAAATCATTTCTTAATCTGGAGAAAATGTTTTTTATCATCTGCGTCTCTCTCTCTGGTATTGTTAACTCTTAGTTATTTTGTTTTTTTCAAGATTCGGTTGCTATCATCTTTTTTAATTGATTTTTTCTTGTCAATCTTTTGAAACCTTCTTTTTCCATTTTCATTTTCAGTTGCGTTTGTCCATCTTCTCCAGGTATGTTTCCTTCTGCTCTCTTTTCATTCTCTTCAATATGTTGCTCATGGCTAGTGAGTTCTTTTCTTGATATTAATTTTTTAGATGCAACGTTTTTATTTTGACAAAATATTCATTCTTTTTTTGGCTGTTGTTGCTCTACAAACGCCAAAATATTTATTCGATAAAGAATAAAAATTAACAAAAATATTTAATGCTCAACAATCAGAATTCTTGAAAATGAAACCATGAAACCAAAATTTTAAATGAATAGATTTATTAAATACAAAGGATAGGAAGTCTAGAAGGAAAGTACAACGAAAACCTTGAGAATAAATACATTAACGGAAAATAAAAATTTTGGAAAAGAACACTCGGAACTGAAGAAAGAAAAGAATGAAAGAAAATTAATCAGTTACTTAAAAATTGAAAAAATGATTGATGATCTATTTTCTAAAAAATAAGGAAAATGAAAAAAATTAGGAACAAAACAGACACTAAAAAAAAAGAAAACCCTTTCAATAAAGAGTTAATGATTATTCAAATGAAAAAAATCTCTAAAAAATACAGTAGACCTTAAATTTCCTTATCAAAATTTGAACAAACCACCAAAAATAAAACAACGCTTATATTATAGCAAATACAGTAGACCTAATACTCCCATAAAAACAATGATGAAAAAAACATCAAAACTAAAAAAAAAACAATTAACATCACTTCTTGAATAAGCATAAAAGTGACTCTTTTATGAAAAGAAAAACCATTCAAACAACGAATTTAAAGAAATTAAATGAAAAAAATCCTCAAAAAATGGACCTACAAATTCGCCTGAAGAAAATGAAAAATCAACAAAAATAATACAAAAGTTAACAAATTACGCTTGGATTATATCAAAAAGTTAGTGAAAACCACCTAAACAAAAAGTTAAAAAAAAAATAATTGGAGCGAAATCTCCTAAAGAAACAGTAGACCTAAAATTCTCTTGACAAGACATTAAAAAAAAAGCAAAAATAAGACAAAAGTGAAAAAAAAAACGTTTAGATTAGGCATAACAAAAGCTTAGTAGGCCTCCCAAACTAAGAATTTATAAAAGATTATATTATCCAAAAAATACATTAGACCTAAAATTCTCTTGACAAACACCAAAAATAAGAGAAACTGAACAAAAACTTAGATAAGACCTGAACAAAGAATTTATAAAAGTTTAAAAGGAGAAATTCACCAAAAAATACAGTAGACCTAAATTTCTCTTGACAGAATATGAAAAGAAAACCAAAAATGAGAACAAAAACGCTCAGTTGGTAAAGGAAAGAAAAAACGCCATAAACAAGGAATTTATAAAAGTTAAATGAAGAAAAATCATAAAAAAATTGTAAGTAGACCAAAAAAAAAACTAAGAAGAAACCCCTACAAATAATAAAAAAGGCAACCAAAACGCTTAGATTTCAACAAAAAGTTGGTAAAGAAAAAGAAACAAGGAATTTATAAAAGTTAAATGAATAAAAGTTAAAAAAAAAACTGTAAGTAGAACAAAAATTTCCTCAACATAACATGAAAAAACACCAAAAATAAAAATTAACAACAAAAACGCTTGGAAGAAAAAGAAAAAACTCTTTAACAAAGAGTTAGTAAGTAATCCATTTATTTAGCATAAAGCTACACAAGTTTACAGTTTTAAATTATTGTATAAGTATAATAAAAGTGTATAACAGATATGTATGAACAAATAATAAAAAAAAAAAATAATACAAGCATTGTACATAGTAACAGTAAAATAGAGCAGTAAAAAGTTAAAAACTAAAACAAATAAAAACCTGAAGGTAAAAAATTAAAATGGAGATGACAGGATGTGTGGCTTCAATAGTTTTTTGAAAAGACCAAGACTAGTACAGTTCTTCAATGTGTTTGGAAGCCGATTGAATTCTTGTAAACCTTTGTGCAAGATGGAGTTATGCAGCTGACTAGAATGACATCTTTCGAACAAAACAAAGTTATCACAGTTTCGAGTCTTATAACTATGTACATCTCTAAAAGTTTTTACTTTATCACAGATATAATTTGGGAGCAGGTTATTTTTTATTTTAAAAAGAAATACATTTACATCAAATACAATTTTTTGTTTGACTGACAGCGTATCAACAACCTTTAACATCACATAGATAGGAGTGTACCGGTTACACTTGAGAATAATTCTTAAGGCCCTATTTTGAATTTTCTGTAGTTGGTCCATTTTATACATAGGTAGATTGTACAAGAGCGTGGAGCAATATTGCAAATGTGGCGCTGCGATGGTGTTATATAACAACATTTTTGTATATAGAGACAGTGGTTTTCCTATTCTAGATTTATGAAAGTTTATGAAAGTTAAACGGAGAAAAATTCCCAAAAAATAATAAAATCACCAAAAATTGAGTGAACAAAAACGCTTATAACGCAAAAAAAGTGAGTGAAAAAAATGAAAAACCTCATGAACAAAGAATTTATAAAAGTTTAAATGAAGAAAAATTCCCAAAAGATACAGTAGTTTCAAAACATCCTTGAAAAAATATGAAACAAACATCAATAGGTATAGACCTAAATTTCTCTTGACAAGATTTGAAATCACCAAAAATTCAAAAATTATACAAAAGTTAACAAATTACGCTTGGATTATATCAAAAAGTTAGTAAAAACCTCCTAAACAAAAGATTTAAAGATTTAAATGGAGCGAAATCTCCAAAAGATACAGTAGACCTGAAATTCTCTTAACAAGACATTAAAAAAAAACCAAAATAAGACAAAAGTGAGGAAAAACGTTTGGATTAGGCATAACAAAAACTTAGTAAGGCCTCCCAAGCAATGAATTTATAAAATATTATATTATGAAGAAATAAATCCCCAAAAAATACATTGGACCTGAAATTCTCCTGACAAAATACGAAACAAACACCAAAAGTGAGAGAAAAGTGAACAAAAAGTTAGTTAAGACTTCCTAAACAAAGAATTTATAAAAGTTTAAAAGGAGAAATTCACCAAAAAATTCAGTAGACCTAAATGTCCCTTGACAGAATATAAAAAATACACTGAAAATGAGAAAAAACTTAACAAAAACGTTTTAACAGAAATTTGGTAAAGGAAAAAAAAAACGCCATAAACAAGGAATTTATAAAAGTTTAATGAAGAAAAATCCCAAAAAAATTGTAAGTAGACCAAAAATTCCCTTAAAAAACTAAGAAGAAACCCCTACAAATAATAAAAAAGGCAAATAAAACGCTTAGATTTCAACAAAAAGTTGGTAAAGAAAAAAAAACAAGGAATTTATAAAAGTTAAATGAATAAAAATTAAAAAAAAAAACAGTAAGTAGAACAAAAATTTCCTCAACATAACATACATAACATGAAAAAACGCTTGGAAGAAAAAGAAAAAACTCTTTAACAAAGAATTTATGAAAGTTAAACGGAGAAAAATTGCCAAAAATAATAAAATCACCAAAAATTGAGTGAACAAAAACGCTTGTTACTCAAAAAAAGTGGGTGAAAAAAATGAAAAACCTCATGAACAAAGAATTTATAAAAGTTTAAGTAAAGAAAAATTCCCAAAAGATACAGTAGTTTCAAAACATCCTTGGAAAAATATGAAACAAACATCAAAATATGGAAAGTAGGATTAAAAACTGATAAATGATTAAGAGTGCGGTCTCAATCGGGCTTGACACTTTTGCATCATATGACCATTTCTCCTCCAGCAACTTATATTTATTCAGTCAACTTTGGCTATATTTCTAAGTTGAATTATAAAAATGAACTTCCAACCACATTCCCAAGATAGAAATACCCAAAGTGAAGTAAACCATCAATTCATAAATTCCCAACGCTGCCTTCTAAATCATGTTTCAACCTACATGTTCGATATTTTTCAATTTGAAATAACTTGCATCCAATCATCCACCAGCGACGTCTAGTTAAAATACTTCGCCACATTTTTGTTCGGCGAAAAATCCGAGAATACCCCGTATCATATCTCCAAGACAATAAGCATGAAGAAGCATGTCGGAAAATATCATAAAACGAATTTTATTTTCTAGGTATTCGCCTTTGCTGGAGCACCACTGTCCGGCAACGCGGATTCTTTTATAGGGTGGGGAGGACGAATCGATAGAATGGGGTCGATGAAGATATATAGAAGTATACAGTGTGTTGCATTTAAAAATAAACGAAGCGGCTTTAACTGATTCAAAAAATCATAACTCCAAATCGCCTGTATATTTTTTGATTGAATTTTCGTGGTTTATGCGGCACAGTATCATCAAGCTTACCTCAAAAATTCAACCTCCACTAGCAAAGAGGTCATGGGCTGAAAAATTTGATTGAAAAAATTGGAATTATTTAAAATGAATGGGAAAATGTTGAATTTGCCTTCAAAGTGAGTTTTTCAATGTAAAAGAGGACCACGTAAAAATACTGATAACTCCGGAACTCCTTGATATCTAATAATGAGATTTAAATAGAATTTTCAAAATTAAATTCTCAATTTATTTGGAATGTTGGGCCTCAAGTTTAAATTAAATGAAAATGAATTTTTCACGAAAAAAAAATTATAACTCCAGAAATCCACAATATTTCATGATGATATTTGGATATGTGGTACGGAATTTTATAAAAAACTATTTAAGTTGAATGTGAAGGTATTGGATTTTACCTCAATTTTGAGATATGGGCTCTTAAAGTCAATTTTTAATTTAAAAAAAAAACTCCGTAAAAATACTTAGGCATAGCTCCCGCGGAACTCCTCATTATTTCATGACGAAATTTGTAAAATTTTATGCAAAATTTAACCAAAAATTATTCAATTTAAATCGAGAAATGTTGAATTAGGCTTCAATTTTGAGTTATGGGCCCTCAAATTGAGTTTTCCGGTTTACAAGGGTGTTATGTAGAAATATCTAAAATTCCGGAGCTCCTCAATATTTCATGATAAACTTTGGATTTGTTGTGTAGATTTTGATTTTGAATTGTTGTCCATCCATTCCATAGCACATCGAAAAAAAACCTAAAATGTTGTGTATTTTGGCCTTGAAATGTCACTGACAGTTCCAAAAATGTCACAAATTTAAAGAGAATTCCCAAAAACCCCTTTCCCTCACATTTCACTGTAAAAATCAATTCCTTTAATTGCTTCTAGCGGTGTTATTTTTGTTTTTTTAAAATTTTTCGAAGAGCAAAAATGTCTTGAAATTTGACAATCTGACCATAGCTCATCAAAAAAAAATATTTTCTAAAAAATGGTGTATATTGGCCTTGAAATGTAACTTTGACAGTTCACCAATCAAAAGAGCATCCCCGAAAACCCCTCTCCCTCAAATTTCAGTGACAAAATGTCAACCATTCCTGAAATATTGAATTTTGATTTTGGAAAATTTGCCACGTCATCAATTCCTTGAATTAACTCTAGCGATGTTATTTTTGATATTTTCAAGATTTTTCAATAAACAAAAATGTTTTGAAATTTGACAATCTATACACAGCACATCGAAAAAAGATAATTTCTCAAAATATTGTGTATTTTGGCCTTGAAATGTCACTTTGACCATTCCAAAAATGTCACCAATCGAAAAAGCATCCTCCAAAACCTCTCCCCAGCAAAGTTTATTGTCGAAATGTGAACCGTTCATGAAATATTCAATTTTGATTTTGGAAAAAATGCCACGTCGCCAATTTCTCAAATTATTTCTAGTGCTGTTATTTTTGATATTTTTCAAAAATTTTCAAAGATAAAAAATGTCTTGAGATCTGACAATCTATCCATCGCTTATCGAAAAAAAAAATATTTTTGAGAATATTTTGTGTTTTGGCCTTGAAATGTCACTTTGACAGCTCCGAAAATGTCACAAATCTAAAGAGAATCCTCAAAAACCCCTTTACCTCAAAGTTCACTGTCAAAATGTCAACCGTTTCTGAAATATTGAATATTGATTTCGGAAAATATGCCACGTCATCAATTCCTCAAATCGCTTCTAGCGGTGTTATTTTTGATATTTTCAGAACAAAAATGTATTTTAATTTGACATTATATAATATGTATAGCACATAAAAAAAAATCAAAATATTGTGTAGTTTGGCCTCAAAAACCCTTCCCCACTAACGTTTATTTTCAAAATGTGAACCGTTCATAAGACATATTGAATTTTGATTTTGGTAAATATGCCAAGTCACCAATTTCTTAAATTATTTCTAGCGCTGTTATTCTTGGTATTTTTGAAAAATTTCCAATAACAAATGGAAAAAAAAAAGAATTTTCCAAATTACTGCTTATTTTGACCTTGAAATGTCACTTTGACAGCTCGAAAAATATCACAAATCAAAAAAGCATCCCCAAAAACCCCTTAACCTCAAATTTCACTGACAAAATGTCAACTGTTTATGAAATATTGAATTTTGATTTTGGAAAATATGCCACGTCATCAATTCCTTAAATTGTTTCTAGCGCTGTTATTTTTGATATTTTTCAAAAATTTTCAAATAACAAAAATGTTTTGAGATCTGACAATCTATCCATCGCTTATCAAAAAAAAATATTTTTGAGAATATTTTGTATTTTGGCCTTGAAATGTCACTTTGACAGTTCCGAAAGTGTCACCAATCTAAAAAGCATCCTCTAAAACTCCTCCCCAGCAAGGTTTATTGTAAAAATATGAACCGTTCATGAAATATTCAATTTTGATTTTGGAAAATATGCCACGTCACCATTTTCCTAAATTAATTCTAGCGCTGTTATTTTTGATATTTTTAAAATGTTTCCAAGAACAAAAATGTCTTGAAGTATGACAATCTATCCATATCAAATGGAAAAGAGGAAATTTCCCAAATTACTGCTCATTTTGACCTCGAAATGTCACTTTGACAGTTCCAAAGGTGTCACGAAACTCAAAAACTCCTTCCCCTCAAATTTCACTGTCAAAATGTCAACCGATCATGAAATAATGAATTTTGATTTTGGAAAATATGCCACGTCATCAATTCTTTAATTTCCTTCTAGCGGTGTTATTTTTGATAGGCATTTTAAAAATTTTACAAAGAACAAAAATGTCTGCAATTTGACAATCTATACATAGCACATCAAAAAATATACCTAAATTTCAAGATATTGTGTATTTTGGCCTTGAAATGTCACTTTGAGAGTTCCTAACCCAAAAACCCCTTTCCTGAAAATTTCACTGACAAAATGTCAACTGTTTATGAAATATTGAATTTTTATTTTGGAAAATATGCCACGTCATCAATTCCTTAAATTGTTTCTAGCGATGTTATTTTTGATATTTTAAAAAAAATTCCAAGAACAAATATGTCTTCAAATTTGAGAATCTATCCATAGCATATCGAAAAAAAAGATGATATAACCAAATTACTGCGTATTTTGGCCTTAGAATGTCACTTTGACAGCCCCGAGAATGTCATAAATCAAAAGAGAATTCCCAAAAACCCCTTTCTTTCAAATTTCAGAGTCAAAATGTCAACTTTTATAGAAATATTTATGGAAAATATGCCACGTCATCAATTTCTTAAAACTCTCCCAGACTTGAGTCTGGCTCAGCCAAGGCTCAAGTTTCTGTACTCACTATGGTCGAATCATCGTGAACTATCCCAATTGATAAAGCAAATAATAATTACGTTGATAACGTAGCAGAACCTCAAATTTTTGTCTCAAGCGATGCTCAAGGTAGGACTTGAGTAGACCTCAGATAAAACAAACGCAGTTGTCATTATATGGGTCCAAGATTTGTCTATAGTGGACAATTCGTGATCCCAAGACGTCGACTCAAGTCTCGACTATAAGGTGAGCTTGAGGCTAACTTAAGTTTACTTCTGAGTGGTATGACCGTCTGTGGACCACCAGGTCCGTTTTTATTTTAATGGATATGTTTAATGAACACAAGCTGATTGATTGTCTCGCAGCCGTAAAGTTTTTCCCATGTGACATTCTTAGCTTAGAATAATGACTGATGCATATTTATGAATTTCTTTAATAACCATAGCTGAGCTTCAGGTTTGTTTTTGTAATGGCTTATTGGAAATGGTCATAAAGCAAAATCAATTACTTGTTTCCGAACCATCAACTAAAAAATGCAAATCTAAACGGGACAAGTTCAAAGTAAACAATTTACCCCTTCAATCTGGAGACATCTGAATATTTGAAGACAAAATTAGTCCGATTAAAATTTCAGGTTGTTCGCCGAGCAATCACCGACCGTTTCTTATTCCAGAGATCCTGAATAATGTACGGGAGCAATCACCGTACTTTGTAATTATCCAGTTAGATGAATAAATCAGACATTGATAGTCGTGAAAATTGAACCAAAATGACTCACCCCGAGCGCATCTGTTGGAAACCCAACTAATATTCCAATACCTCGTTATTAAACGAATATTATGTTGTCGCATACCTAATCCTCGAGCCCCCCTGTGGGATGGGGTTCTTGTCATTCAACTTAAGTCTCTCCTCAATCTTCTCGAGTGACACATGGGGCCCCCACGGCTGAGTCTCTTACAGAAAGCAAATGATTAATTTTCCGCTGATGCGTTTCGGAGAATGACCATATTTTTATTGGGGTCACTTTTTTGTGTGCAGGGGATTATTGATTGGAGGGAAGTTTTCGGAACCAGTTCATTAGCAAAAAGATATCGATGGATGTCACCAACAAAACGAGGCTACGTCATAAATCATATCATTATTTTTTTCTGGACATGGACAATCTTTGAAAAGTACAAAAAAGTTCAAAGTGTACTCTAACCCACTAACCCTAAGAAGTGTGGACTAACCCAAACTAACCTTACTTTTGAAAGAAAAACAATCAATAGTAATTTACGTTACTAGGCCGGTAAATGACTTGAATATACGAAGCGTTACACTATTAGCAATGTTTTCACTACAATTTTTTGACTCAATTAATGACAGAAAATCAAGTCATTTTTCATTATTAAAAAAATATATATGATTTTGGTGGTTTAGCTGACTTGATTCGCACTTCGCCATCCGAAATTGTCTTCACTATACTTTACATTCTGCTGATTCATTTGATTGCCTTATCATCTAGATTTTGCTATTTTGGCTGACTTAATTTTTCTGATTTTTCTTCTTCTTTATGTTCTGTTGATTTTTTTTTCAAGTATTTTTTCTAAATTTACTGATTTCGCTCCTCATTCATTTCTTGTTATGTTTTTCTGATTTTTCTTAGCTTTTGCTGACTTACTTCAATGGCCATGCTGTTCTGACTGACTTAATTTGCTGATTTTTGTAGTCTTTTACGTTCTGTTCATTTGTTCTTGAGTCTTTTTCTTCTAGATTTACTGATTCTGTTTTCATCTATCAGTTTTTACTTAACGTATGCTGACTAACTTGATGATTTTGCTACTTTGGCTGACTTAATTTTGCTGATTTTTCTTCTTCTTTACGTTCTGTTGATTTTTTTTTCAAGTATTTTTTCTAAATTTACTGATTTCGCTCCTCATTCATTTCTTGTTATGTTTTTCTGATTTTTCTTAGCTTTTGCTGACTTACTTCAATGATCTTGCTGTTTTGACTGATTTAATTTGCTGATTTTTGTAGTCTTTCACGTTCTGTTCATTTGTTCTTGAGTCTTTTTCTTCTAGATTTACTGATTCTGTTTTCATCTATCAGTTTTTACTTAACGTATGCTGACTAACTTGATGATTTTGCTACTTTGGCTGACTTAATTTTGCTGATTTTTCTTCTTCTTTACGTTCTGTTGATTTTTTTTAAGTATTTTTTCTAAATTTACTGATTTCGCTCCTCATTCATTTCTTGTTATGTTTTTCTGATTTTTCTTAGCTTTTGCTGACTTACTTCAATGATCTTGCTGTTCTGACTGACTTAATTTGCTGATTTTTGTAGTCTTTTACGTTCTGTTCATTTGTTCTTGAGTCTTTTTCTTGATATTTACTGATTCTGTTTTCATCTATCAGTTTTTACTTAACGTATGCTGACTAACTTGATGATTTTGCTACTTCGGCTGACTTAATTTTGCTGATTTTTCTTCCTCTTTACGTTCTGTTGATTTTTCTTTCAAGTAATTTTTCTAAATTTACTGATTTCGCTCCTTATTCATTTCTTGTTATGTTTTTCTGATTTTTCTTAGCTTTTGCTGACTTACTTCAAAGATCTTGCTGTTCTGACTGACTTAATTTGCTGATTTTTGTAGTCTTTTACGTTCTGTTCATTTGTTCTTGAGTCTTTTTCTTGATATTTACTGATTCTGTTTTCATCTATCAGTTTTTACTTAACGTATGCTGACTAACTTGATGTTTTTGCTACTTTGGCTGACTTAATTTTGCTGATTTTTCTTCTTCTTTACGTTCTGTTGATTTTTTTTTTCAAGTATTTTTTCTAAATTTACTGATTTCCCTCCTCATTCATTTCTTGTTATGTTTTTCTGATTTTTCTTAGCTTTTGCTGACTTACTTCAATGATCTTGCTGTTCTGACTGACTTAATTTGCTGATTTTTGTAGTCTTTTACGTTCTGTTCATTTGTTCTTGAGTCTTCTTCTTGATATTTACTGATTCTGTCTTCATCTATCAGTTTTTACTTAACGTATGCTGACTAACTTGATGTTTTTGCTACTTTGGCTGACTTAATTTTGCTGATTTTTCTTCTTCTTTACGTTCTGTTGATTTTTTTTTCAAGTATTTTTTCTAAATTTACTGATTTCGCTCCTCATTCATTTCTAGTTATGTTTTTCTGATTTTTCTCAGCTTTTGCTGACTTACTGCAATGATCTTGCTGTTCTGACTGACTTAATTTGCTGATTTTTGTAGTCTTTTACGTTCTGTTCATTTGTTCTTGAGTCTTTTTCTTCTAGATTTACTGATTCTGTTTTCATCTATCAGTTTTTACTTAACGTATGCTGACTAACTTGATGATTTTGCTACTTTGGCTGACTTAATTTTGCTGATTTTTCTTCTTCTTTACGTTCTGTTGATTTTTTTTTCAAGTATTTTTTCTAAATTTACTGATTTCGCTCCTCATTCATTTCTAGTTATGTTTTTCTGATTTTTCTCAGCTTTTGCTGACTTACTGCAATGATCTTGCTGTTCTGACTGACTTAATTTGCTGATTTTTGTAGTCTTTTACGTTCTGTTCATTTGTTCTTGAGTCTTTTTCTTCTAGATTTACTGATTCTGTTTTCATCTATCAGTTTTTACTTAACGTATGCTGACTTACTTGATGATTTTGCTGCTTTGGCTTAATTTGCTGATTTTTATTCCTTTGCGTACTGTTGTTTGTTCTTAAATCATTTTTTTAGATTTACTGATTTTGCTATTCATCTATTTCCTTGAATGTTTTGCTGATTTTTCTTACTTCAATAATTTTACTGCTTTGACAGACTTCGTTTGCTGAATCTTGTTCTGCATTGCATTCTGTTGGTTTGTTCTTTTGCCTCTTTTTCTAGATTACCTGATTTTGTCCCCAATGATTTGCTGATTTTTCTTAACTTCTGACGACTTACTGAAATGATTTTGTTGCTTTTACCGACTTCTTTTGCTGATTTTTGTTATTTTTTACGTTCTATTCTTTTTTTTAGAATTATTGATTTTGTTCTTCATTTGTTTCCTGTACACCATTTCAAATGTAAATTATGGGTTTTTTGAAAATATATATATTGTTTTCCGTAATATGTTGCTGATTTTTTTCAAGATCTGTAGACTTACTTCAATGACTTTGCTGCTTCGACTGACTTCATTTGCTGATTTTTGTTCTTCTTCACCCTTTACGATCCATCTTCTTTTCTTGATCTATACTGATTCTCTTCTTCATTTGTTTCTTGTACTATATTGCTGTTCTTTATCAAGTTTTGCTGACTTTAATAATTTTGTTGCTTCGACTGACTATATTTGCTGAATTTTGTTCTCCTTTACAAACTATTGGTTTGTATTTTTGTCTCTTTTTCTAGATTCACTGATTTTGTTCTTCATTTTTCTACTGTAATATTTTTCTGTTTTTTTTTAACTTTGATGACTCACTGCAATGGTTTAACTGCTTTTACCGACTTCATTTGCTGATTTTTCTAATTCTTTAAGTTCTATCTTCCTCTCTAGATTTATTGATTTTGTTCTTTATTCGTTTCCTGTAATGTTTTGATGATTTTTTTCAAGCTTTACTGACTTACTTTAATGATTTTGCTGCTTTGACTGTATAGCTTAAATTGCTAATTTTTGTTCTCCTTTGCGTTCTGTTGGTTTGTTGTTTGGTCTTTATTCTAGATTTATTGATCCCCATTAATGTTTTGCTGATTTTTTCTCTTTTGCTGTCTTAGTTCAATGATTTTGCTGCTTTGACTAGCTTAATTTGCTAATTTTTGTTCTCCTTTGCGTTCTGTTGGTTTATTGTTTAGTCTTTTTTCTAGATTTATTGATTTTGCTTCATTTATATCCTTCAATGTTTTGCTGACTTCCTTCAATGATTTTGCTGCTTTGACTGATGTAGTTTGCTGATTTTTGTACTATTTACGTTCTGCTGATTATGTGCTTATCTTTTTTTTAGATTTACTGGTTTTGTCCGTCATTTTCTTCTGTAATGTTTTGCTGATTTTTCTCAAGGTTTCCTGACTCACTTCAATGATTTTGATGCTTTCACTGACTTGATTTGCTGATTTTTGTTATTTTTTCGTTCTGTTGATGGGTTCTTTAGTCTTTTTTCCTAGATTTACTGATTTTGTTTTTCATCTACTTTCTGTAATGTTTTGCTGACTCACTTCAAGGATTTTGCTACATTTACTGATTTTTGTCCTTTTTTAAATTATGTTGATTTGATCTAAGGTCTTTTTCGCTGATTTTGATCTTCAATTATTTCCCGTTATGTTTCGCTGATTCCTCTTGGGAGTTTGTGATTCACTTCAATGACTTTGATGCGTTGACTGACTTCATTTGGCGATTTTTGTTGTTTTTACGTTCCGTTGATTTGATGATTAGCATTTTTCTCTAAATTTACTGATTTGGCCCTCCATTTATTTCCTGTAATGTTTTGTTGATTTTCTTTGAGGTTTGTTGACTAAATACAATGATTTTGCTGCTTTTTCTGACTTCATTTGCTGATTTTTGTACTTTTTTACGATCTGTTGATTTGTTCCAGTAAATATAGACTCCATTTGCCGATTCTTGAACTTTTTTACGTTCTGTTGATTTGTTTTTTGATCTTTTTTCTACATATACTCACTCATTTTGTTCTCCATTTATTTCATGTAATGTTTTGCTGATTTACTGTAATGATTTTGCTGCTTTTACTGACTTCATTTGCTGATTTTTGTATAATTTTTTACGTTATTCTGTCGATTGGTTCTGTAGTCTTTTTTCCTACATATTTTTAATGATTTTCTTCTTCAGTTATTTTCTGTAATGTTTTGGTGATTTTTTTTGAGGTATGCTGACTAGCTTCAATGAATTTGATGCTTTGACTGACTTGATTTGCTGGTTTTTGATTTCCTTTGCGTCCTGTTGGTTTGTTCTCTGGTTTACTGATTTTGTTCTGCATTTATTTCTTGTAAGTCTTTGCTGATTTTTTTGAAGCTTTGCTGACTTACTCCGCTGAGTTTGCTGCTTTGACTGACTTGATTTGTTGATTTTTGTTATCGTTTGGGTTCTGTTTGTTTGTTCTTTAGTCTTTAGTTCTGGATTTACCTACTGATTTTGTTCATCATTTATTTTGGGTTATGTTTTGCTAATTTTGTTAGGGTTTGCTGACTTAATTCAATTATTTAGCTGTTTCACTGACTTTAATTGGTAATTTTTGTACATTTTTAGGTTCTGGTGATTTCTTGTTTGGCCTTTTTTTCTACATTTTTTCAATGATTTTGTTCTTTATTTAGTTCCTGTGATGTTTTTTTTTTCAATTTTGCCGCCTTACTTTGATAGTTTTGCTGCTTTATACCGACTTCATTTGCTGATTTTTATTCTCCTTCGCATTCTGTTGGTTTGTTATCAGGCTTTTTTCCAAATTGTGATTTTGTTCTTCTTTTATTTTCTGTAATGTTTTGTCCCAAGTTTTGCTGACTCACTATTATGATTTTGCTGTTTTGACAGGCTTTATTTTGCTGATTTTTGTTCTCCTTTGCGTTCTGTTGGTTTGTGTCTTTTTTTTTTATAGATCAACTGTTCTCGTTTTTTTGAAGTGTTTTGATGAGTTTGATGCTTTTAATGACTTCATTTGCTGAGTGTACTTTTTTACGTTTTGTCGATTTGTTCTCTGCATTTTTTTTTTAATTTTTTTTACTGATTCTATTCTTCATTTATTTCCTGTAGTGTTTTGCTGATTTTTCTCGAGTTTTGCTGACTTACTTCAATGATTTTGCTGCTTTCACTGACTTTATTTGCTGATTTTTGTACTTTTTAATGTTTTGTCGATTTGTTCTCTGCATTTTTTTTTCTAATTTTTTTTACTGATTCTGTTCTTCATTTATTTCCTGTAGTGTTTTGCTGATTTTTCTCAAGTTTTGCTGACTTACATCAATGTTTTTGCTGCTTTCACTGACTTTATTTGCTGATTTTTGTACTTTTTAATGTTTTGTCGATTTGTTCTCTGCATTTTTTTTTCTAATTTTTTTTACTGATTCTGTTCTTCATTTATTTCCTGTAGTGTTTTGCTGATTTTTCTCAAGTTTTGCTGACTTACTTCAATGATTTTGCTGCTTTCACTGACTTTATTTGCTGATTTTTGTACTTTTTAATGTTTTGTCGATTTGTTCTCTGCATTTTTTTTTTAATTTTTTTTACTGATTCTATTCTTCATTTATTTCCTGTAGTGTTTTGCTGATTTTTCTCGAGTTTTGCTGACTTACTTCAATGATTTTGCTGCTTTCACTGACTTTATTTGCTGATTTTTGTACTTTTTAATGTTTTGTCGATTTGTTCTCTGCATTTTTTTTTCTAATTTTTTTTACTGATTCTGTTCTTCATTTATTTCCTCTAGTGTTTTGCTGATTTTTCTCAAGTTTTGCTGTTTTACTTCAATGTTTTTGCTGCTTTCACTGACTTTATTTGCTGATTTTTGTACTTTTTAATGTTTTGTCGATTTGTTCCTAGATTTGTTCTCTGTATTTTTTTTCTAATTTTTTTACTGATTCTGTTTTTCTTTTTTTTCCTGTAGTGTTTTTCTGATTTTTCTCAAGTTTTGCTGACTTACTTCCATGATTTTGCTGCCTTCACTGACTTTATTTGCTGATTTTTGTACTTTTTAATGTTTTGTCGATTTGTTCTCTGCTTTTTTTTTTCTAATTTTTTTTACTGATTCTGTTCTTCATTTATTTCCTGTAGTGTTTTGCTGATTTTTCTCAAGTTTTGCTGACTTACTTCCATGATTTTGCTGCCTTCACTGACTTTATTTGCTGATTTTTGTACTTTTTAATGTTTTGTCGATTTGTTCTCTGCATTTTTTTTTCTAATTTTTTTTACTGATTCTGTTCTTCATTTATTTCCTGTAGTGTTTTGCTGATTTTTCTCAAGTTTTGCTGACTTACTTCAATGTTTTTGCTGCTTTCACTGACTTTATTTGCTGATTTTTGTACTTTTTAATGTTTTGTCGATTTGTTCTCTGCATTTTTTTTTCTAATTTTTTTTACTGATTCTGTTCTTCATTTATTTCCTGTAGTGTTTTGCTGATTTTTCTCAAGTTTTGCTGACTTACTTCAATGATTTTGCTGCTTTCACTGACTTTATTTGCTGATTTTTGTACCTTTTAATGTTTTGTCGATTTGTTCTCTGCATTTTTTTTTCTAATTTTTTTACTGATTCTGTTTTTCTTTTTTCTCCTGTAGTGTTTTTCTGATTTTTCTCAAGTTTTGCTGACTTACTTCAATGATTTTGCTGCTTTCACTGACTTTATTTGCTGATTTTTGTACTTTTTAATGTTTTGTCGATTTGTTCTCTGCATTTTTTTTCTAATTCTTTTTACTGATTCTGTTCTTCATTTATTTCCTGTAGTGTTTTGCTGATTTTTCTGAAGTTTTGCTGACTTATTTCAATGATTTTGCTGCTTTCACTGACTTTATTTGCTGATTTTTGTACTTTTTAATGTTTTGTCGATTTGTTCTCTGCATTTTTTTTTCTAATTTTTTTTACTGATTTTGTTCTTCATTTATTTTCTGTAGTGCTTTGCTGATTTTTCTCAAGTTTTGCTGACTTACTTCAATGATTTTGCTGCTTTCACTGACTTTATTTGCTGATTTTTGTACTTTTTAATGTTTTGTCGATTTGTTCTCTGTATTTTTTTTTCTAATTTTTTTTTACTGATTCTGTTCTTCATTTATTTCCTGTAGTGTTTTGCTGATTCTTCTCAAGTTTTGCTGACTTATTTCAATGATTTTGCTGCTTTCACTGACTTTATTTGCTGATTTTTGTACTTTCCAATGTTTTGTCGATTTGTTCTCTGCATTTTTTTTTCTAATTTTTTTTACTGATTCTGTTCTTCATTTATTTCCTGTAGTGTTTTGCTGATTTTTCTCAAGTTTTGCTGACTTACTTAAATGATTTTGCGGCTTTGAGTGACTTCATTTGCTGGATTTGGTTCGATTGGTTTGTTCTTTGGACTTTTTTGGAGAAAACCATGCCCTGTGTGTTAAATAACCATAACCATAAATAACTCAACTACCTTCAAACCAAGCATCAATATCAAGAAGGAACCATTGTGACGATACCCGGGATTTTCCGACTATTTTCAACAAGGAGGAAAAATTGTATTTTGCTCATTTCGGACGCCACCTATAAATAAAAAAAAATAGACAATTTCTCCGAACGACAGGGAGAGATTACCTGATAGACATTATACAAGAAAATGTGTCCAACGGCGTAGGGCTGCGTACATATGGTACGGGCCACCAGAGAAAACGGTTATACAAAACATGACGTGGAGATGTGGTACGGGCCACAGCACAAACGGGGAATAGAAAAACGAGACACGCGAGTCTATTGTCGCCAGCTAAACATTTTCCGCTCTAGGTGCTCCGAGTCAAGTTAAAAGATGCATTCCATTACAGACAGTAATTGTATAGTTGATTAAGACGCGGCGCACGGGAAACGATATTCTAGTGAAAATACGGGATCAATTCATTTAAAAATAACTGAGTTAAGGGAAAAACAGCCAACCAATAACAATAAAAAATAAAAATAAAACAACCGATAACCACAGACTTCGTGGTCATCTGCCGAGGAAATTATAGCAGACCAGAGTCCTCCAATATCATCAACGGAACTAGCCTAGCGAGGGAGATGAGTAAATGAGTTAGATCAATGACGACCACTGGTCATACTCACAATATCATCAAATAATGTTAGACGAGAGGTCTTTGTTGCTGCAACCGAACGATAACCGTAGAGCTCATAGCCATCTGCGGGAGAGATAATAGCACACCAGAGTCCTCCAATGTCATCAACGGAAACAGTCATTTTTGATAGATGCCACGATTCAAATAAACTATACAGGATTAACACAACAACGCAAATATTTTCTAGATTTTCAATCGAAACTGCGATAAAAATCACTTCAACAATAAAAAACCAAGTCAACGACTTCGAGGAAATTCATTTTCCTAATATGGGTTTTTCACGCGGAGACCGCGCCGCCAGCGAAAATGATTAATTTCAGTTTTCCACGAAAATCGCGTTCGGAAAAGAAAGACCGGAAGAAGTTGCCTGCCACTGGCGTACATAGACAACAAACAGCGGTTTCACTTGGATTGCTATTTGTCTTCAACACTGTAGCGTGAATAATGTGGTAAATAAACGAGTGTTTCCCGGAAGAACTATACAATTATTGATGAAAAGAGGTAGAAAAGAGTACATCAATTGATTTCTTGCGCAGCTTACGTCACTGTTCTCTAATTGAACGGACTCTAGCGACAGCATCAAATTTGTAATTTTTTTTTTCGTGAATTTAACCCTTGTAGCCCATTTCGAATCGCCGTTCTTATCTAGAAGAACTCTTGTGTCGTATTTCGGAAATGTTGCCACATAAATCACATATAATTGAAAAAAAATCCACAGATTAGCCCGGTGGGGCCCAGCGATAACATCTCAGGGTGTCGTAATGAAAGTCGTAATTTTCCTGGCCCTTTGCACTTTTCGGGTGAAAATATGCTGATTTGCTTTGAGCCAATCATATCACGCTTATTACCATATTATAATTATGAGATATTTGTTGTTTAATGGGAATGTCAGAACAAAATATTGCTTGTCCCCAGAGTCTACATTAGCAATAAGTTATTAGTTTTAATTATACATGTTGGAAAGGTGTTCTCATTAAAATACTTTGTAGAGTTTCTCTAATTGGATTGTTTTGACAATTTTCAATATTACACCCTGATTAAACTATCGTTAATAAATTATTGCCAGCAATTTTGGTAATCCCGGAAAAAAGCCGGGATATTTGGGTGCATTATTATTTATCATAATGGCATGCCAATTAAACGTAATTAATGCAAAATCCTTGTTTGCAAATAGTTTAATTATTAATACACATTTGGATGAACAATCAAATTAATATTACCTTTTTAAATAAATAAATAAATAATATTACAAAAAATAAAAATAAAATATATCGCGGTTTTTCAAGCCTAAGTAGGGAAATGAACACCAATGACCAATGTATAAAGACATGCACCCATACAACACGTTTGAAGTTTTTTTAAAACATTACAAAAAATATCAGGTTGAGCTGGAAAAGAATAAAAATATTCTACAAAAAAGTTCGCTACCACTCCATTATGTTTTGATTTTTTATTTCCTATTTTTCAAGTTTTTCCAACGTTTCTTCATTTTAGAAAGTTTTTATTTTCCTTAACAGTCTTTTTTTTGTCATAATTTATTTTGTTTTTTAGTTCTGCTTCAACTTTTATTGAATTTCATGTTCATTCTCACTTTTCTTTTGTTTCATTTTTATAATTATTTTGATTAATTATTAACTACAATGCTCATAGTCAATTCCTTTGATAATTTCAACATTTTTAAATAATTTTTTTTCTTAACTGATTTCTTGTCACATTAATTGATGTTATTTCTTTTTCTTAATTTCATGTTTGAGTCAATTTTATTGACTATATTTCTACGGTTGAGGGATTGTCACCTTTTTTACACTGTCTTATTTTAGACCACTTTTCCCTTTTCTTATTATCGGTTTACTAATATTATCAATTGTTTTTTTTTATCCAGTTTTTGAACGGCCTTTGCCTTGGTCGAAAAATGAAAAGGACAATAAATTTCCTTTCAAATGGTATCCCATGTTCCTATACCTAAACCTTCAGGATCTACAAGAAAAATGCATTTTAAATTAAAAATGAATTAAATTGACATAAATGTTGTGAAACAATGTAGCTTCCATGTCAACTTAATTTGAGTTAGTCTAACAAAGTTTAAAATTTTAAAACAAAAAACCTCATCACTCATACCAAAAAACAAAACCAAATTCAATACTTTTTAATTTTTCTTTTACTAAAATGGATTTTTCTTGTAGATCTTGAAGGTTTAGGTTGAAAGGAAATTTATTGGCCTCTTCATTTTTCAACTAATATTCCATTAAAAAAAAATGCTTTTTGATCATTTTTGTGTGTAGGAAAGAAATTAATAAATCTCAAGCACCCTGTATATTATCAGATCGGTCTCTCCATTGGAACCATATAAACCTTCCTTCCTCTTGTCGGCATAGCAATTTCATTGTTGTGTTCCGCGTGAAAAATATTATAAACTAGCCTAAACCCGCGGCGCCGCCCGCGTCGGGCTTAGGCTAGTTTATAAATAAGATAATAATAACACAGATTTTTTTTATTCATTTTTTTTGTTTTAATATTTTTTGCCCCCGCTGGCGGATACCCCATAGAACCTACATACCTGATAACAACACTTTTTTTTTATTGTTTTCAATCTATGTATTTTTTTTATTTTTTTTTCCTCCCTGACTTTTTTATTTATTTTTTTATTTTTTATTTTTTTTCCCTAAACCATCTTTGGGTAGAGGCTAATAACTGTGCAAATTTTCAGATAATTCTTTGCTATACGGTTCAAAAGCCTAAGCGTTAGAAGCACAGACTTTCACAATAATTATTGTATACATAATATAAGATAATAATAACACAGATTTTTTTATTTCTTTTAAATTAATTTTGTTCTATTTTTTTTCCTCCCGCTGCCCGTATACCCCATAGAACCTTCGTAATAACAACACATTTTTTTTTTAATTTTTTTAATTCATGTATTTTTTTTATTTTTTTTTATGTTTTCATTTTTTTTCTCGCTGGTCGTATACCCATATAACCTACATATTAACAACACAGACTTTTTTATTTTTTTAAATTCTTTATTTTTAATTATTTTTTATTTTTTATTTTTTTTCCTAAACCATCTTTGGGTAGAGGCTTATGACTGTGCAATTTTTCAGATAATTCTGTGCTACGGTTCAAAAGCCTTAGGGAAAGACATACAGATCTTGAAAACCGTAAGAGATACAACACATAAGTTCTTATGGAAAAATCCATCAATATAATTTTCTTGAATAATTGCGAAACATTGTTGGTTTGGAAACGTAAGAGACTCTTAAAATCCGTCATAAAAAATCCAGGACCGTATTAAAAAAAACAAAGTTGATGATGGCTTCTCCGAAACGAAACGTCGTACGAAAGATCTCACGACGCTGTTTTGTAGAGCTTGAAAAGTGGCCATGAGAAAGTTTTTTTTGTTTCTCCATATCTCTCTAAATACCGTCAGAAAAAAATTAAAACGAAATCGGCAAATTTCGTTTTTTTAGGCATATCTTCGAAACTGAAATGAACTATGAGGTGTTTCTTCCTCCAAATAATATTTTTTGCTTCCAGTGATTTTTTTACTTTAGTAGTCTTTTTGTTATTTATTTGTTTTTAATCAACTTTTCCTCTTTTTTTCATTTCATTTTTTTTTTAATTCAAGTTATTTCTCCATCATCCATTTTTATCCAATTTCTACTTTTAATATTTATATATTAGTTTAGTTTGATTTTCGATAATTTTTCATTTGAAGTGTGGAAATTTCAATTTGTTTTCTATAATATGCGGATGTACTTTTCCTGTCATTGTTTTTTCCAACAGTTAAGAAATAGGTTACATTGATGATCAACATAGGGTCAGATTCACCACATTTTGACGTAAAACAGGTTGACAGTTCCTGCATTCAACTTTAACCTAGTGGTTGGGAAGAACCTATCGACCTAATTACTACCCCAACCCCCAATTACAGTGTGGCAAACTGATCTGTAACGACGTAAAGAATTCATATAAAAAAAATCGATATTGCCATATTTAACTACAAAATGCAAAACCTGTTGCTTCGTGAAACAAAGCTCATTCAGAAACGATTTTTATAATTAAAAATATTGACAAGGAAAGATCAAGGTATTAACGTACATTTTCAATCTATTTTCAATTAATAACTAGTTTTTTCAAGAATGAGTAAAATTTTTTCCAAATATTATCATGGGCATCGGAGAAGCGGCAACACGACTCGAAAATAGTCGAAAGGCGTATCTTGAAGGAGTCTGAAACGGACTCGCAATTGGCCGTAGTAAGTAACGTGACCATTTTCAGTGCATCATAACAAACCGGCACAATAGCAAATATTGAGACATTCAGTGGCGGTGCTTTAATCTGCGAATTCTGAGCTTTGAGGATAGTTGCAAAAAAGTTATTGTTGTTGTTGGATCGAGCGATCCAACATATTGCATTGGAGGTACAAAAGAACAGTAGGTAGGTACCTGATTTTTCTAATATATCTTTTAACACGTTCGCTGCCAGCTCTGAGTTAGTGCCGGGTCCCAGGAGCCAAACACATTTAAATAATGATGCTGAGAAAGAACCTACCTTGGCAAATACGAACCAAACCGAAAATAGATAAGAAACACACCACTCGACAATGCCACTATACCAAACAAACAAACGTCGTCAACGCCGGCGAGTTACTAAACGATTTAAATTGTCAGGGCAACTGACTCCGTGAGGAGCCGATGGCACACAAGACGATAGCCGACTGGCTCCCTTCGGAGCCAGTGGCAGCGAACGTGTTAATGGATAAATCAAGTCATCAAAAAAGATTTTTTGCATATACTATTTCGTTCCTCTTACCCCACTGTCACAGATCCATTTGCCACGCTGTATTTTAGTTATAGCATTGTTACCAATGCCCTAGTCATAATTGGATAGTATTATGTCTGGACCTATTTATAGGTCGAGAGGCGGTAAATTTGACCTATATGTTTGTAGGGTATCCATCCAGTACCTTGGAGACCTTCTGCGGGCCTACTATACCAGATCCCAAACCTAACGCTTCCCACTCTAGTGCGCTATTGATCGAAAAGTACTGTAACAACAATAAACTCAATTACCGAGATATTATTCATATCACGAAGCTAATCAAAATGCAAAAAAGCAAGGGAAACAATAAGGTCATCCCAGTAAGCAAATGACATTTAAGAGACGAGCAAGCCACGCCGGAAAATGCAGGAACATCGGCCGTGCCAGGTGGGCAGGTCAGACATTCCTGGCGTCCGGTCAATTTGTGACGCGAAATGAAAATGGAAATGCCAGTCGCGCCCACTTTTATATGCCCGCCAGCTTGTTTTTCCACTTTTCCACGGGTCGACTTTTATCCTGCTGGTGACGTGTGCGAAATAGCTCAGGAAATTCTATGCGAAAAAATTCGCGATTTAAGCGACGACGTCGTTAAATAATTTCAATCATCCCACCCTTGATTTTGCCGCTCGTCGACTCTTGATGCTTTTTAATTACCATCAGGAGACGTTGCTGAGTTAATCGGATGCCGCGGCAACATGGCAACTTGATGGAGACAACAATGGATGGAGTTTTGGCAATGACACTCAAATCAGTTTAAGAACAATCTAATTAAATATTTCTATAAGCCCTTGCGGTAGCCTCATGTATTACATTGTTTACACAGAATAGTCCCTTGTCGCATTAACGGATAACAAAGCCCTATTCTTGTTCCTCCCTTATTCAAAATAGTTGAGTAATTAGACTACAAACCCCCGTACTAGCGTCAAGCTATATGCAGTGCCATAAAAAATACTCCAAAGTTCCAAACTATTTCTAGTTCGCAGACAAATGACGTTATTAGAAGTCCGAAAGAACTTCCAACTTTGTATGATGTGTTTTTATTTAAACGATGGTATTCTATTTTCTGATATTTCCGAAATTGGCACAGTCACAAATCGCTTGAGAAAACTATATTGAAGATTGCTTTGGATATCTAAACCGGTTCATGGAATTTTAACTTTTTTCCAAATGACTGTTTACAGCAACTGCTCCAATATTTTTACATTTTCACATTCTTGTTTGGTTTCTTTTATTCTTTCTTGGACTTTATCAGGACACTGGAACATTGTGATTTTTGTATGTTTCAGGGTTATATCAGGTAAATTAATTTTGAATTATATGCTTTATTTAGAATTTGTTAATTTTTTGGGGATTTATGTCTCCTTTGTAATGATTTACAAACATTACATTGTTGATAAAATCAAACTTTTCTAAACTTTTTCGCGCTTTCAATTTTCTTCAGAAACTGTTCCAATTCTATTCTTTAGCTTGTAATTAAAAGATTTTTCTGTTCTTGGAGATGTCTTTATAGCTGGAATTGAGAGGAAGTTTATTGTCCATATTTTCTACATCCTGCTGATCGCATCATTTGAAAAAGGTTCTGCAACGGAAAGTTCGACTTCACCTGAAATTCGTCTACCTTGGCACGCGGAATGACGTCACAAGTTGGCTTTCCTGGAAACGTCCATACAACCCTGTAAAATTTTTGTCTATTGACCGATTTAATTTTTTTTTGTTTGATAGGTCATGCATATGCCAAATTCGTTCCAGGGGTGTACTTATGATAATTGTGGAAGTTCAAAGGGTTACACAAAGGGAGTTTTGGAAGGGGTGCACGAATTCACAAAAAATAATTAAAAATCTGATTTCTTAAATTTCAATCAAGATATTGATTCTTTTTTTTAATGGCAATGATTAATAACTTCAAAATCACTCGTTTTCATTATTTTCATCTAATAGCATCAGTGTATTGGAGAATGTTGTCCTTTTCCTCTCTTTATTTTTTTTTTCTATAATTTTTTTCTAGCATAGCCACTTATCCTGCATGGTTTATTTTTTCAAAGGAAGAAATTTCTTCTATATACACTGCGTGTTCAAATAAAAAATCCGGATGATCATAAAGTCAATTCCAAAAAAAATCGGAATATATAATAATTACAAAAAATTACGTCACTTTTAAAACACTTCCGGTCAATTACAGCCGGTCGTTATGACAACAAAAAACCAAATACCATGATCCAAGGACTGGGTATCAAAAATGACTAAAATCAATTTTTGATAGTAGAATGAAGGTTTGCGACATATCCAACCACTGGAGGAATTGTTGTTGTTGTTGTTGTTGTTGTTGTTGTACGAAGATTTTCCCATTTTTGAAAACTGTATAATAGGAAAAACCCTTTTTTTTTTAATTTTCAATGCTCTATGTGAACAGTATTGGATATAGGTAAGTTGGATTTAATCAACCTTTTTGACGACAGGATTCGGCCATCAAACATTGTACAGGGTGTACAACTAAGAGAGGTCTACGGCCATATCTCCGTAAGTATTCATCCCACATTTTTGGAAAAAAAATTATCATTAAAGTTGCCAAGAGAAAATGCTGGAAATTATCTCCAAGTATGTGCGATGTCCGCTAGGGGGCGTAATACAATAGTGAAATAGAAAATATAGGTTTTATCAAGAATATTGAAATAATTTTAACTTTAATTACTTTTTCATTGCTGATTTCGGTTTTAAATAAATAAAATATTAACTTGCGGTTTTTGCCATTTTTTAATTTTTTTAACGCTATTTCAAACCAACGTAAAAGAAAAACACCTTTGTATTTAATATTTTTGAAAAAATCGATGAAATAATTCATTTTAACAGAAAGCGCCCTCTACTGTTCAGCAATAAAATAATTCGTAAAGTGATATCACACCATAAAAAAAGCATAACAGTAAACCTTTAAAACGACGCTAAGCTTATTGGAATCGGTCAAGCCAATCAAAAGTTATCAACAGTTTTGAAAATTAACATTCGACCCTTCCCCCACCCTTTATTTGAAAGATTACAAAAAAAAGTTTTATATGAAAAATGTTCATAATTCCTCGTTCTTTAATATGAAATCATTTATCTGGTAGGTCACCGTTCAATATTCTTAATAAAACCTATGTTTTCTATTTCACTATTGTATTACGCCCCCTAGCCTAGCGGACATCGCACGAACTTGGAAATAATTTCCAGCAATTTCTCTTGGCAACTTTTATAATAATTTTTTTTTTCCAAAAATGTGGGATAAATATACTTACGGAGATATGGTCGGAGACCTCTCTTAGTTGTACACCCTGTATAATTTTGTATATTTGATTCAAATCACGATTTAAATAAAAAAAAATCAATTGATTTAAATTTAAATCATGATTTAAATCGACGCAACCTTGTTAGAGTGTAGAGGCGACAATTGGTGAGAGACTCTCTAGGCTCTTCTCCAATGGAAAATATCTGGAGGTTCGCGCCATATTAAACCACTGGAGAAGTTGTTTTTGTTGTTGTTGTTGTTTTTGTTGTTGTTTTTGTTGTTGTTGTTGTTGTTGTTGTTATTGTTATTGACGACTTCATCAGGCTAGTTGGTACCACTTATTTTACTCATTTGAACTCTCTCTTACTCTACTAACTTCCCTGCAGTTAGCAAATCCTTGTTCTTCAACATCTTGTGCAGTGGATGATCAAAGAGTTTCCACAACTTTTCCATTTGAAGCTGCAGGAAGCCACCTAGAACAGCACCAACAAAAGCTAGATTTGAAGATTCTACTGATGTTACCCCATTAAGAAGATGCAGCAATGGACCTCCTCCCATATTGGGTTCCAATGCTGTTAGTTTTAGCAAAACTAATTTTGTTTATTGATGATCATTGACTTGGTGAATGTGTCAAATTTACAATTTTTGACAAGTGACACTGGTGAAATAAAGGTGATGGTAGGTATGTCTGATGTGAGGTTATGTTTACGAGTGAGATTGACTCGTGTTTCGTTATCCATCTTCAATAAACTTCTATCCCGTTCCTAATATGAATTTAAAGATGTACATGTTTCGAAAGCGATTTTGCGTAATCAAGACGAAATCTCCTTGCGCCGTCACGCACTAATCGAAGCCCTAATCCGTTTTTCGATTAATTTTGGGGAGCTGAGGTTGCTCGTCGTTTTCCTTTTTCAGAACGAAAATCTGTAACAACGTTATGATGAACTTACCGCTGCCTGCCAATATCACCTAATGGCTATATTAATTATTACGCGGGGGCGTTATAAATCAATTTAATTTAGCGCGAGAAAAGATCGGTTTGTGCCTAGACCAAACGGCCATCGGAGCGTGGAAATTTAATAGAATTTATTATTTTAGTAGGGTTGGTATGAAAGCACCGAGCTCGGCTTCGATGACAAAAGAAATCCTCTATTTATAGCGTGAACGAAGCTGCAAGTCAGGGGTGAAAATATTTGAGGAATTCAATGTTTTTCTTGGGTAACGGTCAATACACATAATTTGTTTTAAGAAAAACTTCAATTACAACATCCAATTAACTGTGACGCGCTATTGGAGATTTTTTAGGTTTTTCGAGAAGGTTTTTTTCTAATTTTAAAATCACATCAAAATTGAAAATGTTAAGCTGTCACTTTCAAGAAGTTTGAAATTTTCGTGATATGGAATTCAAAGTGTTTTGTATGGAAAAATGTCTATTCTAAATCCGTACATCTTTTTGACGAGTTTGTGAAAATTACCAAACATGAAAATGTCAACATTTCTTGAGTTACTTTGACAAGCTGTCATTTTCAAGCCGTTTGACATTTTGACTTGAAATTTTGGGCACGTGGACTCTTGAGTGTTTTCCACAAGAAAAAGTTTATTTCAAATTGATACATATTTTTGGAAAATTATTTATTTAAAATTTTCAAACATGAAACATTCCTCAAGTCTACCAAGCTGTCATTTTCAAGCCGTTTGAAATTTTGGCTTGGCTTGAAAATTTGGTGATATGGGATTTGAAGTATTTTTTATTGAAAAATGTCTACTTCAAATCCATAAATATTTTTGGCAAATTATGGCGGAATTTTCAAATTTATCAAACCTGACAATGTCAAAATTTCTTGAGTAACAGCTCTCATTTTCAAGCCATTTGAAATTTTGGATTGAAAGTTTGGGCAAATGGAATTTAGAGAATTTTTATGGAAAAAAGTTTACTTCAAATCCAAACATATTTTTGGAAAATTTTGGCGAATTTTTGAAAATAACTAAAATCACTGAGAGCAAACAAGATGATTTGGAATAAAAGGCACTCGAAAAAAACATGAATAATAGAATTGAGAAACAATAATCTTAACACTGGAGAATAGTTCAGTGATTAAATGGAAAACAAAAACAAATAAAAAACGGTTAACAAATAAATTAAAATCAGCGCAAGAAATAAACGGAAAAATCTGAAAAGCACAAATATAAATATAAATATCGAAAAAGAATAAATGAGATATACCACAATGAGTAAAAACTTTCAAATTTCAGAACAATAGATAAAAAAATAAACATTATTCAAAACCAAAGTGTTTCAAAAAATAATAACAAAAACAGAAAGCATAAAAGTAAATCGAAAATAAAAAAAGGAGAAATAAAATCACAGAAAAATCTGTTAAGAGAAATAGTAGCTACATTAAAAAGTTGTTAAAAGTAGAAAAAAAAATACTATAACAATTATTGTAGTTAGTAATTAGATATTATTAAAAATAATATAATAAATAAAAAAAAAGTGTACTTAAAAAGAAAAGTGAATCCCTAAATATTGATTTAATGTTAAGTAAAATATAAAATGAATGATTGTTGAGAAAAAATATAAAACAAATATGAAAAAGATAAGAATGAGTCTTCTAAAAATAAGAAAATTTGCAGAAATGGAAAATAATAGAACATGTAAAGAGGCTGACATTCATTATGTGGATCAATCTTTTTTAAAGAACTATTGATTTGACTATTTTTTCTTTGACGATGATTTTTGGAAAATTGAAAACGTGTCGAATGGGCTTTTACACATTATTAATTATAATTAACCAATTTGGTAATTTGACAAGGTCCAACCAAATCTGGTTTTTTGGAAAACGGTAGGTACCCATTATGGTGGTTGTACACGCGACATTTTTTGTCAAGGCTCGGGGTTTATTCATCCGGGAGGTCAAAATGATATGTTTTGTGCGGTGGAACAACGCAAACATTCGGAGACGAAAAAAAATATCAAGAGCCCACAACCTCTTGCGGAAGCAAAGCAAATACATAATTGAAATAAATCGTACTGAGCGCAAAAAAGTAAAAAGCACCAGTGTAAAGACTTGGCAATTTTTAAAAACTCATTTTTTCATAAAATGTAGTCTAGAATCATTTCTCATTATAGAAAGTTCAAATATTCATGAAATTGACTTTAAATCGAGGCGTTTCTTAAATGTCAAAGCATCTCCGTCTTTTAAATTCAAAATTTCACACACATCACAACGATCCGACGGATCCGACATTTTAAAAACAAAATTCGCGACCGATTGACGATGTTTTGTAAACAATCTGCCAACAAAATGAAATCAATAGAAATCTATCAGCATCAGCTAACTTGACATTACTCGAAAACGGAAGCGGAGGTCGCAAATTAATTATTATTTATTCCGTTCGTTACAAAATATGAAATATGACTGTCAACTTTGCCTGAAATAGTTACTTGATGAAATATTTTAAAGAATAAACTGTTCGATGATTGACGAATTTGGTTTTCTTGCGAAACGGACCATTTTATAATCTTGTATTATTCTAGTTACCGAACACGATCGACGATATGTCAATTGTCACTGTCAGCCGTCAGACGTCAGTGACAGAGCCGGACTCAGATCCTCACAATTAATAATTCCAAATAAAATTTACCTTTCACCATGTTATTATAGCAAAATATTTGCGAAAATCGCCATACCAAAGGATTATTTATTTATGATTCAAGCTACCCATATATTCCCCATCGCCACAATTTAAATAAGTCAATGTTCGCTGTTATGGCTCCATTCGAAAATAACTCGCCGATGATTTTATTGATTTGAGCAGCATGTTAAATCGAAACGGCAGTGTTTATAGAGCGAGAGTGGTCTGGACGTATTAAATTTTGAAAAGGTATACAAAGATACGTGGCAAAATAAATGTTAGGGTTTCGTTCCAGGTTGAAAAATTTTAATGTTTGATGATAAAGGCATGATATTTGTCCGTAACAACAGCGTTGCCAAGTTTAAATAATGTATTTGTCCTTGGATTCCTTATACAACATTGAATTCGATAGATATTTTTATATGGCTGTCAAGAGGGAAATTATAGAAATAGATTTTATAACCTCAATCGACAATTTCATGAGTGGAATGTTGAAATAATTCCGCTTATTCATCATAATTATAATGAATCACTTGATCCCCCACATTGAAAAGAGTCTAAGCTCTTTTCACCCATTCACAAAATTAATGGCTTGCAATCCAGCCGAAAAAGGGTAATTTTCGCGAGCCCTCATCAAGGGTCCAAAAACATTTTTCTGTCAATGCGCAAATTAATTATAACCACTCAAGCGCATATTCATTGATTATCCAAGGATGTCAACATTAACACATGTTTTCCTTATCAGTCAAGAATAAGCCTTTTATGTTGATAAGCACCGACGGTTCCACTCCATCCATCCACTTATGTCGTTGCTCTAAGCCCTCATCATTCATTGTCACCTAGTTTATTATTTATTGGACAAATAAGCCCAGTGTATTTTCGATAGTCGCTCATGAAGAAACAACATGATAAGGTGGATAAACAAAATGTGTTCGAACTGTAGCTTGGGTCAACAATTGTGTTATCTGCCCTTTGAATTGTTGTGTTGATAGGAAAGGGATTTTGATGAGCATTGAAGTGGTTCTTGATTCATATGTATCATCCTAACCAAATCTCAACAAAATCATCAAAATTGAGGGGGCTCTCTCAAATATTTTTTGGAGTATTCATTTGTGAATGACAATTATTTTAAGATTTTCCAGTTTCAACTTGGGACAGCTGTCAAAACTAAACCACGTGAGTTATCCAACTCAAAAATGAAGGAGTTTCTCTTCAAATACGCCTCTTTTATATAAAATCATCAAAATTGAGGTGCCCCTATCAAATATTTTTTGGAGTATTTATTTGTGAATGACAATTATTTTAAGATTTTCCAGTTTCAACTTGGGACAGCTGTCAAAACTAAACCACGTGAGTTATCCAACTCAAAAATGAAGGAGTTTCTCTTCAAATACGCCTCTTTTATATAAAATCATCAAAATTGAGGTGCCCCTCTCAAATATTTTTTGGAGTATTTATTTGTGAATGACAATTATTTTAAGATTTTCCAGTTTCAACTTTGGACAGCTGTCAAATCTAAACCACCTGAGTTATCCAACTCAAAAATGAAGGAGTTTCTCTTCAAATACGCCTCTTTTATATAAAATCATCAAAATTGAGGTGCCCCTATCAAATATTTTTTGGAGTATTTATTTGTGAATGACAATTATTTTAAGATTTTCCAGTTTCAACTTGGGACAGCTGTCAAAACTAAACCACGTGAGTTATCCAACTCAAAAATGAAGGAGTTTCTCTTCAAATACGCCTCTTTTATATAAAATCATCAAAATTGAGGTGCCCCTATCAAATATTTTTTGGAGTATTTATTTGTGAATGACAATTATTTTAAGATTTTCCAGTTTCAACTTGGGACAGCTGTCAAAACTAAACCACGTGAGTTATCCAACTCAAAAATGAAGGAGTTTCTCTTCAAATACGCCTCTTTTATATAAAATCATCAAAATTGAGGTGCCCCTCTCAAATATTTTTTGGAGTATTTATTTGTGAATGACAATTATTTTAAGATTTTCCAGTTTCAACTTTGAACAGCTGTCAAATCTAAACCACGTGAGTTATCCAACTCAAAAATGAAGGAGTTTCTCTTCAAATACGCCTCTTTTATATAAAATCATCAGAATTGAGGTGTCCCTCTCAAATATTTTTTGGAGTATTTATTTGTGAATGACAATTATTTTAAGATTTTCCAGTTTCAACTTTGAACAGCTGTCAAATCTAAACCACGTGAGTTATCCAACTCAAAAATGAAGGAGTTTCTCTTCAAATACGCCTCTTTTATATAAAATCATCAGAATTGAGGTGCCCCTCTCAAATATTTTTTGGAGTATTTATTTGTGAATGACAATTATTTTAAGATTTTCCAGTTTCAACTTTGAACAGCTGTCAAATCTAAACCACGTGAGTTATCCAACTCAAAAATGAAGGAGTTTCTCTTCAAATACGCCTCTTTTATATAAAATCATCAGAATTGAGGTGTCCCTCTCAAATATTTTTTGGAGTATTTATTTGTGAATGACAATTATTTTAAGATTTTCCAGTTTCAACTTTGGACAGCTGTCAAATCTACACCACGTGAGTTATCCAACTCAAAAATGAAGGAGTTTCTCTTCAAATACGCCTCTTTTATATAAAATCATCAAAATTGAGGTGTCCCTCTCAAATATTTTTTGGAGTATTTATTTGTGAATGACAATTATTTTAAGCTTTTCAAGTTTCAACTTTGGACAGCTGTCAAATCTAAACCGCGTGAGTTATTCAACTCAAAATTGGATGAGTTCCTTTTCAAATACTCCTTTTTCATAAAAGATTATCAAAATTGAGGTGCCACTCTCAAATATTTTTTGGCGAATTTATTTGTGAATGACAATTATTTTAAGATTTTCAAGTTTCAACTTTGGACAGCTGTCAAATCTAAACCACGTGAGTTATTCGACTCAAAATTGGATGAGTTCCTTTTCAAATACTCCTCTTTCATAAAAGATTATCAAAATTAAGGTGCCACTGTCAAATATTTTTTGGCTAATTTATTTGTGTATGACGATTATTTTGAGATTTTCAAGTTCCAAATTTGGACAGCTGTCAAATCTAAACCACGTGAGTTATTCAACTCAAAATTGGTGGAGTTTATCAAAATTGAGGTGCCGCTCTCAAATATTTTTTGGCTAATTTATTTGTGTATGACAATTATTTCAAGATTTTCAAGTTCCAAATTTGGACAGCTGTCAAAACCACGTGAGTTATTCAACTCAAAATTGGAGAAGTTCTTTTTCAAATACTCCTATTTCATAAAAAAATTATCAAAATTGAGATGTCACTCTAAAATATTTTTTGGCGAATTTATTTGTGAATGACGATTATTTCAAGATTTTCAAGTTTCAACTTTGGAAAGCTGTCAAATCTAAACCACGTGCGTTATTCAACTCAAAATTGGAGGAGTTCCTTTTCAAATACTCCTCTTTCATAAAAGATTATCAAAATTGAGGTGCCACTCTCGAATATTTTTTGGCGAATTTATTTGTGAATGACGATTATTTTGAGATTTTCAAGTTTCAACTTTGGACAGCTGTCAGATCTAAACCACGTGAATTATTCAACTCAAAATTGGAGGAGTTCTTTTTCAAATACTCCTCTTTCATAAAAGATTATCAAAATTGAGGTGCCACTCTCGAATATTTTTTGGCGAATTTATTTGTGAATGACGATTATTTTGAGATTTTCAAGTTTCAACTTTGGACAGCTGTCAGATCTAAACCACGTGAATTATTCAACTCAAAATTGGTGGAGTTCCTTTTCAAATACTCCTCTTTCATAAAAGATTATCAAAATTGAGGTGCCACTGTCAAATATTTTTTGGCGAGTTTATTTGTGAATGACGATTATTTTGAGATTTTCAAGTTTCAACTTTGGACAGCTAAGCCACGTGCGTTATTCAACTCAAAATTGGAGGAGTTCCTTTTCAAATACTCCTCTTTCATAAAAGATTATCAAAATTGAGGTGCCACTCTCGAATATTTTTTGGCGAATTTATTTGTGAATGACGATTATTTTGAGATTTTCAAGTTTCAACTTTGGACAGCTGTCAAATCTAAACCACGTGAATTATTCAACTCAAAATTGGTGGAGTTCCTTTTCAAATACTCCTCTTTCATAAAAGATTATCAAAATTGAGGTGCCACTCTCGAATATTTTTTGGCGAATTTATTTGTGAATGACGATTATTTTGAGATTTTCAAGTTTCAACTTTGGACAGCTGTCAGATCTAAACCACGTGAATTATTCAACTCAAAATTGGAGGAGTTCTTTTTCAAATACTCCTCTTTCATAAAAGATTATCAAAATTGAGGTGCCACTCTCGAATATTTTTTGGCGAATTTATTTGTGAATGACGATTATTTTGAGATTTTCAAGTTTCAACTTTGGACAGCTGTCAGATCTAAACCACGTGAATTATTCAACTCAAAATTGGTGGAGTTCCTTTTCAAATACTCCTCTTTCATAAAAGATTATCAAAATTGAGGTGCCACTGTCAAATATTTTTTGGCGAGTTTATTTGTGAATGACGATTATTTTGAGATTTTCAAGTTTCAACTTTGGACAGCTAAGCCACGTGCGTTATTCAACTCAAAATTGGAGGAGTTCCTTTTCAAATACTCCTCTTTCATAAAAGATTATCACAATTGAGGTGCCACTCTCGAATATTTTTTGGCGAATTTATTTGTGAATGACGATTATTTTGAGATTTTCAAGTTTCAACTTTGGACAGCTGTCAAATCTAAACCACGTGAATTATTCAACTCAAAATTGGAGGAGTTCCTTTTCAAATACTCCTCTTTCATAAAAGATTATCAAAATTAAGGTGCCACTGTCAAATATTTTTTGGCTAATTTATTTGTGTATGACGATTATTTTGAGATTTTCAAGTTCCAAATTTGGACAGCTGTCAAATCTAAACCACGTGAGTTATTCAACTCAAAATTGGTGGAGTTTATCAAAATTGAGGTGCCGCTCTCAAATATTTTTTGGCGAATTTATTTGTGAATGACAATTATTTTAAGATTTTCAAGTTTCAACTTTGGACAGCTGTCAAATCTAAACCACGTGAGTTATTCGACTCAAAATTGGATGAGTTCCTTTTCAAATACTCTTTTTTCATAGAAGATTATCAAAATTAAGGTGCCACTCTCAAATATTTTTTGACAAATTTATTTGTGGATGATGATTATTTCAAGATTTTCAAGTTTCCACTTTGGATAGCTGTCAAATCTAAACCACGTGAGTTATTCAACTCAAAATTGGAGGAGTTCTTTTTCAAATACTCCTATTTCATAAAAAATTATCAAAATTGAGATGTCACTCTAAAATATTTTTTGGCGAATTTATTTGTGAATGACGATTATTTCAAGATTTTCAAGTTTCAACTTTGGAAAGCTGTCAAATCTAAACCACGTGCGTTATTCAACTTAAAATTGGAGGAGTTCCTTTTCAAATACTCCTATTTCATAAAAGATTATCAAAATTGAGGTGCCACTCTCAAATATTTTTTGGCGAATTTATTTGTGAATGACGATTATTTTAAGATTTTCAAGTTTCAACTTTGGACAGCTGTCAAATCTAAACCACGTGAGTCATTCAACTCAAAATTGGAGGAGTTCTTTTTCAAATACTCCTATTTCATAAAAAATTATCAAAATTGAGATGTCACTCTAGAATATTTTTTGGCGAATTTATTTGTGAATGACGATTATTTCAAGATTTTCAAGTTTCAACTTTGGAAAGCTGTCAAATCTAAACCACGTGCGTTATTCAACTTAAAATTGGAGGAGTTCCTTTTCAAATACTCCTCTTTCATAAAAGATTATCAAAATTGAGGTGCCACTCTCGAATATTTTTTGGCGAATTTATTTGTGAATGACGATTATTTTGAGATTTTCAAGTTTCAACTTTGGACAGCTGTCAAATCTAAACCACGTGAATTATTCAACTCAAAATTGGTGGAGTTCCTTTTCAAATACTCCTCTTTCATAAAAGATTATCAAAATTGAGGTGCCACTGTCAAATATTTTTTGGCGAGTTTATTTGTGAATGACGATTATTTTGAGATTTTCAAGTTTCAACTTTGGACAGCTAAGCCACGTGCGTTATTCAACTCAAAATTGGAAGAGTTCCTTTTCAAATACTCCTCTTTCATAAAAGATTATCAAAATTGAGGTGCCGCTCTCAAATATTTTTTGGCTAATTTATTTGTGTATGACAATTATTTCAAGATTTTCAAGTTCCAAATTTGGACAGCTGTCAAATCTAAACCACGTGAGTTATTCGACTCAAAATTGGATGAGTTCCTTTTCAAATACTCTTTTTTCATAGAAGATTATCAAAATTGAGGTGCCGCTCTCAAATATTTTTTGGCTAATTTATTTGTGTATGACGATTATTTTAAGATTTTCCAGTTTCAACTTTGGACAGCTCTCAAATCTAAACCACGTGCGTTATTCAACTCAAAATTGGAGGAGTTCCTTTTCAAATACTCCTCTTTCATAAAAGATTATCAAAATTGAGGTGCCACTCTCAAATATTTTTTGGCTAATTTATTTGTGTATGACGATTATTTCAAGATTTTCAAGTTCCAAATTTGGACAGATGTCAAATCTAAACCACGAGAGTTATTCAACTCAAAATTGGAGGAGTTCCTTTTCAAATACTCCTCTTTCATAAAAGATTATCAAAATTGAGGTGCCACTCTCAAATATTTTTTGGCGAATTTATTTGTGAATGACGATTATTTTGAGATTTTCAAGTTTCAACTTTGGACAGCTGTCAAATCTAAACCACGTGCGTTATTCAACTTAAAATTGGAGGAGTTCCTTTTCAAATACTCCTCTTTCATAAAAGATTATCAAAATTGAGGTGCCACTCTCGAATATTTTTTGGCGAATTTATTTGTGAATGACGATTATTTTGAGATTTTCAAGTTTCAACTTTGGACAGCTGTCAAATCTAAACCACGAGAGTTATTCAACTCAAAATTGGAGGAGTTCCTTTTCAAATACTCCTCTTTCATAAAAGATTATCAAAATTGAGGTGCCACTCTCAAATATTTTTTGGCGAATTTATTTGTGAATGACGATTATTTTGAGATTTTCAAGTTTCAACTTTGGACAGCTGTCAAATCTAAACCACGAGAGTTATTCAACTCAAAATTGGAGGAGTTCCTTTTCAAATACTCCTCTTTCATAAAAGATTATCAAAATTGAGGTGCCACTCTCAAATATTTTTTGGCGAATTTATTTGTGAATGACGATTATTTTGAGATTTTCAAGTTTCAACTTTGGAAAGCTGTCAAATCTAAACCACGTGCGTTATTCAACTTAAAATTGGAGGAGTTCCTTTTCAAATACTCCTCTTTCATAAAAGATTATCAAAATTGAGGTGCCACTCTCGAATATTTTTTGGCGAATTTATTTGTGAATGACGATTATTTTGAGATTTTCAAGTTTCAACTTTGGACAGCTGTCAAATCTAAACCACGAGAGTTATTCAACTCAAAATTGGAGGAGTTCCTTTTCAAATACTCCTCTTTCATAAAAGATTATCAAAATTGAGGTGCCGCTCTCAAATATTTTTTGGCTAATTTATTTGTGTATGACAATTATTTCAAGATTTTCAAGTTCCAAATTTGGACAGCTGTCAAATCTAAACCACGAGAGTTATTCAACTCAAAATTGAAGGAGCTCTTTTTCAAATAATCCTCTTTCATAAAAGATTATCAAAATTGGGGTGCCGCTCTTAAATATTTTTTGGCTAATTTATTTGTGTATGACGATTATTTCAAGATTTTCAAGTTCCAAATTTGGACAGCTGTCTTATATAAACCACTGGAGTTATTCAACTCAAAATTAGAGGAGCTCCTCTACAAATACTCCTCTTTTATATAAAATCATCAAAATTGAGGTGCCTCTCTCAACTAATTTTTTGGCGAATTTATTTGTGAATGACGATTATTTTAAGATTTTCAAGTTCCAAATTTGGACAGCTGTCAAATCTAAACCACGAGAGTTATTCAACTCAAAATTGGAGGAGCTCCTTTTCAAATACTCCTCTTTCATAAAAGATTATCAAAATTGAGGTGCCTCTCTCAAATATTTTTTGGCGAATTTATTTGTAGATGACGATTATTTTATGATTTTCAAGTTTCAACTTTGGACAGCTGTCAAATCTAAACCACGGGAGTTATTCAACTCAAAATTGGAGAAGTTCCTCTACAAATATTTTTTTTCAAATGAAATCATCATCTCTCTCAAATATTTTTTGGCGAATTTATTTGTGCACGACGATTAATTTAAGAATTTCAAGTTTCCAATTGGGACCACAGTCAACTCTAAACCATGTTAGTTATTCAACTCAAAATTGGAGGAGTCCATTTCAAAATAATATTTTTCATCATCAAACTTGAGGAGCCCCTCACAAATCCTGTTTGACGAATTAATGGAATCGTTGCAAGCGTTTATTTCTGCAAATATTTGCTATCAAAAGTTTTATCAGAAATAACGAAGCAATTCCAAATTTGACAAAAATTTAAGCACGAACTAACCCAAACTAACCTCACTTTTTATGGAGGGGAAAATAAAGAATGTTTACATTTGTCTACATTTCATCTCACTCATCTACGTTTAGTAGTATAAATCTCTTTGTTTTGCGGTTCATGTATTTTTATGATAAGAGCTCTGTGAGGTCAATTTTCAAATTGACCCTGTTAAGGCGCGCTGAATGTTGGATCAAACTAAAAAAAAATATATTTTAAAACCAATATTGGATTGGCTCGTTGACAAATTTGGGTGAATATTTGGGGGGGTTATTGACCATTTGACCCTAAGGAAAAGCCGCCATTGAGTTGATGTTTTGTTGAGTGTTTGGCAGTCTCAGAAAATGTTTGTAGGACTTTGAATCCTCAATTAGCAGTTCTTTGTTTAGTAAATTCAAAATTCCTGTTTAATTTTGTCTGGAACATAAAACTTATCTTTTATCTTATTTCATTTATAATAGCTAAGTATGTGTGTGTCAACAAAAATATATTTTATTTTTATTCTAATTCTTGTCAATGAAAATTTTGTATGATAATTCAGCGTGAAATTATCTCCTGGATGATCAGCTTTCAAGAAATAGATTTAAAAAGTAAATAAAAAAAAACACCAAGATGATAAGAAGATGTTCGGACCGCGAAAAAAAATCAGAAGATCTTTGAGAATCAGAAACTAGCAATAAGGAAAACATTGATTAAAATGATTAATAATTAAATAGATAAATGTCAATCATGAATATACTGCAACAGTTTTTTGCCTATAGAAAAAACTGTCCAACTTTAACCAATTTATTTACAGACAATTATTTATGTACAGTCAATTAGTTATGTTCCCTTCAACACAGAAATATCAAGATGTCTCATCGTGGCCGCTGTCTCAAGGTGTCACTCTCTCCTGCGCATTGATTTTACAAAAAAAACGTAAAACGTATACTCACCCAGTCCCTGTTTCCATGCGTTTGAACCTGCAAAATAATTACACTTGAGATACTTTCAGTACACATTCCCACAATTCAAATTCAAGCATTCATGCATCATTACAAGAGCCTTTTACGGAATGCAGAGGCACAAAATATAGGCTCGGATGAACGTGTACAAGTAGATCTATATGACTGCGATTTCTCAAAGAATCCCCCCAACGTTCATAATCGGCCCTTTGCAAATTTCCTGCTTAAAGAAGCCAACTAATTTTCATTTTCTCCCAAGCATTATTACGACGATCTATTTTGTCTAACACCATCTTTCGGAAAGGGGTTTATTTTAGAACGTTATCTCCGTGTTATATCTATCTTTGTTCCGTCGAAAAGTAATTTATCAAAGGCGAGTGCCTATTTGAAATTTTTATGAAATTTTTCCCGGGCATCTTGCTTTTTAATAATGGAAATTTTATGTTGTACATTCCGCCATGATAAAGGGGTAACAAGTGGAATGGGATTTTTGGTATGAACTTGTTCTTTGTGATGCAAGCAAAACTGACCTTGCTGGACTGGTGAAAACATCCTCGTCAAAAAGATGGAGTAATACCTCATTTTGAAGATCTTCTGTCCCTCAGCATATCCTCTTAGTTTGGAGAAGTCAGCTCTTGCGGGTAAGTATAAATCAAGTGACAAACATGAAAAAAAAAAATTGACACGCTGTCATATCAACAGGAATGATAGCAGAGGTTTGAAGGTCGGCAGTTTCAGAGTTCAAAATAACACTCGACCCCCTCTTTCTATTTGATTTTTGCATTCAAATTGGCGTCCAGCTGTCATTTTGACATTTTCAGCTGTCACTGCTATGTCAAAAAATGCAGAACCTCGTTACATATAGTGTGTCCAAATTTCGTTCGCATATACCAAACGGTTCAAAAGTTAGAAGGGGGGACCCTGCTCGGACGACAAAATAAACTATTACCGTTGACCTGCAGTGAAAATTCACGAATTTTATCCGAAAATTGAATCAAAATCTGCCTATTTACATGAAAGCTACAGACAATTGAAGTTTTGCTCGGGCACCAAACCACTTATTTTAGACAAAAAGCTTATCATTGAGTTACAATATTTTAGCAAAAATTGAGTCAAAAATCTGACTGTTTACAACAAAATTAGAATCAATTACAGTTCGGCTCAGACGCTTTTGTTCTAGAGACTTGGTCGTTTTTTTGGACTTTTATGGAATTATGATGCGAAATGAAAGATCAACAAAATCTGCGTTTCCTCGTAAATACGATCATTGCAAGAAAAAATTGCGTCGGTTTCCAAATTTATTTAAAATAATAATAATTGTGCTCGGACGCTCGGGCCCAGTGACGTAGCCAGATAATTTATAAGGGGGTTTGCAATATTGAGAGAAGGTTTCTAGGTACCATGGTATTATGGTCCAATGTACATTTCAAGAGATTGTAAGACCACTAGTATTTTGATTTATGCATCTGTTTTTTAATTAAACTTTCTGATCAACTGTGGGTGATTCTGGCCCCCAAAACCTGCCCACAGTATCTACGACCCTGCTCGGGCGCCAAACTCTATAGTTAATCTATAAGAGAATCATGCAAGTTTTGCATTATTAAAGGTAAAATTGGTTCTTGAGATAGTTCCAGAAAAATATTCAAATGTCTTCTGGAGTTGCACTGTCTGTTTAAATCTGTCTTTTTTCTCCTTTCACCGTTAAACTCAGGGTGCAGGAACGGATACATTGTATTTATTTATTTATTTTGTTCACGGTTTTTCATTCACCTCACTCAAGATAGTACCGGAAAAATATTCAAATGCCTTAAACTGCACCAGTTTCAATGCAGAACACCGTGCCGTTTCCGTTTTATTTTCACGCCGTCATTTTCCGCATATCGAACCGATTACCTTTCACCGATTCAATCTGTCTTTTTTTCTTTTTCACCGTAAAACTCAGGGGAACGGAACACGTTGCAGGAAGGGATACATTCCATTTATTTATTTATTTTGTTCACAGTTTTCATTCACCGTACTTAAGATAGTTCCGGAAAAATACTCAAATGCCTGAAGCTGCACCAGTTTTAATGCAGAACACCGCGCCATTTCCGTTTCATTTTCACGCCATCATTTACCATAACGAGACTTTTCACCGTTTAAATCTGTCTTTTTTTCCTCTTCTCACCGTAAAACTCAGGGGAACCGAACACGTTTCAGGAAGGGATACATTCCATTTGTTTATTTATTTTGTTCACAGTTTTTCATTCACCTTAAATGACGTAGTTCCAGAAAAATATTCAAAGGCCTGAAGCTGCACCAGTTTTAATGCAGAACACCGCGCCGTTTCCGTTTTATTTTCACGCCATCATTTTCTACATATAACCGATTTTGCCGTCTACCTTTCATCGTTTATATCTGTAAGGAAAATCTAAAATTTTGAACATTTTTTCTCAGTATTTCCGGCTTTTTCCGTTATTCCATCAATCAACAACTACCGAAATGTTCAGTTTTATTATTTTCATCTAAATCAATCGTTTAAGTATTTATTCATATTTTATTGTCTTTCCCGCCCTTGAAGCTAACTATACATTTGCGTGCGGAAAAGCCACACTTTGCGCACATGTTATGAAAATAACTATTTTCATCTATAAATATTTGTATACAGTATGTCCTGGATGTTGGTAACAGTAATAAGAGATACGAAAATACGATGTCGCTTGATTAAAAAAAAAACGGGCGTATATATGTCCAAAAAATATTCCACCTCTGTTTTATTTTGGATCGATGCCGATAAGTGAACCTAGAGGGTGAAAAAGAAAGAAAGAAACCACAATATAAAGTTTGCTTAGTATAAAAACTTTTTTTTCGAAATTTCAAGATATATGTGCACGATGCTAAAAACGTTATCAAAAAAATTGTAGCCACTATGCGTTTTAATCTTTTTCGGCTATATATAAACACTTCTCCTATTCTATCTAATTTATTTTCAGTCACTATGTACAGTACACTCACTATTTACAACAATTTATATCACAATCACAACCAGTGGCGGCTATTCAGGTGAAGTGGGTGAGGATAAAACATACCAATATTTTATAAACTTTATTTTCCAACAAAAAAAAATTGACATTTTATAATTTATGAACCGCTGGTGCCAGAAATTTTCTTGTATTAAGAAAAAATATTGATCAAAAATAAACCACATTGAAGTACGAGCCACCTCAAAATAGGTTGTGTGGACCGGAGTCTGGCGGGAAACTGCAGATTGTGTCAGGCGACGTCTGATTCTTTGTAAAGTTTTCTTTGTCGGTTGCCATGACCACGCATTGTCTTCGACTGCTATTTGAGTTGGTATATAGGGGATTTTTGAGAGATTTATATCCGTAAAAATTTCAAATAATCATAGTTCATTTTCAGTTTATGAACGAACAGAAATGAACTTGTTCATCAAAATTCTGGCTTGCAATAAACTAGTACAGATCCAATATAACGAATGTAGTAAATAATACATCATCATAAACCAATTCGTTAAACATATTCACTAAAACGTATTAATGAGAGCCGAGTGCATCCAACGACAAACCAATTCCAATATTGACCGAATATTCATTAAATAAACAGCACATTTCGTAAATTCACTTATTTCGCCCCAAACAATATGTAGTCGCATTCTGAGCCTGTTAATAAACCAAATAGTCTAGAGTTATGCTCCAAATATGTTTCTAAATACGAACGGGTATCTGTTTCGCTCGCAAACTCAATATATGATTGGATTTTGAGCTGTTTGCTCTCAATGTAACATTGTAATGTCAATGTCAGCAAAGTTAATCATAAATCCCCTTCATCTAAGATAGATAATCAAGCCGCTTGTCCTCATATTTCATGGCAGAGATAATTGCCAGCCACCAGAGAACCGAATTACCGACTAGAAAATCTATAAGCGCATTTAGTCGACTGGGGACAACCCAATTAATACCATTTCGATTGGATAATAGCCTCGGTCACCTGAGAGCTAAATGGAACCGGGGAAAATGGCATTTTCTTTACGATTATTATCCGCTTAGATCATTGAAAGATTAGAACCAGCAAGGGCAGGCTGTTGTTCATGGAAAAAAAATTATAGTTAAAAAAACAAGGGTATCTTTTCTATCCCCTTGGCAACGTTGCATATCAGACGGACGGGTTAAGAATTACCGTCCCGTCCGTCATCCAATCATCCACCACCAGTCAAACAAGCCAAACGTCAGATAAATCAACAAATACACAATTTTATTTAATTAAAAACTATTGTTGTTATAATGATGATGAATAATAATAAAATATAAAAACAGCGAAATTGAAACATAATTTCCTTACTTAACCCAAACTTAAATTATTAATTTACTTAGAACCTACCTATTTAACATTAATGATCACCAATTAATTAACAATACTGGGAAATAACTAATTACTTAACCACTAATAATTATTTTGACTGAGACAAAGTAATATTATAAAAATTAATAAATATAATCTCTACTGGCGGCTTTAAATCTATAATCAGACATAGTCATATAGTGACCGGAATCACCGGAGTTAATTATATAATAATTTAGAGATATCATCCAGCCTTAACATACTTCAACTACAATACAGTCCCCCTAATAACAGTGTTCCTGGATCGATTTTGAGGCGAAAAGAAACATTTTATATGGTTTTTGATGAGCTTACTATTGAAATTTTGGAGTTTGGTTCCAGATGTGAACACGATTTGCTCTTTTGCTTCGGATAGAGGTGGAGATTCTCTTCAAAACGCTCTTTTTCACACCAAAATCCTTCCATAAACAAACGAGTTAGGGCGTTTTGAAAATTTCGTCAGTATCTCAGGAACGGTTGTTGCAATTTTTAAGTTCTTGTATCTCGGTTATTTGTGGAACGATTTTGATGCGAAAAAAAGCATTTAGTAGCATTTTTAGTGTGTTTTTATGTGCTTACGATTGGAATTTTTTATTTTGGTTTCTGCATATTTGTCGATAGAAACAAAATTTGCTCTTTTGATTCGGATAGAGGTCAACATTCCCTTCAAAATGCTTTTTTTCTTGACAAAATCCGTCGATAAATAAACGAATTAGAGCGTTTTGAGGATTTCGTCAGTATCTCAGGAACGATTATTGCAATTTTTAAGTTCTTCTATCTCGGTTATTTGTGGAACCATTTTGATGCGAAAAAACGCATTTTGTAAGGTTTCAAGTGTTTTTTCTCATGCGTTTACCATTAATTTTTTTTAATTTGGTTCTAGCATATTTGTCAATTAAAACAAAATTTGCTCTTTTGATTCGGATAGTGGTCAAAATTCTCTTCAAAATGCTATTTTTCTTGACAAAATCCGTCAATAAACAAATAAGTTACGACGTTCCGAAAATTTTGTCAGTATCTCAGAAATGGTTCTTGCAATTTTGAAGTTTTTTTTTTGATGCGGAAAAAAGCATTTTGTAGAGTTTTTAGTGTTTTTTCTCATGGGCTTACTACGAAATTTTGGTTTCAGCATATTTATTGATATAAACAAAAGTTGCTTTTTTTTATTTGGATAGAGGTTGAGACATCCTTCAAAAAGCTTCTTCTCCCATCAAAATTTGTCATGATAATTTGGTTTTCGTAGAGCAACTGAACAAACGAGGGGAAAAATGCAAAAATGGAAACGTTGCTATACTGAAAAATTAATAAAATAAAATAAGAAAATAATCTAAATCATTAGGGACGAAGAAAATATTTAGAAATGGCAGATTGGAATGGTTAACTTTTTACTTTTTTTTTAATTTAATCAAATTCACTTTCAAATAAATAATGACGATTCTAACTTCCTATTGTATTTTTTTTATAATAATAATAATAAAAATAATAAAGTTGCAACCGGTAATATCACTTATAAAATATTCCTTCAATATCCCAAGATATATAATCCGATCCAAGCCTGGTTCGCATTCTTGACGAAAAAAGGCGAATTATTTCGAAAATGTATGAGCCAGCGGTCCCGCGCGCTCGAAAAAAATGTCGAGGCGTTTTTACTTTTAACAAGCTGAAAAAAACTGACGAGAAAAACGGCCCGGTTGTCACCAGTAATGACACAGAACAGTGGACTTGCGGAATTTGAAATGTGCTAATTGTCGTTTGGCTTGGGTTGTAGGTACAAAATCGGGGATTGTTTCTTTTTTCGTGTGGTTATCGAGGTGGAGGTTGGGATTCGATGGGTGGAGGCCGTAGAGAAGGTTAATGAGAATCAAAATCTGTGTCAGTATCTTTGAAGAAGACAACTTTCACGGTGAAAGAAGCCTTGATAAATTGGGATTTGAAATTCTTGGTTGTAATTAACATTACAAGCATAAACGGAATGAACAACAATGCTGTTGCTGTACCAAAACTGATCCAAACCACGTGGCAAGATGAAATTTGTAGGAGGCACCATGCACTCAATCTATTCTTCAACAGAACAAAAATTCATCATCCTGCAGCACATCCAGAATTTCTAGAATCTCGTTCCAAAAGGTAAAATGAGGAAACCTCACTTCTATAGAGCAATCACTGAATGACCAAGAAATTGACCTAGTTATTGCATACCTTGTCATAGAAGGAGCATTTGATCATACCACCTCAATGTCTATCGAAATTAACCGGTATGGAATTGACAACGTCATCTGCAGGTGGATCAAAAATATGTTAGAAGGTAGAAAGACCCAAGCAACCATGGTTGACAAATCAAGATAAACTACTGGTGAAATTGAAGAGCAAGGGATTTGATGCCCAAGGCTATGAAGCAACCGTACTAACCATTGGCCAACACACCACGTTATTTGAACTGAATCATGGGGGTTATGGGTGTACCAACGTCGATCAGAAAAAAGGTTCTTGCTCTGACAATCAAATCGGTCTTATAAGGGGCACCGCACCGCGCTGGTCTGGTCACAAGAATCTGAAAACTTCGCAACCTCTAGAGAGAAACTAGACAGTACCGTAATCTGCTTAGCATAGCGAACAGTATCGACAAATGCTGCCTTAGTGCTGTCGAGCACAGTTCTACACTTCCTAGCACAGAAAAAAAGAAGGCTCTTCAATTCTCGCAACGCCATGTCGGAGGAAAGAGACAAATCTATAAAGCTTTGGCAGAAAAGTTGGTCAAGGTTACCTGGACTTTGGTTGGTGTCTCAATAGTTTCAATGGCTACCTGAAAACAATAGGAAAGAAAGAAAAAAGCAAATGTAGGAACTTCGCGGTTTATGTACACTGCCAGAGCACATAATGTTTAGATGCTCAAGATGAAAAGAGGAAAACTTGCGAAAGTAGGGGATGGGTCCGAGTACCACACCAAAGCTTTGATATGGAGGCCATGCTTAATCTCCCTCTTCCAGATATTTTTATCAAAATGAAAGTAAGAATGTGAGCTTATAGATCTATCAACACCGGAGACTGGAGCCACTAAAACATTCAAGGGCATACCAAGATTACCAGCACAATCAACCTTAATAACAATGGGGAATGATATAATACTGAAAAATACCAACTTAAACACGCTTCCTGTCCTTCAATCAGCTGGACTGTATCACAACACAAGAATCAGTAAGAAAGCCTTCCAGAGTAGTAATCAAAGGAAGTTTGAGGTCACTTTCACATTCCTTTTTGTGTAACCCTAAACCAAAAAATGTCAAAAAGACACTTCGGGACACTTGACAGTCACCTCGGAGACACCTGAAAACACCTCAGAGACATCTTCAACAACTCGATGACACCAAAAAGACCCCTAACAACTTTTCAGAGACGCACCTTGAAGAATCCGGAGATCCCTGAAGACACCAGGAATGTGAAAGTGAGTTCATGTGCAAATTTTGAGCCGGAACTTCTTTTGATTAGATACTTACCTGATAGAAACATCCAAGAGCTTTCCCTGATGCTCCATCCCCATGATAGTAGAAGGCTTACTCCAAAACCCAACTATAACTGGTATTATCATAGGACATGTTGTATTTAAAAAACACCAAAGTGAAATGGGGATGGCCAATGTTCTATTCTGCAGAGGATATGGGAAGAGGATGAAACTCCTCACATAATAAATAAAGCTTGCAGCTTTACAGCCACATGGGAGAGTGCAAGTGAAATCACTTCCACTGAACAAGCTTCAAAGGTTTAGGAGCAACGGAGCTGGAACTGTGGAAGTAGAACAAAATAAGTGTACGATGGGATTGCGTATGTAAACCGCAGTGCCGGGGAGTTTTAGTTGGTATCCATTGTCAAAATGAGATCTAGGATCATGGAGCAATATGGTACCCAAATGTTTCCAAGACGGAGGAAAACTCAGCGTAGCAATCTTACTCGGAAAACACGCTAACTGACTTTCCTGTGAAAGAGGAAAGACTACAAAGGAATGAACATTCTTAGATGAGCGAGCGGGCTAACTGGCACGCAAATCTTAAAAGCACCACTCATAAACCCAGAACATGCCATTGAACCTCAGTTAGTTGTTGTTGGTCACAACTCCCTAGTTGTTGGATGCTCTTCCTCCTTTCCTTTTTAGCACCCACCAATAGGCTCGTGGATCTGGTGAAACGGGTGGTGGTGAGGAAGGTTCCTTATGACCACTAGTTTCTACGCCACTTTTCCGATGATGGCTGGTAGACTGATGAGCCTCCAGTATTCCGGGTTGTTCTTTGATGATGATGAGGATGACTATAGGGCATTTTTCCACTTAGAAGGAATCAAAGCATGAAAGACAACATGAAGATAAAAGGTGACGTTGAAATGGCATCATCTGTCATCATGGCTAATATAGGCTGTCATGAGGCGTTATACGTACCGCCATCTTCTCGAGATTTAACGAACTTCAGGCACATCAGCGCCTCTCCATGGATGCGAATCAAAGGTTTCACTTAGGCCCCGCCCTTCATTCACGTTTTTGTTTTAAACTTTGTATATTTCTTCTGAGTAGCAAGTAAACCCTCTCAATTGCCCTTGACTACCCATCCCTAGCCCCTTGACTACCCATCTTTAGCCCTCTTGCTCCAGATTTTATACCCATAAAGGACAGCGGGCACCACGATTCTATCATAGATCTCTTTGGCCCTTAACTTGACCCCTGCGAATATCCCTTACTCAATTCCCTATACAGTCCTATGTGAGGTCTCTCATCCAGCCCAGCATCTGCATGTGTTGTAGTTCCTTGTCTTGACTAACTGGCCATGAGGGTTGAAGACGTTTGTTACTTCCAGTGCCATTTAAAAACAACGTCTTTCTCCGACATGACCTCCCCTATTCCTTCCAAAGTGGACCTCAACCTTTGGTTTTGTAATCCCACTTCCACGGAAAGCGCTTACAAAAGAAAATAAATCGATTTGTTTTTTATTGCAAACTGTATAGAAAAATTCTATTTCTCCAAAAGTAATTCAAGAATTATGTTCGGTATATACGGGGTGTCCCAAAGTGGATGGTACTTTGGACGTTTAAGGAAAACAGGCCCCACTATCGTTAAAAAAAGTTGATTTTTAGAGTGATTTAGGAAGACCTTCTGTATGGGGTCGTTGCACGTACTTTTTTTATTGCATATTCTGAAAATATAATCAAAAATATTAGACCCATATTTTTTTTTTTTTTTTATCGATTTTTAAGGGCATAAACTAGCGTCGAAGTTTGTCAACAGTCCTTTTAAGCCTTTTAAATGATGACGCGTGTACGACAAAATATGGCGTCGCTTCTTGGATCCGGCGCAGCTCTTCCCGTGGATCGATAACTGTAGAGAACGCAACGTTGCCGAGATGCTTTTTGCTTGGGGTCGAGTGTAAAGCGTGTTTTATTCTAGGGATTTCTCAATTTCGAATTCACGTTCGTGGTTTGGATCAACTTTGCTTATATACGATTCAATATCGTCAAAAAAGAATGGGCCAATAAATAATATTGCCTACCAGCTTTAATTTGCAGGTACCAATATTTGCAGTTTTTGTTTAGTATGCAACGCTCCTGGTAGTTATTTATCAGACGTAGGGATAAATTCAAAGAATTGTGTCTTTGAGTTTATCCCTACATCTGATAAATAACTATTTTATGCGTCTGCATTAATTTGGGTCTGAGAAAAATAAATATCTTGAGGGTTTTATGATACGGTCAAAGGTATCATAAAAACCCAGTCTGGGTGGTGTCGTATATAATTTCCTGGTTAATTTGCATTGAATCACATTATTTACCATCAATTTTAAAGTAAACCTAAATGCGTCGATTATCTATCGTTCATCATATTGAGCTGGTAATTCGTGTAAAAATACCATCAATAGTACATCTCGCAACACCGCATTTGTATCAAGCAGCGCGCGTTCATTTCAGTGTCAAGCGGATAAAGGATATTGATCTGTGACGTCATGGAGGCAATGGGCCCAGGTTGATGGAGTTATTTATTAAAAAGAGGCCTAGTTCAAATGTTGTGCATTATTTTGGCCAATTCATGTCACCCATTCTATTAACAAACCCACAGTTATATATTCTACACAAAATCAGCTCTAATTTTCATATAGTGCAACGACCCCATTGCTGCTGTGTAAAGAAGTATTTCGTGAATTATACAGGGTCGTATGAAATTATTTTTTTTCTCTAGGTATAAAAAAGCTTAGAAGTGTGTCTTTTATTTTGAAAGCCACTTAGAATCCCTTTCGAATGGAATGTCATATCCATATACCTAAATGTTCTCGTTTTCGAAATAAACGCTTCTTTTATAAATATCTTCTTTTTACAGCGAATAGTCATAGAAAATAGTATATAATTCAACGAGCGGGAAATGGTGGATATTACTCACGAGGATGAAGTTGAGAATCATCAGTCATTTCCCGCGAGTGGAATACTATATTTTTTCTATGATTATTCAATAATTGAAGCGAACTTTGCAATATTCATTTTCATTTGGACGGGACTTTTTGCAATGACTGTACTTAAAGTGAGGTTAGGTTGTTAACATAATGTAACAATGACTATAAAACAAGAATGGTGACTGTCCATGGCTGTTTCAAAATGATGTATTTGAAAGTTGACATTTTGCCGAATGTTCTGATTGGCTCTGAAACAGTGGAGTATTGACATTGGATCATTTCATTGGTTAATAGTATTGTCGCATCCTATCTACAGCCCACTTTATATCCTAAAACGGACTTCACAGGTGAAGACAGGTGACGGGAGTTGTCAATAAAAAGAAACCGAAAACGTCAGAACAAGATCATAGTTCTAATAAGAATCTTGTACTTGAATTCAATATAATTTGTTAAAAGGAATTATCAATAAGACAAACACGAAAATTCTACAAGTATATTATTCAACGAGCGAAAAATGGTGGATATTACTCACGAGGATGAAGTTTGCATAATAATCGAGTGAGTAATATCCATTTCCCGCGAGTAGAATACTAGGTATACTTTTTCTACGATTATTCAATAATTGAAGTGCACTTTGAAATATTCAATTCCATTTGGACGGCACTATTTGACAACTAGTTGACTTGAAGTGAGGTTAGGTTGTTAACACAATGAATATAAAATAAGTATGGACGGTCAAATGATTTATTTGAAGGTTGAAATTTTGTCCAATGTTCTGACTGGCTCTATAACAGTGGAGTAATGACATTAGATCATCTCATTGGTTGAAAACAATTGAATAATGAAAAAAAAAGTCACTGGTATGAGTAACGAGTCACATTTACCAATAGAAAGTGGATGTATAATACATTTATTATTGAATAGTCATAGAAAATACTATATTATTCAACGAGCGGGAAATGGTGGGTATAACTCACGAGGATGAAGTTTGCGAGTGAGTAATAGCCATTTCCCGCGAGTAGAATACTATACTAAATAGTCAAAACTTTCTTATATGAGTGATTTTGGTGAGGTGAAAGTTGAGCCATCAAATGTCTTTACCTAAGTTAACTTGTTATCAAATCAAATCAAATCAAATATGCCACAGAAAAATTTAAATAAGTTTTATGGACAAAGCAAATACAAATGCAAAATGCTAAAGTATAAAAACAATACAAAACATGATAATAGTATACATTACGAGAACAATTACGTGAACAATAGAACAAACTAGTACAAATATATTTATCCAATATTTTGTCAAATTTAAATTTATTTGGAAATTGCTCATGGACAACAATAAACATCGGCACACTTCCAGTTATGTTATGATGACAAGTCAGTAAAACAATAACATAGCAAAATCAACAATTATTGTAGAAAAATAATACTGCGGTGTTAAGAATCAAAAAAGGAACCAACGATTTCTCACGTTTTTTTTTCGCTTCAAAAAATAAACATCAGGTGGGGTGAGCGAAATCGGTGAACTCGAAATTTAATTTATAAATCTGTAGTCATCTTGTTTCCGCACTGCCTGCAGCATGTAATTATTTCTGACTCAAATATCCAACAACGAACTTGGGGCTGTTTATATTATTTCATTATTTAAATTCTTAACCACATCAACCTTGAACAAGCTGATTAGATAAACGTCCTTATATGGTAAGCAAAAGTTCAAACATCATGTATCTACAAAATTATAACGATGTATTCTTGTCGCCGGCAAATTCTTCAGCCATGTAAAGTATGACGGTGATTTTTGAATAGCCCCAGACAGGACAAAGGCATTGTTAACATTTACAAATTTTCAAGAAACAACGCAACGGCAGAAACTTGAAGACGGCCGAAAATAATTTGATCCCGATGGAAAAATTCCGAAATTCAAAAATCGACCGTCAATCAACCCGGATCAATCGCGCGGTGTGTTTCGGGTTGTCCCTGATGTTTTATTCAGAAAAAAAGAGTCGCATGGATACAAGTCTGGCCTGGCCTGGCGAACAGGTAGAAACGTTCTCACTGATTTCACCCATATTTGTTCCGGTAGGAAATGACAAACGGAAAATGCAAATAGTTATTCCGAAAAATTGGTCATGTTTACATTGCTATAAACTCGGCCTTTGTTGAAATAATGAGGCAATATTTGAATAAAAATTTGCGGTTTTCACGGATTGTTGAGCTTTCCTTAATGTGGAAATGTTTTTGCCTTGATTGTCCATTTACTTTACACCCATCAAGTGTACTGACACATTTTCAGGTGAAGTATGCCCTTGCAGTGACTTTTTTGATTCGGAATACAACCAGGTAACCGGATACCTACGTTGTTTTATGAAACATCAATTTGTAAACAATGTTGACCAGGTAACCTGAGAGCGTTCGTTGCTGCTGTCTCTGGGTGTTAAAGCGGACGTTTTTTCTTGCATTGTTTTGGGCTCCTTTTATTTGCTCGAGGATGTCCGACACACCAAAAACTGCTGTTCTGTTGGGCTGAATTTGAAGAATGGCTTTGGGCCAACGTTTTTGTGACGTTTCAACGCCTGCAATCTCAATCATTTGTCCACTTTTTTGGTTTTTTGTTTAAGATTGTTTACAACGATGATTCTTTGATGCGATTGAGCAGGAAACATCACTTCAGGTTTTTCTGATATTTATGGGAAATTTTGTTCTTGATCAACTGGTGCATGTCAAAACGATATCTTTAACGGTTGTTGCGTTGATTCATTATTCTTGATTTGTTCCCATAACCCCCTGTATAAATTACGAAGATTTAAACCTTGCTACTGTTTCTAAAAACTCGTATAGCTTTTTAAAACATTTTTATGTTATTTTTCTTTTTAAAGAACTTTTAAATTGTTTAAAAATTGCTTCATACATTTGTTACATTTTTTAAACTATTTGAAACAACTTAAAAATATTACCAAAATGTTATTATAAATTTGCTAGAGATTTTTTTTTCTGAAAGTTGTGGGGCAGTTTTTTTTAAACCTTGCTGCTATTTCTAAGCAGTTTTTAAAGATATTTTGGCGTCTTTACATCTACTTTTCTCTTTTAGAATTTCAAAAATCCTTGAAAGATACTTTTAAACTTTTATTAGACAATTTAAAATATTTTAAAATTGATTTAAGTACCAGAATTTTTTTGGGTATTTCGCCACACCCTATCAAAAAACAATCAAACTAGTGTTTATATACCGGATCTTCTATGTTACCTGAAAAAAAGTCTATTAGTAAACAATAAAACCTATCAATATCAAACGTTTCGGAAGCCAATCTGCCTCCGTCGTCAGTGGAAAGAAATAATTAATTCAAATTCAAAAAATATTATTTGTTTTTTTTTGTGATTTAGCAGTAAAATTGTCTTTTTTGTGTTTATGGCACAAAATGTCACTTTTTCTGACATTGAAGTTTATGGTGTTCATTGTTTAACTTTACATAGGTATGTTAAGTATTTATAATTCACTTTATGCGCTATGTTCAATTTATTAATGAAGGTAACCATGTATTACTTGTATTTACACAACAATTTGCTACACATTCATTAGAACTTAACATATATATGCACTTTATTTAAGTTAACGTTTTTTAGAACATGGCTCCTTTGCTAAGATTTTTGAATTATCCCAATTTATCTTATGTTTATTATCAAAAGAATGTTGACAAATTCCCGATTCGTGAATTTTTTTTCCATGTATCATTTATGTTCTTCAATTCTCTTTTTCAAAGGTCGTGCGGTCTCTCCAATATAGAATTTATCACATCCCCAAGGATTTTTATAAATTACATTTTTAGTGGACTCATTAATATTATTATTCTACAGTGTGACCCATTTGTTTTGGGAACACCCTGATAAAAAGTTTATTTCTTAACCGATTTGGTTCGTTTTTTTTTGGATTCTAGACCTCGAAAAATTGTATATTCTTGGCAAAAAGTGACCTTCGCCATTTTGACTTCAAGGCCTACTATGTTAGTTTTTAAGAGCAAAATTTCAGGAAACCATATTAGCGATTTTTGCGATTTTTTTAGAAAAAATCTGTGTGCGCCACTGGATTCAGCATCCTTTAAAACGGGTCTATACAAATTTTCAACCGAAAATATCAAGTTGAAAAAAATTAAAAATTCGCACTTTAACAATCTTTGATTCTATCAAGCCACTGTAACCCATAAAGGTGTCGGGTTTAGCAAATCTGAAGTTGACTTGTCATCTTGGCTTGACCTTCAATACATTTTAAAATCCATCAGACGATTTAAACCTCAACCTCAAAGGACTTTTATGAAGCTTTCAAAACACGTTTATGTAATTTTTCCAAAAAAAAAAACTCCAAAACTAATTTTCATACGTTTATAAGACTTCCAAAACATTAATTCAAGACGACTTAAAAATATTACAAAATTGTTTTTTTTTCTGATAGTTTATTTGAAAAGTTTTTCTGGAAAATTGAAAAATTTTTTTTTAACCATAGTTACTAGGGGTGAAAATAATCTTAAAAGTGAGATGAAAGCTTCTAAGGTGCGGACAAGATCATCATCAATGAAATAGTGCGACTAAAATACAGAGGATCCTGAAAAAGTCACCAAAAATTGTCTAAATTGTCGAAAAAAAAACCAAAAGTTGCGGTCAAAAACAAAATTTGTTTAAACCGTCCAGTAAAAAAAACTATAAAAAATATTTTTTAAGAAAAATAAATAACGATAAATATCATTTGAAAAAGAAAAAAACGAATAAAACCCTCCCTAAAATAAGAAACAACCAAAAAGTGAAAAACATGACCAATAAAATTACGAAATAAATATTTACTAAAAGTGGAGAAAATCTCCTTAAAAACTTGGAAATAGTTGGAAAGTGGACATTTTTAGTTAGAAAAAGAACATAAATTCTATAAACAAACAAAAACTCAAAAGTTGCGGAAAAAACAAAATTTGTCAAAACCGTCTAGTAGAAACTATAAAGAATATTTTTGATGAAAAATAAATAACGAAAAATATTCTTTAAAAAAGAAAAAGACGTGAAAAAAGTGAAAAACATGACCAATCCAAATACGAAATAAATATTTAATAAAAGTGAAGAAAACCTCCTTCAAAACTTGAAAATAGTTGAAAAGTAGACATTTTTAGTTAGAAAAAGAACATAAAATGTATAAACATACAAAGAACCTTTAAAAAATGAAAAAATCATGTGGAAAAGAATGTAAACAATGAAATTAATATTTTTAGTTTTGATTTTGATCCAAGAAATTTTCTTTTTGGAGTTACAGTCAATTCAGCTTGAAATTTGCCTTTAGAATCAACAAAATGATATACAGGATGTCATAAAAATAATCAATGAGTTTGGGAATAAAAAAATACACAATTTAATTAAAAATTCGATCCATATCTCCTCAAGTCAGATATTGAATTGTTTTTTTCATCAGTCAATTCAGCATTAAATCTGAGTTCGGAATCAATCAAACAATATACAGGTTGTCATGAAAATATTCCGAATATAAATCAACTTTAAAGTATGAAAAAATACACACATTCATAAAAAATCCCGTATCACGTCAAGAAAGGCAGCTAGTCAATTGACAACTGCTCTTGTCACCAGCCAATTCAGCATTAAATTCATTGCTCTTGTCAATTCACTATTTAAATTGCGTGCGGAATCAACACAATAATATTAAGAATGCCATGAATAAAATTTTGAAAATGTGGAAAAATACACAAATTTATTAAACATTTCATATCAATTTTTTGCATGATATTAATAGCGAATTTTGATCTTGATAAACTGATGCAAAAATCAAAACGATACTTTTTACGGTTGTTCAGTTATCAATTATTTTGTATTCTAGATTTCTATATCGGAGTCCATTTCAACTCAAATTTTCATGATTTGTTTCCATTACACCCTGTATATTTTCCCCATTATATTTATAGGAAATAATAAATGGGAATGATTTCTTTATACAAGGTTCACTTTAACACAAATTTTCCTAATTTGTAACAACCTGTATATTTTCCACATTTTGTTCTTAATCAACTGCAATATCTTTGACGATTGTTGATATGGATTTTTTCCAACCATCATGGAATCTCAGTGATTTTTCCTTATAGCTCAGTCGGTCCGATAATGCGAAGAATCTCTCGCGTGTATGTTCGACATAAATAAATTGTGAACCTAGAAAACGATTAATGAATGCCGAGGAGCCTAATTCGACATAATTGCCCTGTTTATTGCAATTATTTTAAATACCCTTCGCTTATCGACGACGTTGGCCAACGATTATGTGCAACTTTCACGAAAAGTCAACCACCCTTGTTATTATATTTTTCCTTATAAAAGGGGGTACTTACTGAATTATGTGGTCACGATAGACATGTGATGTTTTTTATTGAACAATTTGTTTATATTTTCTATTGATTTTATATTTTATATTTGTTTACGTTTTATTTTTTTCATTCAACATTCTTAGATAATTGTTTTTGGTTTTTAATTTCATTTTTTTTTAACTTTCAAATCATATTTGTCTGGATTCTTGTCAATAATTTTGTTAATTCATTCGATTTTATGTTGATTTTTTCATTTGATAATCGTAGTTGAGTCGGTATCAGTCGGGATGCAAATTGTTTAGGTTGTTATATTTACAATGTGCGACAGTTTACTGCAACACATTAATTGATTCCTAACAGTATAGGAAGAAGAACACAATCCTATGAAAAATAACAAAATTGGGCAATCATAACCTCACTAAGTCAATTTTTGTTAAATTTCTTGATCAAATTCCAAATAAAACTTATACATATGTAATATCTAAATTGAACAAAATAACAAAATCATGAAAAAATTACCTCACTTGCTCAATTTTTGTTAAATTTCTTGATCAAACCCCAAATTAGAACCTACATAGATATCTTGTTTTAACAAAATTCTTTGGAAAATAACAAAACTATGTAAACATAACCTCACTATGTCATTTTTTCTCAAACTTATTGATCAAATAGAACCTACATACCTAATTTGAACAAAGTCCTTTGGAAAATAACAAAACTATTTGCAAACATAACATCACTTTGTCATTTTTTAAAGAATTTCTTGATCAAATCCCAAATAGAACCTACATACTTGAAGAAAAACCCTTGGAAAATAACAAATCTAGGCAAACATAACCTTACTATAAAATGTTTGATTTAATTTATTTGATCAAAACAAATTGAACCTACATACCTAATTTGAACAAAATCCTTTGGAAAATGACAAAACTATGCAAACATAACCTTACTATGTCATTTTTTTCAATTTTGTTGATTAAATCACAGACAGAACCTACTACATACTTGAACAAAATCCCTTGGAAAATAACAAAACCATGCAAACATAACCTTACTATATAATGTTTTATTTAATTTTTTTGATACATCACTTTGTCATTTTTTTAAAGAACTTTTTGATCAAATCTCCAATAGAACCTACATACCTAACCTGGACAAAATTCTGTGGAAAATTACAAAACTATACAAACATAACCTCACTTGATGAATTTTCTTGATCAAACCTCAAATTAGAACCTACATACCTAATTTGAACAAAATCCTTTGGAAAATAACAGAAGTACCTGCAATCATAACCTCACTATGTCTTTTTTTCAGTTTTTTTGATAAAATCCCAAATAGAACCCACATACTTGAAGAAAATCCATTGAAAAATTACAAAACTATGCAAACATAACCTCACTATGTCATATTTTTTCAATTTCTTTGATTAAATCCCAAATAGAACCTACATACTTGAACAAAATCCCTTGAAAAGTAACAAAACTATGCAAACATACCCTTACTATAAAATGTTTTATTTATTTTTTTGATCAAAACAAAAATAGAACCATCATACCTAATTTGAACAGAATCTTTTGGAAAGTAACAAAACTATGCAAACATAACATCACTTTGTCATTTTTCAAAGAATTTTTGGATCAAATCTCAAATAGAACCTACATACCTGACCTGAACAAAATTCTGTGGAAAATGACAAAACTATCCTCACTTGGTCAATTTTCTTGATCAAACCTTATATTAGAACCTAAATACCTAATTTGAACAAAATCCTTTGGAAAATAACAAACCTATTTGCAAACATAACATCACTTTGTTTTTTTTTTTTTAATTTTTTGATGAAATCCTAAATGGAACCTACATTCTTGAACAAAATCCTTTGGAAAATGACAAAACTATGCAAACATAACCTCTCTATGTAATTTTTTTCAATTTTTTTGATTAAATCCCAAATAGAACCTACATACTTGAACAAAATCCCTTGGAAAATAACAAAACAACCTTACTATATAATTTTTTATTTAAATGTTTTGATCAAAACACAAATAGAACCTTACATACCTAATTTGAACAAAATCCTTTGGAAAATGACAAAACTATGCAAACATAACATCACTTTGTCATTTTTTCAAGGAATTTTTTGATCAAATCCCAAATAGAACTTACATACCTAACCTGTACAAAATCCCGTGAAAAATGACAAAACTATACGAACATAACCTCACTTGGTCAATTTTTTTGATCAAACCTTGAATTAGAACCTACATCTAATTTGAACAAAATATACCAAGACTATGCAAACAACACTATGTCATTTTTTGTTAAATCTCTTGATCAAACCCCAAATTATATTATAACCTACATAATTATTTTATTTGAACAAAATCCTTTGGAAAAAAACATAACTATGCAAACATAACCTCACTATGTCATTTTTTTTTTAATTTCTTGATCAGATCCAAAATCCAGATTGAACCTACTTCTCTCAACGGATATCCTAGTATGAATATGTATGTGCATTGGTTGTTTTGTACAGCTACTGCCATCTATTGGTTGGCAAATCAGCGAGAAAGAAAAGTTGTGTTTTTAGTATTTCCCGGGAAATGTTTTCATTTTTTCTCTTCATAACATCACTCTTCTTATTTCATGGAACATTACAAAAAAAATACCTAAATTGTCCAAGAAAAACGGGATTCAAATTTATGTGAATAATTTGATGAAATTACATGTCATGTAAACAAGGTAGGTAGTATTGAAAACAGTGTTGAGTGGTTATACATAAATAAAAGACACGTGCAGTTGTTAAGTAGTGTACAAGTAATAGTTCATTGCGAACACCTATCAGGAAAAATAGAAATAACCTTATCGATAAAAAGTATCAGTACAATTAAATAGAATACAAAGCAGTACAACAGGTTGACAGCAAATCGAGTCGAACAAAGAAAGCCATATGTTTTGCCTAACCGGTTAAACCATGCTGTTTACCTAAACAACACTCTTCGTGCTACTCAACAAAATAACCATTCTCCATTCAATAGACAAAATCCGGCGAAAATAAAGACCGTAATTTGGCCGGAGCAGTACCATAAACCATGAATGGCACAAAATACGTCTCGCGCTATAATCTCTATTATTTTAGAAAGGCAAAGCCCGAGAGAAAAGAAGAAAAATTAGTAACGCCTGGCGTAATTTGTCCCATCCATTCTGGCAGTCTCGAAAACTGTTTAATATTGGGGCAATTTTCGGTTAAATGGGCCGTTCATTTCGGGAAAATTATCGCTCGTCTGTGTTTACAAATATTCCGTTATTAAAACAGTTGTGAATAGCAAAAAATCCCTCCAAGTCCGAGGATCAACCAAACCGGACACCCGGATGAAACCGAATATTATTTGCCTATCTAAAACATCGCGTCCATCTTTCTTCGGGGCTCGAAAAATAAACGATTGTTTTCATGATTCATTGTAAAAGGCGCAGAGATTTCGTGGATCCCTGGATCAGATTTCATCGCGCGATCTGCGATATGCGACCGTATTTCAGCTTTTGCCGGGCATATGTGAGTCCGGATATGCGATACACCAGCGAAAAAATATGTCTGAGAGCTTGAGAGGAATCACGAGTATGGGTGCGTGTTTGGTTACGTCGTTTGTCATTATCAACACTGTCGTTTTTTTGCGTTCTGATTTTTTGCTTTGTCGACCTGATTTAGCATCATGCGGAGTTTGGATTTGATTTATTTTTTACTACTTTACTTGGTGTGAATAAGTTTATGTAGCGACAATAAATTATTTAGATTTGTGTTCATTCAGAATATTTAATTAATTCCATCATCCGTAATTGTACTATTTATTTATAACCACTCTACACTGTTCTTAATACTAAATATTCTGGATTATCTCGAACAGTCTGTTTCTAAACCTAGAAGTTTCTAGAACACTGAACTCAACCTAAAGAACTGGAACGGCCACGATTATGAAAACTAGAAAAAATAAATGTGGTCTCGATGTATCAAGACAAGACTGGCTCGGTGTTGGTGGATGGCGGTACGATTTTAACAAGCTGTAACAAGAACAAGCATTTTACATTTTATTCGCCTATTCACAGTAAGTAGATTTGGATTAGTTTGTGTGAGATGCGGGGTTTGTGTACTTGACAGTGCTGCCATGTGTACCTATTTAAGCACGGGTAATTTCTTTATTTAGCATAATAGCTTCAAAAATATATTATGAATGAAAATACGTCAAAAAGAAGAAAGTTTGAAAAAGTAAGAAGGTACATTCTGCTAACAATGTTGAAATTACTTACAAAAGAATTTAAGCAAAAAAACAACCAGAAAATTACAAAAAATAAATAAAATAGACAGTCCAAGTGAGGAAAGCTCCGATTGGAAATTTTCGTTTATCAACCGATTTTTTTTCCAAATTCAAATTCAAATTTATTTATCAAGCTAGTACCAAAACACTTTTCGAGCATACGCCAAATTGGTTCCAGAGGCGTACTTATGGCTAATTGTGAGGGTTCAAAGGGTGTCAAATTTCAGAAAATGATATAAGGACATTTTTTAGAGAAAAATTGACAACGGATTCTCAATCAGCATCATCAAAAACATGGTGCAAATTTCCAACTCTCTAATCTACGAGGTACCCGGATAACATGGTCCTAAGTTTAATAAGAATCGTTAATTGAATCCTCCTGTATCAGGTCTTTTTTTTGAAAATGTGTACTCACATGAAGGTTTTAGTCATGCTGATTGAGATTCCGTTGTCAATTTATTTCTGAAAAATGTCCTAATATGATTTCTTCAAATTTGACCATCCATGAACCTTCACAATTACCTGGAACCGCTCAGAAAGCGTTTGTCAAAACCTTTCAAAAAAAAAAAAAATGAAAATCGGTAGATAAACAAAATTTTCACAGGAGTGGGGACACTCTAGGGTGGACACCCTGTGAATATGGGTCCGCAAAATTTCCATTTTCCAAATACAGGGTGTTAAAGTTTTAATGTGATTTTCCTATGTTTTAAATAAAATCTATAATTTGAATATTATTCGAGTAAAAATTGGTATCCGGGGGTTTTTTGGTTTGACGAATTCGAATCTAATCTTAGTATGACTCTTACTTGTAGGGGGCACCACCTGTCTTTTTCACTTTAAGTTACGGACCCATATCTATATACATTTTCATGTTCAATAATACGTACTTGAAGTATTGACATTTTCTCAGTATAATAATATAAAAAAATGTGAAGGAAAGAAATATTGTCAGAAGTTCACAAAACTTCTGAAAACGTTCATGGAAACTGTGAAGTAAAAGAACTACTTTGCATCTACGAAATTTTATCAGATGAAATATAAAAAAAAACAACATCATGAAACCAAAAAAAAAATTGTGCAATGTCACTATAAAACTGAAAAAATCTGACTGATTAAAAAAGTATTACGAATAAAAAAACTGAAGGATTCTAGAAAACGTATTCCTGGAAAGGTGAAAATCAGCCTGAAGTAAGGAAACCTTGAAACAAACAGGTGAAAGAAAAAACGCTTAAGTCAGTCTCTCAGTCAATACGTCAGACGGAGATAGATAGTGTATTCTGTGACGTATTGGATGTTGATTGGCAGTCTTTAAACGGTGATTACTACATTATTATAGGTCGTATGTTGATTTTTTAAACATCAATGGCATCAGTACTTACTAATCCTTATCCCAAGTAGCATTTATAGTAACAGGAACGGATATCGCCAGATCGATTCAGTGGCTATCACGTGATAGTCACTAAAACTATCCCTATACAGTGCAAAAAACTTCATTTTATATTGATTTAGATGTATTCACGTGAATTCCACTGCTGGAGAACACTTCATAGTTGTAAATACTTGTGGTGCTACTAAAGGTGTTCGAAACGTTTCAATCACTTAACAGGACTACTTCAAAGTTATAAAAACTTTGATGTGAAAAGTAATAGTCGTGGCAACTAAACTGTATCACTTCAATACCACCTTGAATTGGCATTGACCTTAAAGTGTATGTCATGGTCGTCATAACGTTCTGACAACTTTTAATATCTCTTTATAGTGACAGCACTCAATTATATAAATGTGATAGTTGTTACCACGTGTTAATCACTCTCATAAGTGATTTTCACCGGTCGCGAGAGACTAAAGCCACTTCAAAGGTACTCTTGCTTTCAAAATTCACATTGAAGTGTCATACACCTATTAGTGGCCCGATAATGTCCACTTCACCTGGGACAGTTTTCCACAAATCAAACGTTCAAGGTTATGTGGTTTATTATTTGTGCGAAAACTTCCTTGTTTTCATCAGAGTGCGTACATATTTTGTGTAAAATGGGGAAAATAGGCGATAGCAACTTGAATTCAAATGGCTTGGCCAAAATAAATTTTCTTCCTTTTCCCACTGATATGGAACTACACAGAAACAATAAACACCTTCTTTCTCAATTGTTGACACAATTTTGAAACTCAATTCCAAGCGAAGTTAATGATTATCACAGCAAAAAAAACGCTACAGGCTATCTATATCGGAAAAGAAAACTGACTAGTTGACCGGTGGTCTATTTACGATTGGAGTTTGAGGTTATGAATTACACATGTGTGAGAGTGCGCATGTGCGTGGGAGTGGCAAAATAGTGGTTGCCACAAAAGCGCCACCTTCAAGTGGTCGAAATATGTTTGAATTAGTTCCCTTCGCCACTTATGCATTGACCGTAACTTTAAAGTGGCAGATTTCTAGTTTCCGCAACTTCAGAAACATATTTTTGGTGTACACCACTTTATAGTTCCATTTTCAAGAGGAAGACATCTTTGCTATCGGTTTTAAGACCGCCATTATGGCGAAAACATACGCGCTATTCAAAAAATTCGATTTTTCTTAGTTTCGGATGAAATATGGTAACATTAATAGATATATTCAATCATTTTAAAGCATCAACATCGTTAAAAAAATTGTTTGCGATACTTAAATACATTATTTTTCAGCCGCAAAATTTACTGATTTGATGTTTTTTTCTTAAAAACCAAATAATTGAGAGGCGCGTGGCCATATTTCGAGCTACAATATCAATATTCGACAATAAAATATCATTTGTTTGAAATTTTTGCCATTCTTGTAATAGCATTCCTCTATTTAACATGAGGTAATGATAGTATATATAGGTACCTATTCTTATTTTCCATCACGTACCCGCTAAAATTATAAGTCATAAGTTGTTCTGTCAAGAAGAAACAAGGAAAATCGGACAACAATATACAGGACAAAGACGGACATAGAGGATCAGAGCGCAAAGTTTTATTGTTAGTGGCGACCACCATACTCCCACGTTTCCGCCACGTTCTTACAACGTGGCTGAAACGTTACTGAATAAGTTCCAGAAACTACGTCGGAACGTGGCTGCCACGAAAGAATTGTTCCCCACTTTCGTGGTTACCACGTGATAAACCCGTGGCTACCAAGTGGTTTCCATTTTGGCGGGATACTACAAAGTTCACTAGTGTCGTGGTCGCCACGTGCTCTTCACGAAAAATGCTGCTTGGGATATTTTTCATATTTCCAAAAAAAGTGCAAATTGTCCATTACCCACAATAGAAAATTGAAGGGATAGAGTTTTCTTTAGTCGAAATCAGTTGTGGATATTTTTTTCATTTTTTTCTAGTGTCTGAAATGCTCTGGTAACACAACCGTCCAAGAAATTTTCTGCGGAAATGCAGCATTTTCATTTTCTTGATTTTAGAAAAACCAAAATCATTTACAGGAAAACATACGACTGTATTGCACTCTAAACATTTTTGAAAATATAGTCATGCAAAAAGATTCTTGCTGAAATATTCCATTTCCATCTAACTAACTCAATCCAGCTCAAACTAACTAAAACTTACCTAAACTGACCCGGTCTAACTCAAACTAACACAAACTAGGTCAAACTAACCCGAACCAGCCCAAACCAACACAAACTAATAAAAACTAACTCAAAATAACCAGAACTAATTCAAACTAACACATACTAATCCGAACTAACCAAAACTAACCCAATAAAATATATTTATCTGTATTTTAGTATAATTGTATTCTATTTAACTAAGCCAAACTAACTCAAACTGATCTAAACTAACATAAACTAACCCATACCAACTCGGACTAACGCAAACTAACACCAACTAATCCAAACTTTAATTTTTTAATTAAATAAAAAACATAAAATGACGCATTTGCGCGTATTAGTATGTTTGGAAAATTATTAAGAATAAAATTAACACAAGATTTTTCATGTAACTGATTTTGGGTTTTCTAAAGTAGGAAAAATAAAAGAAATGCATTTCCACAGCCAATTCCTTACACAATGGACAATTTACATACATTTTCAAATGACTTGAAATTTTATATACGTATTCTAGACAATATTAGAAAGTCATCAGCGAAAAAAAAAATCGTAAATACCCAAAAATATACTAAATGAATGAAAAAGAAAACGCAGATTTCACTGTATGATCAGAAACGGGGCTAAACTTAATTACCCTCTCTCTGTCTCGAGAGAGAGAAAGTCATTACAGTCAATACGCCAGACGGAGATAGATAATGTATTCTGTGACGTAGTGGATGTTGATTGGCGCTCTTTAATCCGTGAATACTACATTAATAGAGGTCGTAGGTTGATTTTTTGAACATCACTGCTTCATAAAAAAAATATATAAAATATATATATTGTTTTTGCTTTTATCATTCTGTGAAATACACACAAATAAGTGAAATGAAATTTTCTATAGTCAAACAATGAAATAACAACAAAAATAATCAGAAATGGAAAATTCTTCTCTGGACTAGATTTAAACACTCAACTTTTTACAGAGCAGGGCCCCATTCCAAAATCTTATTTCACAAAAAGAATGTTTGGGACATTTATTCAAAACATTTGGTTTCAAACATGATGACCCCCTGTAAACAGACGATTTGTGAGAAAAGAATCCGAATGCGTCGCGTGCAACCATCATCGCAATTTATTGGCACAGCGAGGTTGGCTCGCACACGGAAAATATGTTGCCGGATTAAAATTAAAAGCCAGTTTTATGTATGAGAGGATCAATTCTGAAATTTACATGCTGGATATGGTGTTTTACAAAACGTATAACCGATCCTGGATAATTGGGGATTGCAGTGGTTTATTTATTTTGCGGGAAACAAAATGATCAATCAATATCGGTCGGTGTTCCAATGAAAGCACTTTTGACCCACAAAGTCCTTCGTTAATTCTTAACAACTTCCACACAGTCTGTCAGGTGGATTTCCAGCCGGGATACACTCAACAAAGTCAAATACACAGCTGCTGCGAATCCTACCCAATTCCACCCAATTATCGTCGGACTTTTGATGGGACAAAACCGGCCATTGTCCGCTGCTAATAGACACTTTATTATTAAAAAGTGCATTTCCAAATCGTTTTTAATCCTTTATTCCGTGCGACGTATATGATCAAGGTTCAATTTTTTGCTCGGAATCTCTTTTGTAGCCGGGCACAGTTCCAGGGACCTTTGGTGCACTTTTTATTTTATTGCCTCGCCAATTATAAAGCCTTTTTACAATTTAATCGTTCCGAATTGGATAGTTGTTTAAAATAATGGAAGTGCACGTTTTGATTTTTCAATTTGGTTTGTGAAATATTCAGCTGGTCGATGACCTGACTCCTTGGATGAACATTCATCAGTTACACAAATGCTTCAATAATTAAGCTATTCTGTCCGCTTGCTCATTGCCGGTGATCCCCGCATACCACGCGGAACCCATACTAGTTTGACCCTCTTGTTCCCACTCAGCACCTGCAGCGCATCCCTACACTCTTGGACCAGCGGGCAGCTTATCCTTGGTTTTGCATTGCTTTAAGTGTCGCTTGACTGTCGGAGTTGATAACAATGTTATTATCCATTCCTTTTTTTACCTCATCTCTGGAGACTGATGACTTGGAAGACTGTTGCAAGTTTTCAAAGGGTAAAAGCTCCGCCAGTGCTCTTGTAAGCTCTGAAAACTCCGGCTCCAGTCGAACCCGTGCGTTCAGCCTTGGAGTCATCCGTGAACCAGACTTGAGTGTTGACAGGCACCTCCATCGGTTTGGTCAGCCACTCTTCCCTCGTCGGTACGTGCACCTCGAAGCTCCTTCGGCGTCTGAGACAACCATCCCTGGGTGTCAACCCGGCCTATAGTAATGATATTCTTATGTGGTGTGGCCAACTTCCATTCCCATGTTCCTCCATGTCTTCTGGGCAACTATCCTACCATTGGAAGCCATCGCTTTCCTTTTCACCCAGTCCTAGCTCTGGCGGTTCGAGAAAGATGTTCAGTGCTGCTACAGGAGTTGTCGTCATTGCGCCTGTTGTACCCAAACAAGCCATCCTTTGCAGTCGGTCTAGCTTGAGTACATAAGTGGTCTTATCGGTTGCCGGCCACCAGACCACGGATCCGTATGACATCCTTGGCCTGGTGACAGCCTGGTAGAGCCAATGCATGACCTGGGGTTTTAGGCCTCACCGTCTTCCGACCACTCGACGCCGTAGCCACAGTGTGGCTGTTAGTTTTTTTATTGTCCTTTCAACGTTGGGTTTCCACGTTAGCCTGCTGTCCAACTCCACCCCGAGGTACTTGACCTCCTGCTTGAGTGCCAGTGTGGTCCTGTACATCGTGGCTGGCTTAAATTCCCGGATATTCCCTCTGTTGGTGAAAAGAATGAGCTCTGTTTTGGAGGGGTTTACTGACAGCCCCTTCTCTCCACACCATGCTTTACTATTTTACAGGCTGGCTTTCTCCGCTCACAGACGATCCCTAGGTGTTTGCCCCTCACTAGAACCAGTCCATCGTCGGCGTTCGCCTGAGTGTAAAATCCTTCTGCATCCAACCTTTTGAGGACGCTGGTATCCATCGGACACCATAGTCTTGGGGAGAGGCAACTGCCTTGGGGGCAGCCTCCTTGGACTTCTGCCTCAACCTGGTAGCCTCCTAACGACGATTTTATGTGGCGGTCAAGAGGGAGGACCAGACTCACCTCACGATGGAAGAGGGAACCCCCCTGCTGGTGAGCGCCTCGCAAATAGCGCCGGATTTGCCCTTATCAAATGCTCCTTCGACGTCAAAAAATAAGGTTTTAGAGCCACTTCTTTGTCGTTTATGACCTTTTCAGCTAGTTGCACTACCACATGGAGAGCGGACTCCGTGCTTTTGCCCTTGGAGTAGGCATGCTGGTTCCTATGAAGAGGAAATGCCGAAAGGATTTCCTCTGTCATGTACCTTTAAATCAATCTTTCCAAGGTATAGCTTAGAAAGATCTTAGACTGATCGGCCTGTGGGATTTTAGCAGCCCGTAGTCCCCCTTCCCGACTTTGGGCATGAAGACTACCTTGGCGGTTTTCCACACGTTGGAACGTGCTTGCTCTAAAGATGTTCTTTAGCCAAGGTTGCATCAGGTGCCTAGCCCTTTGCATCATTGCCGGAAAAATACCATCAGGACCTGCAGCCTTGTATGGACTAAACTCACTCATGACCCACTCGATTGCTTCATCGGTTACGACTTTGTCAGCCGTTTCCCAGTCCGCATTGAGGATAGGGAGGGGCTCCTGGGTAGGTCTATTGCCTTCTCCAGGAAAATGAGTACGTAGAAGGTGTAGAGCATCCTCCATGTTATGAGTCCATGTGTTGTCTTCTTTTTTCTGGAATTGTTCAATGCGCGAAGTGTTTTCCTCAAAGAAGTTCTTAAAATCATTTTTTATTATAATCCGGCAACGCTGGGACATTGACATTTCCAGTCAATAATTTTATTTGTTATCGTGCTGTTTCAAGATTCTGTGTTGCAATTATTTCTGTAGACTGTAGAAGATGGACTAAAGTCGTTTAGCATGTTTTCTTGTAATAGATCATTGTTGAACTCTGTTTTGAAATGATGCTGAAGTCACAACGCTCAGAATCCAAAACAAAAACAAAACGTTGTGTCGGAGTATTATGCTTATTCTAGTCATTCAATTCCCATCAAATATTCCTAATAACAAAAATCCAATCAATGTGTCAGGAAATAAGGCCAAGTGTCATCCATGTAGCTGGATGTCAATGTATTTAATAGGCGCGTGTGAGTGCGTGTTGTACACAAATGAAATTGTCAATATCAGCCGGATTAATAGTGGCAGTAATTTCATTTGAATCGACAAATAAAGTCGTTACAGCGGGATATAACGATGGAGAAGAGTCGGAGACTGGACAGCTCTAATTATTTGCCAGTGACAGTTATAACGGCTCTTAAGCAGAAATATTATTCACATAGAATTTTTCCATCTGAAGTCACTTAACATAAACGTTACCCGAGTACCAACGTACGTACGTCTCGAACGTCACGACCAACTTGGTCGTGTATAGCCTTCTGGTAAAAATGCGTGACTTATGGTACGAGACAAAAACGTTGGAAAATGGAAGATGTGTATGACAGGTGCAAGATGATATGTACACTGGTACTGGTACTATTCCGTGATATCAAATTTCTTTGTACATAACGAGTAATTCTATCTATGGTAGTGGCTACATCTTTTGATGTTGGCGGTCTTATGTTCCAGCTTCTTGTTCATAATTGAATGGTATTCCATTTCACTCACTAGATTTGCTGTGTTTTATTAAAACGGTTATTGTTTTATGTTGGTATTGGATTTCGGTGTTTGGTACGTATAGGACATGCATCTTGTATATGACTAATATTTTTGAATATAACTCAAAAACGCAAAGACTTATCAAAAAATCCTTTAGATCTTTATTGAAGAGAACATATATTTCTACAACTTCTATTGAAAGCTTGTTCCATAGATGGTGTTTTTGATGTACAGGGTGTCAAAAAGTGTCCATTTAAATACTGAAGATTTTTGTGGATGACTCATATTTTTAAATATAACTCAAAAACATCCTTCATAAGCTTTATTGAAAACAAATTTGCGTTTACATGATACCACAACATTATTTTATTCACAGTTTCACATATAAATGAAGAAGCTCTTAATTTTTGACGAAATTGCTATTTCTCCTTTAAAATCATTTTTTAAAAGGAATAACGATTTTTGACAGTAACTTGGTAAAGACCGGGAATTATCGACGATTTTTTCCACGTAATTCCTAAATTAGTATGATAAATTATCATTTTATACTTAAAATTTAGGGAATTATAACTTTTTTGCGCTTTTTTTCCTTTTTTTAGAAATAACGTATTTAGAGAAGGTATAGAGACATTTTCACATAATTAATGAAAAAATTCCGTAATTCTAGCGATTTTTTTTGTTCTTTTGGAATTATCGGAAATTATTATTATTTTTCTGACTAAAATTATATTTATAACACTGTTTTGCGATTTTTTTTTTCGTAATTCCAACAATTGCGACATTTATAACATTGTTACCACTATTTTTTTTACGTAATTCTACTATTTTTTTAGATAATCTAGAGATTATTTCATTTAAAGTTTCAAAAAGCTCAATATTTTTTAAAGAAATCCCTTTTTTTTTGGAATTATTCTTTTCTTAGAGAATTAGTATGCAGGTATTTAGTATAGACATCGGAAATTTTCAATCACCATCACCATTATTTTTTTACGTAATTCCAGTATAATATCGTGATAATTTGAACATTCTTTTATTTAAAGTTTCACGTTATTATTGAAGAAGTTCCGTATTTTTTAAAGGAATTACCCTTTTTTTCTTTTAAAATTATCTTTTTTGAGAGAATTACGACTGTTTACAGTATGTATTTGGTAGAGATTGGAAATTATCTCCGATTTTGTTAACGTAATTTATACATTTTTAAGTTTAAAAGTAGAAATAACAGATGTTTGAATAGAATTTTGACACTTTTTTTTGCGTAATTCAAGTAGATATTTTTTGATACGCCAAACATCATTTATTCACAGTTTTACGTATTAAATGAAAAAATTCCTCATTTTTAATGAAATTGCGCATTCTTCCTTTTGAAATTATTGTTTTTTTTTAGGGAATTACGACTGTTTACAGAATTTATTTAATAAAGACCGCCGGAAATTATCGCTGATTTTTTCGACGTTATTCCTACATTTTCATGAAAAAAAAGTTGGAAACAAAGAATATTTACACAGAATTTCAACTTTTTTGAATAATATTCAGGTAAGTCTACCAATTTTAACGTGATTACCACTTTTTTTTCACGTAACTCCAGTTAACCTATCGTAATAATTCAATCATTATTATATTATGTTTTTTTTCTTTTGGAATTATCTTTTTTTTCAGAGAATTACGACAATTCACAGTATGTATTTGGTAGAGATTGAAAATTATTTCCGATTTATCTGACGTACGGAATTATATTTATAACACTATTTTGCAAATAGGTATTTTATGTAATTCCAACAACTGCAACATTTTTAACATAGTTGCCACTCATTTTTACTTAATTCTAGTATTTTTAGATAATTTAGACATTATTCTATCTATACAGTTTCAAGTTTTTAATGAAGTAGTTCTGTATTTTTCAAAGGAATTACCCTTTTTTTCTATTGGAATTATTTGTTAGTTAGAGAATTACGACTGTTTACAGTAGGTATGTAGGTATTTAGTAGAGATCAGAAATTATCACCGATTTTTGGACTTAATTCTTTTATTACGATAAAAAGATAGAAATTACAAATTGTTGAAGGAATTTATAACACTTTTTTGCGTAAATTATTATCTTTCAGGAAATTACGACTGTTTGCAGAATGTATTTTGATAAAGATCGAAAATTATCGCTGATTTTTCACTCGTTATCCCTTAATTTTGACGAAAAACTACCATTTCCTACTTACAATGTAGGAATTATTATATTTTGTTTTTTTTTAAGTATGTAATTCCAACTATTGCGACACAGCTGCAAATTATTACTTATAAATTACGATTTTTTGCACATAATTCCAGCTTTTTCCAAATAATTTCGATCACATTTGATACACAAATCAAAAGAAAAAAAAAAACAGAAAAATACGGTTTCCAATAACTAGAATCACGTATGAATAATTAGAAATTGCGAATTATACCAAGGAATTATGACTTTTATCATAATTCCGTATTTTAATGTGATATCAAATTGTGCCCAATTTTTCAATACATTTTCGTTCAAGTTCATGGAATTAAGGCTTTTTTTTTCGTAATTCCGAATTGATATGAGTATAATTCCAAAGTTCCTTCAATAATAACAACCACTTGTTTTAATATAATTCCGAACAAATGTATTCTTATGTCAAGAAAATACAGAAGTTTTTGTAGAAATTCCGTTTTTACAAAATTCTGTAGGTACAAATGTGGACATTTTGAACTCGCAAAAATACTTTTTCTCATAATTCCAGATTATTTGTGCAGTCTGGCAACACTGTTTAGGCTTGCAATAGTCGAACATTTTGACAGAAGGCAGCGTTGCCATTTCAAAGACCAATTTTCTTTCTTGAAAAACGGGGCGTGTCTTGAGTAACGCGATGTGACGTCGTTATATACCTTTGCTATCAGGAAAGTCGTCCTTTTGAGCCGCAAAACCTGTCGAACCGCTCTTTTGTCAATTTCTGTATTTTGCACTTTCAATCGAGTTTAAAAATACTTATTGGTTTTGAGGAATTCATTTTTGGAATCTTGATAACCAAATAAACAAATTTCATCAACAACAAAAATCCATTAAACCATTTCAAATTAATCTAAAGAAAGAAAACGTTGTACGACATCAACTTGTATCGATTATTTTGCAATAAGTCCCTCATATCTTCATTTACATTGGGGCACAGCTTCATAGAAAATTAATTATAAACCCGTATCTATTGTCTTAAATTCCCAATGCAGGATATTATGTTACTTACACTGATTATTTCCGTCTAATTACAATCCCAATTACGATTACGTTCTGCGTCGGCGGATGGTGTAAATTGTGATCCGATCGGAATAAGGAAACGGAATACATATTGTAAGAAAAATCAAATCCCGTGGAATAAAATAAGCAAATCCCGAGTGTAGACAGTCTTTTTCACGTTGTAAATTCAATTTGGGATTAAAGAACTACGACCTGAAAAATGCACAAAATCCCTTTTACTAGTTTTACCAGATTTTCACCAACAACACGGCCGTAGCTTTAGTAATTTCCGATTGAGGATTTAATTATTGGGACTATATTTCCAGAGAAGTTCGTAAGGGGACTGCGTCCCCCGTCCTTTTTATTATGTCCCCAGGGGGTGCCTTATAATTGTAACGCTAGACTTTTTATTATATCCAGTCCAATATACTAATGGGGCCTTAATGTGGACCGATTACTTTCGATCAACAGGGCGTGGAAGGGAAAACATTTTTCTCCGATTGTAAAACAGTTTTCGTTCGTCGGTAATGCTTCTGGAAAGCTTATCTTTCCAGATTTGTTTGTTTTCCTTTGAAGATGCGATTTCCCGGCCTTATTAGATCCGTTGCTTTTACTCGAGGATCATACGTCAAACGTAGAAAATATTGTTTGTGTATCTTTGCTGAGGTACATTATCGTAGATGCCCTCGTTATTTCGCTATCTTTCTATATTTATCATGTAAAAGGGAGGATGGTATTATGAGTAATTTGTTTGCCAATTTGTCAGAGATATAAGCAAGCATATTTATTTTGAGATCTACAATCATCCGCAGGTATTTGACCTGATTAACTGATATGATGTTAACTTCTCAATGTGCTGTGTTTTGACTGCTGTCAGACTGTCATTGGATTATCACCAGGCTCCCTGGTCGAGCGTGTAGGGTGCCGAGTCTCTGATGGACGTGGGTTCGATCCCATGGTGGACATACAACATTGGCTAATGAAACTGAGGCAGCTGTAGTGTGGTATTATTGACCTCAATCAGCACCTTGGCCAGAACTGCAGTATACGGAAGAGGTCAGAAGATCCAAGAGAGCAACTCTATTTTGAAGACTTCTCTTGGTATCTACAACCCTCACCCCCAATATCTCCTATCCTTACGTTAGTATCATACCCTGTGTCCTTATGATATGAATCTTCCCCCTCATGTCCCTGTCTTTCAAACTCAAACTCAAACTCAAACTCAAATATGCTTTATTGTCGGAAGAACATAATCTTATTGACAAAGCTTCTGGCTAAAGTTAACATAACATAATGGTAGTAAAACATAATGCATTGATAACAAATAATTACATGGTTAATATAAGGGTTAAAAAAAATACAAGAAAAAAAAAAAACAAACAAAACAACAAATTCACCACACAGATAAAATGTAACATAACATATCAGAGAAGCATTAACATTAAGGATCAAATTTGTCTTCTAGGAACTCCGTGATACTATAATATGGCCTCGTGAGTAGAAATATTTTGACTTTCTTACTAAACATTATGCAGTCCCTAGTTTCTCGTAAATATATTGGCAAATGATTGAATAAACGGCGGCCTCCATAGACTACTGCGTCCTTAATCAGCGTGCTAGTAGGAATGGGTAATCTTAATTTCTTGATATGCCTTGTTTCACGTTCCGACCTTTTATGAATGACTCAAATTTCAATATCATTCTATCACACAGGTAGTGTCCCACGATATTTGGTAGATAGACCTCAATGCTCCTCTTCCACAGCTTCCTCCTTATTGAACTTCAACCAGAATCATGGTCTCTTCTGCACTTTTTATGAGTGAGTCTTGGTAGCCGGTTCCAAGTTAAAATATCAACACTTGGCGCTGTCAATCGAACATCTACAGCCACGGAATCTCAAACCCCTTATCACTTGCCTGAAATTGAAGAACCCGGCTACCTCAAACCCTAAATTAATCCTTCCTTCTTTTTTTCTAAGAGTGTGAGGCGTGTGAAGTGTGTCTGTCTTGAGGTTTCACAAGTTTATATGCTCAGAATCCTTTCGGAAGTCTCTCGAGGTATTGTACGGAACTGTACTTCTAGACTCAGGCACTCTAGAGCAAGTACTTGAACTGTGAAGGATTTAAACGGGACAAGAAAGTAAAGGAGGTGAAAGTTGGCTCAACCAAGAAGGTCACTGGCATGGGATAGTGGATCGAAGATGACGGGATCTTTGAATTGAGAGGACGTGACGTGGGAGGATGGGCTGCTAATAGGGAAAGGAGGAACAGGGATCTCAGACAATAGGAGAGTTGTAGTCATGGTCAACAAACCCAGGACGTGCCATGGAGAAAGAGGGGAAGGGAAGGTGATGAAGCAGAAGACCATACACTGCGAAGTGCCAAGGCACTAAAACAGAAAATGCTCCAAGACAACATGAGGGGTAAAGAAAATAAGGAAAGGGATCTTGAAAAGATTTGCAAGGATGTGAAGAAAGACATGTTGGGGCTCATTATTTGGGGGTGCAGCTGGTAACAGGGCACAAGGATTCTGAATCCTATTTGGAAAGGTTTAAGATGGGGAGAACTAGTAGGCTCTGTGGATGCGGGAGTGGATCTATGGATAGATAGTTTGAGATATGGAGGGAAAGCATGCGCAATCGTTTCACTTGGGCTACTCGGGCCTATTGTAAACTCCTTGCCTTGATAAAGTTCATGATTCCGAGCATCCGCCGATTGAGACCAAGTCTACTTTCCCCCATAATAGCTGGACAGTGGAAAAGGACATCCTCAGCCTCAGCACTGTCGAGGTCCTCGTGGCAACCCCTATAAGTCAAAGGTTGCTCCGCGAAAGCCAAAGGTGGCATTTCGTTCGCGCGGCCTCGGGCCATGTATAGCGGAACTCTGGTGTCCGAACACTCGTGTCTCCCATCTCTCCCTCAGAACCCCTTCTGTTTGTTGATCAATTTTGCGATTGATGGTCTTTGAGGACGATGGAACGAATGGCTCTGGGACACATGGTTTTCCCATTGCTCCCTTTTATGTCAAACTGTGCGCTTTTTGATTTTCCCTGATTTCACTATGTCCTCAAATCCAGGATACTGTGTTATTTTATTTTTGTTCAAGAATTGCTCCTTCTCTAGGGTTCTACTGATTTTAAGGGAGAGATCTGGTATTAACACACTCAAGCCAGCATTACATTGACCCTGTGAACCGTCCATATAGATGTGTATATCCGCCGATCTATGGATCTCTCGAACAACGTGGTGGTGGATCGGCTGCAGACAAGAGTGGAGACCCCAAACAATTAAGGACCCATCGGAGAGATACAGATGAGGTGGAACAACAAGCAAGATGAGATTGGGGGTCTCCCGGAGTGTGGTATCGTAGGATGGTGAGTATGGATAAAAGCTGATTATCAAAAGAGTGGGAAGCCAGGTACAGGAAGAAAAAATGTTTGTCCTGTAGCTTCAGTTGCAAATGGCATCCAACGGTCTCTTCAATCTCTGGAGGTTAAGAGAGAGTCATCAAGAATCTAGTCTCACCTTGGCAAGATTGTGGTTGGCACAACACGTGAGGCGCTACCCTTTTCCCTTGTTTCAGCAGATGTTTGAGAAAATGCTGAGAGTCATCATTATCGTTCTGCCCGCACAATAGCAACAGTTTGGTCAACTCTTGTTTTTGGCAATAGAAGAAAACTTTTCCAAAGGATAGGTAAGACTGTCCTAACACAATGCATATTGACGAGAGAGCAGAGCAGTCGCAAAGAATGAGTTTCATCGTCTCGTCTTCTTTGTTGCAATCCCTGCATTATGGGGTGTTGGTCAACTGCTGACAGTGCCCGTTATTAGGCGTAGTTTCCTCCTGGTAAGCGACTGTTTGTGTTTCGCTGCAGCCTTATAACACTTTAGATGAATTTCAGCTGACGGTCTCGTCCCAGCTCTGTCCAAAAAGCGTATGGGAGCGTTCCTTCATCATATTCCTCTTCAAAAAACGCCACACAATCAGAGTCTTTCGTGGTTCTAACCATAAAGTTTGAGCTAGCTTCAAATATTGGAATTGAGTGCGTTGACTCTTTGCAGACGAATTTGGCGAATTCCTACAGTGCAGAAGCGCATCATTGTAGTTACGATGACCTCCATGACGTCATGTCAAGAGGCGTCAAACAAAGAATTGCTTCCAAGGCTCTGGTCGAAATTTTCAAGGTTGCTTTTTTCGAGCGGATCCGGTACTGTCACAGCAAACTTCAGATTCGTAGTTGGTGCTGAATGCGAATCTAAAAACTGTAAAAAACATGTTTTACATAATTTTGTACAAAAACCTTCTAAAAATACCTCTTTGAAGAATTCCAGTTTCTGTGTTGTCACCAGGAAAATATTGATTTCATCAAAAAAGTTCTTTTTCTCGTATTGTTACTTTTCTTGAAATATTCACATTTTTAATGGATGTTTTAGCTTCTCAATTCCTTATGTTTTTGTAGTTCAACAATACACAAATAAAACTGACATAAAAGTCAAACTATCTGTAAATTTGCCCGACAAGTTATCGAAATCGAAAACCCCATATGTGCACGTCGTCGGCAACAATTCATTAACGCTCGCACTCGATGAATTAGCATAACGTTTGCCTTTCACATAAATCAACAATCATAATCATCTTCATTGTTTATGTTAATCGGCTGTAAGAATTCGATGTGATTTCGTTCACAAATTATATGATTGGGGCTCCGACATCAGGCTGCCTAATCGATTTGACTTTCAACGTGCATGTGTTTTATTGGTGCACGCTTTGATTGATGATCTAGATATGTCAATGGATCTTGTTTTTGTTGGAAGCTTTCAAATAGTTCGCCAGAATAGAGGATCTATCAGTTGTGGATGACAGTAAACAGCTAACCTCACTCGTCACTGTCATATTACTAATGACGTAACCCCGCGTGCCAAGGTGATTGAGACAGCAACAAAATCCATTGGTTGAATAAGCGGAGAGCATAGAGGATACGCCGTTTATCACTTAGCGGACCGTCCAGAATTGGAACAGTCGTCTGAAGAGCAAGATCTTGAGAATATTTGGTTCCAACAAGACGAGACTATACGCTCGACACAGCGCAGATTTCAATTTCGTTTTTTTTATCACTCACTCCTATTTGGAGCGCAGAGTATCGCGACTTTCGAGCGTCCTTCCCAACTGCACTGTTTGTTTTGCAGCACAATTGACTCAATAAGAAGAAGATGAGGCCGCCAGAAATCACAGTATGACCAAATTCATAAAGTGCAATCGAGATACCTCAGAAGTGAGGAAAGATTAATTAGGTGATGGAAGGGGAGCTAGAGAGAAACCAATTGTTCCAAGCAACCTACATTGGTTTATACCTGATGCACCAACAGAAATATGAAGGGACGATTATTGAGAACATTGAGTTTCAGGAAGTTTCATTCTCCTTTATGTCGTTCTATTTGATCCTGAATCTTGATATAGTAGAAAGCATTTGTATCATGATTGTGGTCATTCATGTTGTAGTCCCCAATTGACGCCTTCAGTGTATGGTAAGAATGTCCAGATTATTCTAGCAAAGGAAACGTTTGAGATGTGCTCTCAGTTCGCCTCTGACAGCCAGATGTACTCTTTGCTTCCTCGAGATCTCTGGACAGCCGCAAAAGATTTTCGAAAAGGTATAATCTACTCGATGTCCAAGAGATACCCTATCCCAGGACACACTATGGGTAATAGGATCTCTTGGAGAGGGTTACGGAGAAACTTCGGAATACGATACCCAATTTATCTGAAAAAAAATTTCTCTTGATAGAGGTACAGAAGCCTTCATTTCAACGCAGAGATACTCAAATCAAATCAAATCAAAATACTCTTTTAGAAGATTTTTCTTTATGGCTCTCCTTAAAACTTAATGGAAGGTCCAGAAGCCTAGTGACTACTTTAGATAAAAAAGTGAAGACGCAAGTTGCCGCGACCTATAACTCGTCTAGGAAACGAGCGGGAGAGAGAGCAAAGCAGGATACCTTCTAGTCTAAAATAACAAGTCAACCTGCCAAGGAGTTGGCTCACAAAGACTGCCAGGAGGATAGGCTGAACCAGATTTCACTATCATCACACTCAGATAGAAATCAGCTTACGGAGTCTTCTTCTATGAAAAAACTGCTACATTGCGCAAGATCAACAATTCAGGAACCCTGGAAATGGAAGAGGGCTGATGAAGATCAATTGCCTTGAGAGACAGAAATCTTCCTTTTTCGAAAACCCGGACATTAAAAAGCTTGGACAGAAATATTACTGGATACAAGATTTGGGGATTCTCAGGACATCCTCGGTCTCTTTATTGGATCGGGACGAGATTCCTCGGGAGTCGACTACTAGCAGGAAGTGGGTGATGTTCTTCCCGAAACATATGATGTCTGGGTTTCTGCAGCCTTCATGAATGGTCAATCTCGACAATTGGCGCACTTGGAGTCCTAAGCTCTTGTTAAGTGGCCATCGCTCTTCCATTATAGTTGTCAAAGATGTCAAACGTGCGGTTTCATTTCAGGCATCGCAGCCTCCGCAGAATCTGGACAATTCGAAGGAACCTCCGGTCGGGATGAGGTTGCCCTTGAGCTAAATGGATCCAACGTAGTCTGGATCAGTCCATCCAGAGGGCCGGTTAAAGATTCTTTGTCGTCGTTCTATTCCGGTGGTCATGCTATAGCCTGACTGCCAGTGAGGTTAGTCAGATAAAAATTGCTCCCGGGTGTTCGCTTTGAAGGATGGAGAGTAAGGTGGATCGAGGAGATGCTCGTGCGGTGATAGGTCGGTGACGCCCTGGAAGAAAGGCATTGGCGACGGGGAAGTGGATCGGCAGGTGCAGAATTCGTGAGCCTGTTGAAGGATCTTGTTGGTTATGTTGGTGGTCGGTAGTGCAAACAAAGTCCGGACAAAAAGTGGTCTCTCGGGATTGAGCTTTTGGTTGTGCTTCAAGGGTTAGGTTAGGTTAGGTAACGAAGGGTATGCCCTGTTTCGCAGTTTCCTGCTTCGCATTACTTTCACACGGAGGTCAAATGGCCCATTGTGTTACCTTGATTGGAGAGGTGGCCCCTCGTTCATAACCTGTAGCCTTTCTCTTGTTCGTCCTAAACGATCCCATAGTTTTTACGATGTCTACATTTGCCGCTTCCCCCGTTCCGTCTCTCACCCGCCACTGAGCAGTCGAGGGTTAGAGAACATCCGTTGTATTCCCTGTTTAGGTTGCTGAGGTGTTCGAGCACAACGATATTAAACATTACTGGACACAGCGCGTCGCCCTGTATGAGTTCCTTATGCTTGCTACCAATATCAAAAGCCTTGCGTGTTAGGAATTTCTCTATAGATCTCTGGCTAACCGTATCAAAGGCTTTCCGCAGGTTCAGTGATACTATGTGATGGGCTTTTTTGGTGGACTGTCTGGAAGAAATATATTGATCGAGGAGGATGATATTTGCTAGAGTCCAAGAATCTCATATAAATAGAGCCTCTTTGGTTGTGGTCGAGCTTTAGATACTTTTTCCCATAATCACTTTTCATTGACAAGTAAGGTAAGAATCACTTCTCACTATTAGCAAAAAGGTCAAGACTTCTTGTATGAAATCAAAGACATATAAGCCCACTTGACGTTCTGGTGACCTTCCTTAACAAGAAAGACAGAACTCCAATTTGCATATCCACATATTCTTTTATAAAACATCGTTTTTCACAAATTCCTCATTATTTTCCAAAGCACACCAATTTAATTCACCGCTCAAAAAACTGCCCGAATCCACATTCCACCTGATCATTTTCGATAAGCAAGACAAAGTTTACTGAGTCAAATTTGAAACCGGCAAAATTCCCCATATTTCAACGAACGAAAACGGCTTCAATTAAGACCTACATACGCCGACAAACCAAAAAAAATGACACTACACGCAACGATGCAATTTAACAATGTCGCGCAACTTCTCACGCAGGTGCGCCAAAAATTTCGGCAGCCGACGGGAGAAAAATTAAAATAATAACTTCTGTATAGCCGAAATAAATACGTCTCAATATAAAAATGTTCGGTAAACCGCTGCGAAACCGAAAAATCTATTTGTTACTGTCTGACGCTGTCGGCGAGTTACAGATTGCCACTTTTATGCAATCGTTTTTCGTCTTTTTCAAATTGTTTTTCGAAAGGTATTTGTAGAGTTGGGAATGCGGGAAATAGTGTTTCTGGTATAAATCATGACCGCAGTGATCTATGAATACTTTTAGGAACAGTAGTAGTTGACTTTAGACATGCTGTTTAGGAAGGCCATCCATCAAATCTTCTCGGAACTAGCTTGTGATGATTTTATTCTTGTATCTGTGTGACGATCCACAGATACAAGAAGATAGCATTTTTCCATTTCTCATATTCAAGAGGTTTTGAATAAGGGTCCTTTGACAGGTTGAGACAAAAAGGACCTTAGATTTTCTTATAAGGGAATTCAAGTAGAAGACTTCGTGCGTCTTCATAGTTTCTTCAGTTAAAAGGTTTCTGGGACTTCTTCATGAATAACAGAAATTTGAAAAATACAAGAATGATGACATCAAAACGTTGTGCAAAGTCAATCAAATCACACTGATGACCAGTCTCCTTGTAACATTACTGATTACTGATGACTGAAGTACAGGCGCTACGAGTTTCGGGCTGTTTGCCCCGACACCGCAGCCTCTAGTTGGGCTTATTGTATCTTCTCTGTGCCTGTCTCTCAGTCGAAGAGCTCCATTGCCCGAATAAGGTTTAGAACTCGTTCTACTGTTTCCCTGTCCGTCCTTTGAGGAGCGGTTGTGAATCCCCCGTTATCTCTTCTCCAGTACGCCAGCGCTTCACATTCAAATACAATGCGGGAGGCTCAGCCCACATATGGGTTCTTCGTTGAAAAGGCTCATGATATGCATGTGTCCAGTTAATATAACTGTCGTTTTCCTAAGCTGATTCCTGCTGAGTTTCAGTAGGCTTCCAGAAAACGATGGTTCGATCTTGTTTGCCATCATTAATTTACTGTGTTTCAGTCCTGGTGATTGGCACCATCTAGCTTTCTGTTGTTTTTTGGACCAACAGTTCTGCCAACCTCACAAAGGAACTTGTAATACCAATTTCAGGTTCTGGACCCAGAAGTGGAGTGTTTGCAGCTTTGCGTGCTGGTAAATCCGCCCGCTCGTTCCCAGCTATCCCCGTGTGTCCTGGTATCCATCCGAAAGAAACATCGTTAGATACTCCCAGTGTGACAAGGTTTTGCTGACAGTCCATGACTTGTTTAGATTTGATTTCCCGACAGAAGATGGTTTTGATTGCAGCTTGGCTGTCACTAAGGATCCTTCCTCTGTAACCTCTCCTGAGATTCTCTTGCAAGCATACATTTATTGCATGTGCTTCTGCCTGGAAAACTGTAGCGCACATCCCAAGTGATTCATATGTTTCCCATGCACTTTGGATTTTCTCCTACGATTCCGGCACCAGTTCCCCGGCATGTTTTGGAGCCGTTGTGTACCATATTGCCCCATTTGCCATCCGGAGTTGTTTCACCGTTTCCTCTTCCCATATTAGCTTGGTCTTGGGAGACTACTAAAGTTAATATTTTTCAGCATGATATCACTCCTCATTGTTACTAGGTGATTCGTGATTGTGCTGGTTATCTTAGTGTGTCCTTGGGAGTTTGAGTAGCTCTAGTTCCCGGTGTTGCTAAGTCTATATGCTCCCATTCGTGCTTCCATTTTGTCTAGAGGAGATAGGTTAAGCATGGCCTCCATCCTCCATGACAAATCTCTCTGTAACATACATTCTACTGGTCCAAATTATAGAACACAAACCCATATTCCACACATTCAGCAAAATTATAAAGCTTAGTCAGACCTAACCAGCTCAAATTGCTATGAATGTTGGCCGTCAGTTCCTATAATCACAAGATAGTTAACAAAGTATTCAATTAACGATATTTCACCGAATCTAATTGGAACTGATTCAGATCAGACCTATCCTTATCACATATTTGCACAGTCGGTGTGATAATGGCAGAAATTATTAATTTGAGCCTTTAACTGACAGATTATATGGCGGGATTTTGGGAAGTATGCGGAACGGCCGGATGGGATTTATTTCTGGGTTTGTGTTTTGGTGTGAGGAAGTAGTTTGTGGTTTATTTGAAGACATTGTAGAAGGAGTACTTCTTAATAGGTATAAAAGGTAAAACTCACTACAATTATCATCATCGTTATCATTACAATCACCTCCGTGCTCTCATAGATCTTTACAAAAGTCACAAGGGACCCGATCTGGTGAATACGGTGGCTGGGGCATGATACTTACTACGACCACCACCACAAGAGAGTTGTTGTCTTCTATCTCTTGGTCACCCTGTGGGGCCGGCGCGCGCACTGCCGGCGAGAATACGAAATTTAAATAAAAATAATATTTTAAGACGTAGCTTCCACTAACAGAATATTTTCCATATTACGGAGTATTCTTGCTATTTTTATATTGCTCAGAAGTGCAAGAATACCCTATCTATCAGTACAAAGCTCCCGCTCCCCCTCTCTGTCAGTCTGTGCCTCGGTCTGTGCAGAAAATGCATTTTTTCTATGGAAATAGAAAATATCATTAACAAATCCCAGTTACATAACGATTTAAATATCATGTACGTACAACTCTAGCCTTAATTAATGACAGAAGGAGCTTTTCTTCTTGGTAACGGCATACGCGAAACGTAATTATGAAATTTGACAGGACAAATTGGCATACCGTTCTACGTTTATCAAGGTTATTATTTCATGGGCTGATGCTCTTCGTGCTTCGGAGGGTGCTAGTGCGCGAAACTGACCCGAGGAGTGCCGAAGCTCCCAACACCATACCCCGTCCACCTGGTCCGAGAATGCCAGTATGTTCAACGACCGACGTTATCAATTTACTATGAGAAGCGCTGTTGACTTGTGATTTCAAATATCGGGCACGTATGTTCTGTGCTTCAAAAACGATGTGCTCCCGAATGGCTCGGCGGGCTGCCTCTTGATGCTGCTACACAATAAAGTGAAGAGTTAGGCTTCTTATTGTTCGGTGGTATAAATAAGCATACGCCATTATTTTCAAGTTAAGTGTCGGTGCCACAATAGTTTGAATTAAAAAGAAAACTTTTGGATACTCCCTTGCTAATCAATTAATAAATTCATTGATTGCTTATTAATTAATCAACTGATTCCTGATATTGTCATGGCTTCATGCATGGCCATCTATAGTTTTATAAACTGGGTAATATGTAATTTGTAGAACAATGAGGAAACTTTATTGTCAAATTTTTGAAGTAATCAAATCATATTTCCTGTGCAGAAGATTTCTACAACAGTACCTCAGGTCTAACATTGTTTACTTACATCAAACAATGTTGAAAAATATTTAAATTATGCTGCCCAAATATTTGCTTTCCACCACGACTTAACATTGTTAAGGCAACCCAGACTGTATATAGTCTTTTTATGTCCGTGTAATACAGTTTTAATGAGCCCCCAAACATCAATGTTTAGACCGCTACCCATTGAATCCTAATCTGTCAATAAATTTCCAACTGGTATCAATTAGCTGCCAATTATATTTTCCAACTAATTAGTTTTAAAAACGGAAAACAAGGTATTGGGATCCCCAACCGCGCCGCTGTATCGTTCACATTAAATACAAACGCCATAAATAAATACATAGATGCAATAACATTGGAATATAATAACAGTCCGTACTTAACTAATGAGCCGCACTCATTAGGTTCGTCTGAACCAATTATAGTTCGCGCAACAACAGTATTATTTCAATTGAAACGGGAATCAGTAGATTGGGAGAATTAGCGAGCAAGATAATGAGATTTTATTCAAATTTGATTAGGCAATTGAATGCTGACTAATTGGTTGTTATTAGACGCAAACTGGCTCGTTGAAAGAAGTAGCAACCCAATGGCGCCCACGCAATTCGCATATTGCAGAAGCATTGTGTCGCCGGGTCATTCGCTTAGCATATTTCACATTTATAATTCAAATTTGAAGACATGAAATTTGAATACCAAAATATTGCCTAGCCGGCGAGGCAGTTTTTCGAATTTATGTCGCTCGTCGCGGCCAGACTTTTTAGGACTTATGCAAATTTGATGGCAGTTGCTCTTACCGCGGACTAATGACGACTGCTTCAACCACAACCTGAAACAAAAGAAACTATGTAGTACAAAATACCGAAAATGTTCTCACATATTCACGCCGGCCGTTATTGACCAAAACCAGTAATTCACTCATGTCCATTTCGGACTTTTGACCTCTCAACAGCAGTGGCCGTGCGGCGGTTCTCGGAATGTTGCCCCATAAAAAACCCGGTATATTACAACACCCTGTAAACGGTGCAGTGAGTTACGCCGTCCTAAGTGTCGTATTACGATGATTTAGCGGAGATTTGGGCAGGGATACCCATATGGGAACCATTCATGGTACAATAGAGGTGAAATATTTCGAGTGCTCGACCTCCACTAAAGCAGACTTTATCTTAGATATAACAAGCAGGGCTTGGGTGTATCATTTATTAGGTGTCTACGCTTACATACTGCAAACTCGTAATACTCCCTCATCAATAAAACTTATTATGTATGGCGAAGATTAGCGACAGTTTAACCGCCTACTATCGCTTTCTCCAAACCATCAAGTCCACTTACACATTCAGCAACTAGCCACTTGATGGATTAAGTGGTGAAAGGAGCAAAATATGTCTGAAATAATTAATGAGAAAATCTTCAACAACTAAATCTCCAATCAAACAATATTTCAGATAAAAGATATTCTCTAGTTGATGGTCCACTACAAAAAAGTCTAGAGGAGTAATGTCTGGTGACCTTGGAGGCCAGGTCACTCCCGATCACTTTCCCGTTAAAAGTCTTGAATACAAAATCGAGAGTATTTCTGTTGAAGTGACATGGACCTAACTTTTTTTGTACGAGGAAATAGGAAAAATATATATATGCTGCTACTGGATCAAGATTCAGGATCAACCAGAACGACATAAAGGAGGAACCTGTAGGCCATTGAGATTTTTTTTTCCATCTCCCCTTTCCTCACCCAATAAATCTTTCCTCACTTCTGTTTCAGGTATCTCAACTGCACTTCATGAATTTGCTCACACTCTGATTTCTGACCTCATGATCTTCTTCTAGTCATTCGAGGTGCGGCAAAACAAAGAGTGTAGTTAGTCGCAGTCGCGATGCTCAAATTTCAGATAAAAGATATTCTCTGGTTGATGGTCTACAAAAATTGTCTTTCAAGTAGCCCTTGAAAAAAAGTCTAGAGGGGTAATGTGTGGAGACCTTGGAGGCCAGATGTGCATATTTCCCGATCACTTGCCCGTTAAAAGTCTAGAAGACAAGATCGAGAATATTTCTGAGTGACATGGACCTAAGTTTTTTGTAGAAGGAAATATATATATGCTGCTACGGGATCAAGATTTAGGATTAACCAGAACGACATAAAGGAGGATGAACCTGTAGGCCATTGTGATTTTTTTTAGCTCTCCTTTCCTCACCCATCAAACCTTTCCTCTGTTCTGTTTCAGGTATCTCGACTGCACTTCATGAATTTGGTCACACTCTGATTTCCGGCCTCGTCATCTTCTTCTAGTCATTCAAGGTGCGGCAAAAAAAGTGCAGTTACGCGAAGTCGCGATGCTCAAATTTTAGATAAAAGATATTTTTGGTTGATGATCTACAAAAGTTTTCTTTTGAGTATCCCTAGAAAAAAAGTCTATAGGGTAATGTCTGGAGACCTTGCAGGCCAAATGTGCATACCTCCCGATCACTTTCCCGTTAAAAGTCTAGAAGACAAAATCGCGAATATTTTTGTTGAAGTGACATGGACCTAACTTTTTTATGCGAGGAAATAGGGAAAATATATATATGTTGCTAGTGGATCAAGATGAACGACATAGAGGAGGATGAACCTGTAGGCCATTAAAACAAACTGTATTTTTCACTAGTTCCCCTTCCCTCACCCATTAAAACTGTTTTAGGTATCTCGACTGCACTTCATGAATTTGGTCACACTGATTTCTGGCCTCATTATCTTCTTCTAGAGTCATTCAAGGTGCGGCAAAAAACAGTGCAGTTAGGCGAAGTCGCGATGCTTGAATTTCAGATGCTTAAAAATGATAAAAATAATATTCTCTGGTTGGTACAAAATTTTTCTTGCAAGTATAGCCCTAGAAAAAGAAGTCCAGAAGGGTAATGTCTGGTGACCTTGGAGGCCAAATGTGCATACCTCCCGATCACTTTCCCGTTAAAAGTCTATGAGACAAAATCGCGAATATTTCTGTTGGAGTGACATGGACCTAGCTTTTTTATGCGAGGAAATAGGGAAAATATATATATGTTGCTACTGGATCAAGATTCAGGATCAACCAGAACGTCATAAAGGAGGATGAACCTGTAGGCCATTGAGAAAAATTGTTTTTTTCACTAGCTCCCCTTCCCTCACCCATTAAAACTGTTTCAGGTATGTCGACTGCACTTCATGAATCTGATCCCACTCTGATTTCGGGCCTCATCATCTTCTTCTAGAGTCATTCAAGGTGCGGCAAAAAACAGTGCAGTTACGCGAGGTCGCGATGCTCAAATTTCAGATAAAGTCTATAGGGTAATGTCTGGAGACCTTGCAGGCCAAATGTGCAAACCTCGCGATCACTTTCTCGTTAAAAGTCTAGAAGACAAATCGGGAATATTTCTGTTGAAGTGACATGGACCTAACATTTTTATGCGAGGAAATAGGGAAAATATATATATGTTGCTACTGGATCAAGATGCAGGATCAACCAGAACGTCATAAAGAAGGATGAACCTGTAGGCCATTAAGAAAAATTGTTTTTTTCACTAGCTCCCCTTCCCTCACCCAATAAAACTGTTTCAGGTATCTCGACTGCACTTCATGAATTCGGTCACACTCTGATTTCGGGCCTCATCATCTTCTTCTAGAGTCATTCAAGGTGCGGAAAAAAACAGTGCAGTTAGGCAAAGTCGCGATGCTTGAATGTCAGATGCTTAAAAAAGATAAAAATAATATTCTCTGGATGGTACAAAATTTTTCTTGCAAGTATAGCCCTGGAAAAAAAAGTCCAGAGGAGTAATGTCTGCTGACCTTGGAGGCCAAATGTGCATACCTCCCGATCACTTTCCCGTTAAAAGTCTAGAAGAAAAAATCGTGAATACTTCTGTTGAAGTGACGTGAACATGATTTTTTTGTACGAGGAAATAAGGATAATATTCTAAAATATTTTTTGTAGCCCAAACATTTCTCTTCAGTTTGACGCTTGAATTATCCCTCTATCATCATTTTCAATTGAGTTATCTTCTATTAAAAGTTATAACCATGAAATTAGGTTTTGTTTATATTTTTATTAATAATTTTTTTGTACGAGGAAATAGGGAAAATATTCTCGAATAATTCTTGTGGTCCAAACATTTCTCTACAATTTGTATACCTTTTTTTTCAAGAAACCCCACAAAAAAAAGTCCTGGAGACCATGGAGGCCAAAGGAACTCTATGTACCTCTCTTGACGTTAAAAGTCTGAAAAAGTGTATAAAATGTATGTTAAAAAAGTTGGTTTTCAAGAAACCCTACCAAAAAAAGTCCTGGAGACCATGGAGGCCAAAGGAACTCTATGTACCTCTCTTGACGTTAAAAGTCTGAAAAAGTGTATAAAATTTATGTTAAAAAAGTTCGATTACACATTTTTGGAAAATTAAAGATTTTCGAGTAAAACTGAAATTATTGTCTCATGGAAATATGTTCAAAATAAATTAAACGGCATCCTGGGTAATCCTGACGTCAGGAAAAGTTAAATTCAATAGTTACTCCTCAAACCTTCCTCCTCTTGCCTCCTTAAGGACGCATCTACAAAACCTCCCGATTAAGCTCCTACATAATAATTCTCTATTGAAGCACTACAGGAAATGAATTCACACTTCTGAAAAAGTGAAAAAGACCAGAGTTACTTCTCAAACCTTCCTCTTTTCACCTCTTTTGGAGCGCACCTCCAAAACCTCCCGATTTAGCTCCAATAAGTTCATTATTAAGTAGCGTTTTATGTAATTATAGTAAATTATTCATGACACTGTAGGGAGAAGAACCAGACGTCTGAAAACGTGAAAATCACGAGAGTTTATTCCCCAAACCTCCCTTATTTCATCCCTTTTAGGGCGCACCTCCCATAACTTTCCATTGAGGAGAGTATGGAAGATATCATTGATAAAATCCGATTTATTATTTCAAAAAAAAAAAAATGTGCGCCAATGACTTTTTTTGTTTTTTTTTTAATTTTGTTCGGATGAAACAGTTGAAAATACTTCTGTATCTGTATAAATTTGTTCGTATCCTTTTTAGTTTTCGATAAAAATTTGTATTTTTACTGCTTCATATGAAAAAAGAATTGAACATTGAGAGAAACTCAGTGGCGCATTTTTTTGTCATTTGCCACTCAGGACGCCACTGGAACTCATAATTACCATATAGTTATTGCTAATCAAATGTCTTGTTTCAATATGCGGCTGGTATAATATGCAAATCAATGAACTATTTCAGTAATTGAACAGTTACTTTGAACGCGGCGTACGGAAAACGATATTTTAGTGAAAATACGAAATCGATTGATAGAAGATCAACCGAACTTGATTTAATGAGACCGGGAATCTAAATGTTCTTTTTTAATCTATGGTTGAGATAAGAAACTATGATACGCTACTGCGTCCATTCCATCGCATATTCACGAATGCAGCCAAAAGACAGATAAAAACGAACGGAAACTGACCCAGTCCAAAGGTTTTTGAATAGTTTAGGAATTCATTAAACGCGCTAGCTTCGTAATCCTTTTAGGGTAGTAAAAAACCGGCCAAATCTAATTCCGTTCTATCCGGATGCGTTAGCGCGACCGAGACGAGAATGGAAAAAGGTCATATCTGATCGGTGCGATCCCATAATAGAACATCTGGACGATCATCTCAACGTCTCGATTCCATCACTCCGCATTTATTTATTGTGTTATTGCAGGCCTCCCTGGTTGTATTTGTTTGTTCTAGACATGCCGGAGTCTGGTATATTTAAATCGAGAGCCTTTCAGACCTGACAGGAAACTATAAAGGGTTTTCGACGAACGCGACTGTGAAACTGTCAAGTCAACCAGTAATCATCCGATTTTACTGCTGGATAATCAAACATTTGTGAATTGAATGGGTACGGATTAAAAACAAGAAAACATTTTAGGCTATTATCTTATTTGAACAGGTTCATTTAGGTGCATTATCTTATTGGGAGATGCGAACGGTTTTTCTGCTTTTAGAATGGGCGATGATTGACGGCGATCATTACTTCGCTTTTAATCTATTCGTTAATAGTCATTTTTATTAGACGCTTGTGAAACGAATTATTCATCTTATTGATAGATATTTTTAAGCTGTGGGAAAATATTTTAGCTGTGAAATCAGAGCATAATAATTCCTGACGATGATATTTTACATGGTCAAAGTTCATTGGAAAATAATGGTTGCGTTTTCGAAAAATCACCCTGTATATTTGATTATTTTCTAATTATTAACCTCAAAAAAGTGTGTTGCCATTTTTGTAAAATATTTTAGTTTCGGGCAATTCCGCTCAAAGGTTTTTTTTTTAGCAGTTTATTTATTTCGAGTTTGTTAGCTTTAGACTTTTCAATTTCTGTTTCGCTAAAACGATTGAGCGCTCACTGATGTGGGTAATTGCTCTCGAAGCAATAATAGTATATTATTGAACGAGCGGGAAATGGTGGTTATTACGCACGAGGATGAAGTTTGTAATCATCTGAGTGAGTTGTAGTCATTTCCCGCGAGTAGAATACTATACTTTTTCTATGATCATTCAATAATCAAAGCAAACTTTGCAATATTTTATTTCATTTCGAAGGCACTTTTTGACAACTACTGTACTTAAAGTGAGGTTAGGTTATCAACACAATGACTAAACACGTATGGACGGTCAAATGAGCTGTTTCGAAATGATGGATTTGAGGGTTGACATTTTGTCGAATTTTCTGATTGGCTCTAAAACAGTGGAGTAATGACATTAAATCATTTCATTGGTTAAAAACAATTGAGTAATGAGAAAAAAGTCACTGGTATGAGTAACGAGTTACATTAAGCAATAAAAAGTGGATCTATAATCCATCTATTATTGAATTGAAATTTTTACAGACAGTTTTTTTTGTATACCTATTTATGCTAATAAAGATTATTATTATTATTATTAGTCATAAAAAATACATTTTTTTTTCTCTCAACAGCAAAACAAGTTAATCTTGGCCACTATCCTTTATCGAAATCGTATATGATAATTATTTGGATTAATACAAAATTAAGAAAAAAAATATTGAGAAGATTATAAATTTCAATTGTTATTAACGAAAAATGCAGTGAAAAAAAAAATAAAAATTGAAAATACTCATCTGACATACGGGAGGTTTCTAAAAAAAATCCTATTAAAAAACTCTAAACACTCCATTAAAATTTAATATATTCTAAAAATTTAAAACTATTGAATATAATAATTAATTTCATACTGTACTGTAATGTATTATTTACCGGACACAAAATCAGTCCGGTAAATATCCAATTCTAACAAGATATTATTATTAATCAGAAATAAATCAAAATTAAACACAGCTTAGTCCATTCAACTTGAGCAACAAAGGTAACTTTTTGAAAAAAAAAAAATTATTGGGTCTGATGGAATGAAAATTTTTTTTTTGGCCTTGACAACCTTTTGAAGGTTGTTCCAAATTCAACTATATTTTTCAAATAAAAATATATCTTTTTCTTTGCAGATGTTCAGATTAATAAGACAAAACATTTTCATTTAAAAAAAAAAAAAATAGTTGATTTTTCAAAAGGTTGCCAAGGTCAAAAATAAATCATTTTCCCCCTACCACAGCACCCAATATCTTTTATTTGATTTTTTACGTTATGTCTTGGGCCTTTTATTTTTGAGTAACTCCGTTTTGAAGTTTTAGGAAAAATTAAATTAACGTTACTGGTGAAAGTAAAAAATTAATATTTTTCACAAAAAAGAGTAGTGTTACCATACATTTTCAAATTTCATCAAAATATGAAAAGCAGTCTCAATGGAATGAATTTGTTTTAAGGTTTCATTTTTTTTTAATGCGAAAATGGTGGTATCTTACGAAAGTGACCAAATTTGTTCCAAAATAAATGAGGATTTCAAAAATAATGTTGTTTTTTAGAAAAATCAGTGGTGTACCAGTTTTTTTCTCAAAAATATTCAGTCTAAACCACGTTACTAGTGAAAATGTAAAAAAATTTGTCACGTTAAAAATTCAGAGAAGGTGTTTACAAAATTTAATGAAATGAATAAGAAAGTCATGATAAAGAAGAAAAAAATACTTAAACAAAACGCTCACTTGGATGTTTAACCATTTGATGTGCTAGTATCTAGTATCCAATATTGTTAAATAAAACGCGTAATATCTCAAAATCTGTCAAAAATATCCACAAAAATACAGGGTGTTTCATTTGAGAAAAGTGTCAACCTGTCAAAAACTTTAATTTCTATACTCTAACTTTGATGATTTAAACTCTTTTGTAGAGTCAATATTGACAAAAATATCTGAGTATAATGGGACACCCCGTACAAAAAATTAAACAAACAATAAAGTCCCTATATATAAAAAAAATCGTTTTACAAAGTGAAATTTTACAGTTAAGTGGAATAAAATCTCAAACGAGTCAAAAAAATCAATTAACAAAGACATTTAACAATCCCAAAAAATCTGGTTACGTCAACAAAAATCCTTTGAATGTGACTAGAAAAATATAGATATAGGAAATGAAAAGAAACTGAATTAAGAAAATACAGTTAGTAAATTCAATTAAAATCAATAAGGGAAAACATATGTATAAGGTTTTAAAAAATTAGACAAAAAAAAATGCCAAAAATTCTCACCTGAGTGAAAACAATTTAATAAAGTTGTATAAAATCTCAAAACTTGAAAGGATGTTGAATATACGGAAAAATTATTCAAAAAAATGTTAAAGCCGAATAACTAAAAACTAAAAACATAAACAATTCTAAAGGATTAAGTAAAAATCCAGTAAAACATTATGTGATAAAAAAAAACTTTTTAATAAAAAATTAATAAAAGTTTATTAAATAGAAGAAAATTATTGTTAATTAGTGCCATAAGAAAAGAAATTTGAAAATTGAGAAACGAAGGTTGAAAAAGGACCCAATGCAAAAATTAGAATTAAAAATTGTTATTGTGAAATACATCAAAATTTCCAACAAAAATCATATAAATAGTTTCAAAAACCAAAGTAACCAGTTAAGATCCAAAACAAGCTTAAAAATGAAAAAACCTTTAATGTGCAAAATTAAAATCCAGAAGAAACAATCCGACTAAATAAAAAAAAATAATTGTGAAATATTAAAGAGGTACCGTTGCGTTTTATAAAAAATATTGGATTGGAAGTTTGCGGGTTTTCCAGCTAATCAAAAATAAAGTACAAATCTACTGATGTCATTAAAAAACATTATTTTTTACTACAGCGAAGCGATAAACATACAATATTCCGTTATTTGATCACTCAATATATTAGCGTGGAATGTGTATAGAACCGCACAACCACAACAAGAACAACTACATTTAATATCTCCATCAAGTTATCAATAATCGCGTGATATCCTTTTCACTTTCTACACATGATACGCTAATAAATAAACCAGGATTTTCCAACGCAACTAGCAACTAAGTAGTCACGTACCATTCACATCATATTTACCATAAACTTGGCTAGTTTCGCAGCTTGTTCTTATTTTTCCTGTATAAGCCGTTATGGCTTATTAACTCTGTGAAAAACGACTTTATGATTTATCAATTGCCTTTGACAGCGTCCGGTGTATCTGTTGGAGTTGGACTTGGTGAGTTATACAAATATTAGTTGAATGAAGATTGGATTGACTTTTCATGCCAAATTTTCAGCAAGTGGATAGAAAAACTGTTCCAGTAAAACCATCTGGAAAGTTTTCTGATTGATGTTAGCAGCTGTCAAAGTTTGTTGGACTCCATCATTTCATTAATGCCCCTGTGAGAGCTGTTTGAATAAATCCTATAGACAATCAATCAAAGAATAACTTTTATTCAGACAGTTCCGGTTCTGATCCTTCATAATAAACGCGTATACATTCTACCGATATCTTGAAAATAATACCTCTGCTCAGTCTGCTTTGTGTTCATGATGATCCACATCTCAATCATAACTGATAAACTTAAAATATTTCAAACTAAAAAACTGTCGTTTTTACTTCTTTTTAAAAAACCTCAAACAGGTTTTTGTTCTAAAGAACAATCACACTGAGCCACGACGGGGTCGTCTCAAAGTGAAGAGAAACCGGATCGCCGGCGCCGTCCCTGGACTCGTCCAAATCCCCTCTGTGGCGTTTATGCAAAAGCCTTTTTACGTTGGTGAGAATGAATTTGCATGAAAAGCCTTTTAGCCGGTGGATTTTCCTTGAAATGCAGTTTTACGGATACAATATTCTTTTTTTCGAATTGCAACAGAGCTGTCTGGACCAGACTGCCGGAATAAGAATCGTCAATATTTCTCTAAAATGGAATGTTGGTCAAGATTGTCTTTTTACGAAGACATTGTGAAGCATCAGCAGTAATTTGGAGGCTTGTTTATCAATGTTTATCTTGCAGTATCGTTGGTTGTCGAAAGACCTTCCTTCTATAACTAGCAAAGCTCCTAGTGGCGACTGTTTGTGAATATGCGCTTCTTCTATCCTTTGTACTGCTCAGTGCAGAGCAGTTTCTGTTGATTTTCCATCCTAAAGAAGTAAATTTACAAGAGAAGCCATAGAAACATAAAAATAGGAGCCATCGTAACCCTAGACATTTTAACTCCACTCCCTCCACTTGAACAGGCTCATCCAAAGTTACCTGTTAAGAAAGGGAATTATCATCGAAGCAGAGGACAGAAGAGAAAACATTCAGATGACATGCGGCGTGCATCAAGGTTTGATCCTGGGCCCGACATTACGGAACATCCTGTATGATGATCTGCTCAACCTAAAGCTGCCAGAAGGGGTAACTTTAACGGGATACGCTGACGACGTAGCAGTGGTGGTGCTGGGCAAGAATATGGAGGAACTTAATTTGTGGCTGGACAGGGCAATTAATAAAATCGAGGATTGGCTTCGCAGCAGATCCTTATCACTGGCAGTAGACCCGAACTTTTATGTGACGCAATGGTTTACTGGCCATGGAAACTTTAGAGGATTCACCCTAGAAATCAGTAAAACGAAAGACGACGAGTGCCGATATTGCGGCGAACGGGATAACGTAGAGCACACCTTCTTCACATGTAGACATGGAGACAGATCGGGAATAAACCACTTACACCGGAAAACATCATCACGGAAATGACCACATATCAAACCCAATGGGAAGCAATCCAAAAAATGATAGTGACTATCTTGAAGATATCAAACGAAGATGAAAACAAATTTCAGGAAACTCCAGAATACTGAACAGTCCATAAAAAAACACTGCCGCAGCCTCCATGAAGTGAGGCGCAAGTAGTTCCAAGGAAGAAGCGTACAGCAGGAGAGAGAGGAAGTGGGATGGCAATAACAACTTATGCCACCACTGGGTTAACACGGTCGGCCAATGCCCCCATCGCAGCTCAGGGCAGGAGGAGCCAACCCGTTGAGGCTCTGGAAACAACATCCCCCAGAGTGACTCGAGACTAAAAAAAAAAAAGAAAGGAGGTTGATTGGGGTGAATTTCAAGGTTATCTGTCTGTCACACTCTTTCCAGAATCCACATCAGAAATGAAGTCAAGCTGATAGGTCTGTTGGATTTTGGGTGGGTGTAGTCGTCCTTTCCAGGTTCAGAAACAAATGCGACTCCTCCCCCCTCCATCTTAACGGAATATAGCTTAGGGCTGGATGTGGCTTGAACAAGGGTTCCAGATATCTGATAATAACCTCCAGATCTCGTTGAAGAATCGCCGGGAACACACCGTTGATTCCTGTGGATACATGAATGGTTTGGAGGTTTCAATTGACCAACAATTTTTTTTTGTCACCATTTCAGTCTTCTTGCTTACTCTGATAGAGTCGGAGTGATCTTATGTCCATTTGACAATTTCACATTCCGGAAACTGAGTTTTCAGTGATAGTTTCGCAGTGCTGCTTCCGAGAGGACCTTCTTGAGCTGGTTGACGACGTATCAGAGACCTCATTGCAGAAGTCCCTCAAGGCAGTTCTTTTCTGTGCTCTGAGTTTCTTTCTGAAGATTTTCAGATTATATTCTTCCCATTTGTGGGTTCTTTTCCCCAGCCTTTCTAGTGTCTCTCCTTAGTTTTTCCATACCTCCGTCCCATCCAGAAATTTTGTTTTTTTTCTCTATAGAGGCGGTGAGAAAGCAGGAGAGCTCCAAGGCTGTTGTCAGGTACTTGAATAGGAAGCTTGGTCTCTCCTCTACGTTTACCGTATTGGTCAGAGTTTGCGGAGGGATTCCTTTCTCTACTGTCTCCGTCAGAGTGCTAACAAACTTCGAAATCTTCAATCTACGAGGGTTTCCAAACGGTATGCTTTTTTATCATATTGTTTGATGTCTAAAGGTTACAAACGTGGGTCCACAACTATTCACAATACGTACTCAGATTTGTACTTGTTACAAATTCAACTAACAACTTTAAACTTACCTCTTTCGTTGGTGTCCTTCTTCCCCGCGCACTATATGGTGTGCATTACCATCGCACCCAATTATGAGGTCTGAGTTCTTGCTTTCTCTTCTCCGGGATCTTGTGGGAAATATGCTAAAGCCAGAGTGACCTCAACTTGATCATCACCCTCATCCAACGACATTGGCACGACAGTACTGTCGGAGGTGCAAAGCTAAGGAAGGATGCTTGCTTGCAAGTGTGGAGGTACAAAAATATACATGTCCTTGGTTTGCTTCCTTTTGTGTTGTAGATATGGGTGTGAGGGGTTATAAATACCTTAGCACTTAGCCCACAAAGCTGATTTATTGCGCACCTTAAAGAGGAATGAGGATGCTGTTTCGAACCATCGTTGTCAAGCCTTAAAAACTCAGCTTAGGCAACAACGTAGTCTCTTTGAGCTCTCCCGTATACCGCAGTTCTAACTAGGGTGCTGATTGAGAACACCATCTACAGTTTCAGTATTGAACTCGCAGATTCCAATATTGTAGGCTAATGATTAACTTTTTTGACTGCCCCTTTTCACCTTTGAGGACTACCAGCTTCCGGTTAATGAGGGTGAGTCAGTCCAGTATATAGGGGTGAAGTTTTAGCTGTGTTGAATGGGAAGGGGGTACTCGGTCCTCTTACAATATGGTAAAGACGAAGGCACTGTTCGTCCCTGCAGGAGAAAAGATAAGGAGTTGGATGCTCAGAATTGGCTCCTTAAGTATTCCGTGTGGTGGGATGCTCGATTACATTGGTTTGAGAATAGACGAGCACACGGAGATGGTAAGAGCGAAGGCAGCAAGAATGGCGTTCAGGTTAGCCGGGATGGCCAGAGGCGACTGAAAGGGTCGTGGTGCTGACCGATAGGTAACAGTTAAGGGCTACAGACAGAATCTTCCTGGCATCTATAGGGAGGGCGTACAGGACGGTCGCCACTGGGGCCCTGGAGGTTTAGTGCGGGACTGTCAGGGAAGAAAAAAGAGTACCTTTTACCCTGAGGTGTGGTCTTGGCAGCAATCTGCGGGTCAGCGAGAGCAAGGTCTTCGTCGACGCTAGCTGTAAGGAGGGAATACTAAGGATCGGCTGGTTCTCCGGCGGCGAGAACCCAGTCCAAGGCTGTCTTCGGTTGCTCGGTGAGAGCGGAAGCTTCGAAGAGAATTTGGGGCCGTCAGGCAGTACGTGAGAGTGCTAAGAGAAAATGGGGTGGTGCAGTAGTATCAACGGGGCCAGGAGTGGCAGCAGGGAGTGTACGGTGTAGGAGCAGGAGAGGCTGTACTGCGCGAGACGAATCAGGGGTGAAAGAAGAATAGTGCATGGATGATGAGGCATGGCAGAGAAGATGGGATGAGTTGACAAAGTAAGAGAGTTGTACGATGTGTGTAAGAGGGTGAAGAGGAATTATCTGGGATTGTCCTTCCAACCTTCCTCTACACCTACTAGTTTAGACCACCGTTTTAGACTAGGAGGAGTGTCGAGCTGGGCTGTGGTATACGGGGCCGGAGAGCAGGGAGTATGTCGTGGACAGCTGTCCGTGGACAGAAGAGATGACGGTGCGGTCCTAAGCATGAACAACTGGGCAACACTGGTACTGGAAGACAGAGGGCGACCACCAGAGTAGACCTAGAGGATTGTCACATGAGTGGTCTCCAAATGTTGCAGCCCCCTGGTGGGAGCATGATTCCTCGAGATCGGAAAACTCACCGAAGGCGCAGGGGATAGAAGTGGAGATAAAGAGGGCGTTTTCCTGAGAGTGGTTCCACTAAGTAGCAGGTAGGTACTTCAGGGCAATACCACAAATCATCAGTATTCAATAATACTACAGCCTACTCATGATAGCCGTGGATCCACAGTTTGTTATTCACCACCCTGAATTCTTGAATAAAGGAGACGTTGTTATTATTTTTGCCCGTTGGAAGTTTCTATGGATTTATACATACTGATGACACTGATGTCCTTCACATATTTTTTTTTCGTTCTTGTCTGACAAGAAGATAATTTACAAAAAGTCGTGTGGATTTGAGTCTTCGGATTCAAGAAGCTTCTTCTCAATTTCAGATGTGGGGCTGGTCTGCTGCTCTGCTAGTTTACATAACACTCTCTTCCACCATCGTCAAGGGGTGCTTTCTTGAGTTACCTGGGATGCCGGTACCCGACCATTCAACGGACCTACTCATCGAAGGTTGGTATAGGGTTGAATACTTCCTCCGATTTTTATTTTGGACAGCCTCGCTGGTTTCAAGTAGGTATTGTACCAACCACCAGAAAATGTCCTCGGTAAGCCTTGCCTCTTTAACCAGTTGAGGAAGTGTGTCACTGGGATTGCCTTCAATCTTTCTTCCTATAGGGTAAGACCAGCGACAGTCTTCCACAGCCAGTCTATATATCTTTGATCATTGCCATTAAATGAAAGGGGGACCACATCAGAGGTTTAGGGGAGGCTAAAAGTGCGTCCAGCCTAATCAGCAGCACCTCTTCAACGATCCTTTTCTCCGTTCACCACAGTCATTCTATGATGGTTGAGTCAGCCTTTTGATTTGATGCCCCTCTAGATTTCTTACCAGGGTTCATCTTCCTGTCCCACTCATGCATCTGACCGTATCCTTTTCTTGTTGTCCGGTTTGCCTCTGGGTAATGATAAAACACCTGACGAATACCTTATCTCAGTTTTCCTCCTCATTGTATTCAGACGGACTGCCCTTTGCAGTTCGCTGTTTTCCGGGGTTAGCCTTGGAGGCCAGCTTTCCGGGAACGCCCGCGGTTTCAGTGCATGGTCTGCGGGTCGCCCTTGAGCTTTTTGTTCAACCCCGCAGACTATGGCAAGGAGCTGTTGGTGGTGTTTTGGTTTTTATGGACGATAACGATAACTCCCAACCTAACCGTACCTGAGCTGTAAATAAATATTTGGCAACGGAAGGCATCAATCGTTTGGACTGGCTCGCACTATTGTCAGACATGAATCCCATAGATCATGGTTGTCAGATCAGTTGCTAGATTAGAGCTTGTTCATGCTGCTCGGGAAGAATGGCAAAATATTCCTCAACAACCGATCTGATAGACAGCATGGGCAGGTGGAAACTCCCATCAATATTGAAGGTCTTCGATCACCTTTTTTAAAGAAATCCATCAATTTGTCAATTTTGATTTTTATTTGGAAAAGTTTTTAAGTGTTATCTAAATCATTTTTACAGATAAAAAATGCTTTCGGAGATTTAAGGTGATGGAAAACTATTGAAACAATGTTTATTTTCACTACAAGCGGAAGGGCCGTTCATGTGTAATACGCTGGAAATTGCTCGTCTCAACTCCGTAGTTTCGTTTCTAATTAAAGTTACCTTAACAACGAATATGACGCAGCCGAATAATTCCGTCAATTACGAGTCTCGTACGCTATGGGGGCGAAATTTGATATCTCCTCGGGTACAGGGTGGCGTCTACCGACTACCCAGTGTATCGGGTTAATTTTATTATCGATAATAATATTCTCAAGCTAAATTGATTGAAAATCAGAACTGAGAGTGGTTTGTTCTATTCTCGAGGCTTATAATCAAAGAAGGTATTTAATTACGGGCATTTTTGCGGCATTTGACAAGGAATGTCCGGAAAATGTAATAACAAAATATTAGCCCCGTCGGATTGTTTCCGACGTGGATTATTGCGCATTCTTTTTGCGATTAGCTGCAAATTGGACAAGAGATAATGAAATATTTGGCAAAATCAGATTGAGATTTATGAAAGCACCTGTCTAGGAATTTCCGGAGCAGACTTGGTTGGAAATATTTGGTATGTGAAATCCATGGCCAGGCAAATCTTCCACAAAAGGTTCGAAATTGGAATTATGAAATGAATGGAATCGGGGTTTTTCATTGACTGATTATTTCCATTCTATCGATGAACTGTGCTACATAGAGCGATGAACTCGTTCATTGATATTATGACAATTAATTCATAAACACAAAGAAGTATTATTCAATGATTTTTTTTTTAATGTCTTGATAAATTATTATCCCTTGGTAGTATTAAAGTGTAGGTAGTCATTGAGGCAATGAAATATTTCCATCGAATCAATGAAACTTTTATCAATGAACTGTGGTTCATAGACCGATAAACTCGTTCATTGAAATTATGAAAATAAATTAATCAACACAATGAAGTATTATTCATTTGCTTAATGACTTTTGTTCACTGACTCAATGAATTATTATTATCCATTGGTTGTATCAAAGTGTAGTCATTTACAAAATGGAATATATTTTCATAGAGTCAAAGAAACTTTTACATTGGCTCAAAATGAATTCGTTAACACAATGGATAATGATTTTTTCCCTGTCTCAATGAATTGTTGGTATTAAAGGGTAGTCATTGACACATTGAAATATTTTCGTATTATCAATTAAACTTCTACATTGGCTCAGAATGAATTCATCAACACAATGAAGTATTATTAATTGACTTAATGTTTTCTTTCACTGTCTCAATGGATCATCATCCATTGGTAGTATTAAAGTGTGGTCATTGACACAATGAAATATTTTCATAGAATCAATGAAACTTTTACATTGGCTCAAAATGAATTCATGAACACAATGTATTCATTGGCTTGATGATTTTTTTCACAGTCTCAATGAATTATCATCCATTGGTAGTATTGAAGTGTAGTTATTGACAATCTTTTCATAGAATTAATTAAACTTTTATATTGCTTCAAAATGAATTCATTAACACAATGAAGTATTATTCATTGGCTAAATGATGTTCATCACTGTCTATTATCCATTGTTGGTATTAAGGTGTAGTCATGTAGACAATGAAATATTTTCATAGAATCGATGAGACTTACATTGGCTCGAAATAAATGCATTAACCCAATGATTATCCATTGGCTAAATGACTTTTTTCATTGTTTCAATGAGTTATTATGCATTGATAGTATTTAAGTGTAGTCATTGACACGATGAAATATTTTTATAGAATCAATGAAACTTTCACATTGGCTCAAAATGAATTCATCAACACAATGTAGAATTATTCATTGGCTTGATGATTTTCTTCACAGTCGCAATGAATTATTATCCATTGGTGGTAGTGAAGTGTAGTCATTGACACAATGAATCAATGAGACTTATAAATTTTCTCAAAATGTATTCGTTAACACAATGAAGTATTATTCATTGGCTTTATGATTTTCATCACTGTCTATTATCCATTGTTAGTATTAAGGTGTAGTCATGTAGACAATGAAATATTTTTATAGAATCAATGAAACATTGACTCGAAATAAATTCCTTAACCCAATGAAGTATTATCCATTGGCTCAATGATTTTTTTTCATTGACTCAATAAGTTATTATGCATTGATAGTATTTAAGTGTAGTCATTGACATAATGAAAATAGAATCAATGAAACTTTTACAAATATTATTCATTGGCTTAATGATTTTCATCACTGTCTATTATCCATTGTTAGTATTAAGGTGTAGTCATTGTTACAATGAAATATTTCCATAGAATCAATAGAACTTACATTGGCTCGAAGTGATTTTTATTACGGATTCCTGCGTTACTTTCATCTTGTTAATGAAAGATGTTCATCGATATCATGAATACATTCAAGTATTATATTTTTGAGAGAAAAGTGATGAAGTTTTGCATTATATCAATGACAAAGTCTCATCAATGTAGTGGATAAGAACTATTCTTTCTAAGACAATGACAAGGAATAAATTCCATTAATAAAAAAAAAAGTTTATCAACACAAAGAACATATTTCTTGACGTTGATAAAATAATTCTTTGTATTGATGAATTGGGAACATGGAAACAATGAATTATTTTCATTTTATTGATGCAAAGTTTACATGATTTTTGATAAAATTGTATTTATACAATCAACGAAGCAATTTTCATTATATTGAAGTTTTTCATTGTCTTCTGTTTTCTCGAAACAGTGATCTGATCATTCACTTTCCCTTGCGCTTGGTAGAGCAGGTGAAGTGGGAGTGAAAGGAATCATTGTAAGCGTTTATCCGTGCTATTGATAATGCCGTGCTATTGACTGTTTTGAGTTATGGTGACTTCACAAAAAATTCAGTGTGTGTATTATACAATAAAAAAATTGTCAAGTCGATATGTGTAATCCTTTATCTTTTATTGACCTTTCAAATCAGCAAGTTTCCTTGCCTCGCGCTGTAATATATTTTAAACAATTTTAGCCAGGGTGAAGAAAAGACTAACAGGCTTTAGTCAAAATTATGTCAAATTGAAACATCAGTTCGCGCATTTATGGAACAGACTAAAATTTATTGTGAAGTCCCGCTTCCATTAAAAGTGACATCTTCGATCAAGGAAGGCAAAAAGCCCACCTCTGATTTAATAAAAAGAAATTTTGCTGCGATTTGCAGTGAAAATGTATGAATTGCATCGAATTATCGGCAGCCAGGCTCGTAAGTAGTCGACAAATTGGATTTAAGTCGTCGCCTCCATTTTTCATTTTGCCAGGTATCGTAGATTTTATTAATTTTCCAATATTCGCTCGAGGTGCAAGGGCGGATTTATTAGCAATATCTTCGGATTTACATCGGTAAAAGTGCAAAAAACGGTTTGGTAGGAATCCGTCAATTTATCCTAATTGTGGAACACGAGCTGTCGATACGTTGAATTCCCACACCTCTGCCGCTTTGCCAGGAGAGTGGATTTTCTTGTAAATTTATCCCGCACTATCCGAGTCAATACAAGAGGAACTCGTCTTCGGGTAAACATCTTTAATTCGGGAGTGTCTAACATCAAAAGGCAACGTTCTGCGTTGCCCTCCTTTCGGCAAATTTCTCAATTAGCGGAGGATCGGGCCCGAACTGATGGAGTGGCGACAAGAAGCCACTTTGCTAAACAAACAGACAAATGGCAAATTCGTCGGTGTCTGATGAGTATCCGTATAGCAGCCACTTTCTGAATGTTTGCAACCTCTTTGGCCTCTCAAGTTCAGGATGGTTATTATGTACATTATATCGATGAGTGTTATGTATCGACCATTTATTTTAACGCCGGACGAAGATGTTTTGATGGCTTGTTTATGTATGATAATTTTTGTCGTTGAACATGCTTTAAGATAAATTGCCGGAACGGCGCATCACCATAATTTTCTGACGCTTGTTTAATCATGCTCATAATTAAACTGCGCTTTCACACACAAATTTCTTTATAAAATTGATGCCCGGTCGCCCCAAATTTGACAATCATTATATTATTAAATTTTGCTTTGGCTTTTGACGCCACTTGACATTCAAATTTTCCAGCAATTCCTTCAGGCCAGCGTTTGCAACTCTACAAAAAAACACCAAGTAACCGCAGTCGTTACCATGACTACCCACCAAATCAGGAAAGAGTAAATTGAGTCGCAGCCTCCACCTGGTGGTGCTTTTCCGTCAAATTCTTCAGATTTCAGCGTTGCAACCCTTCCCCCGGAACCCAAAAGCTACCTGGGAAAATTTGTTCTTAATACCCAGCAGTAATTTTTTTTAAATCCCGGCAGTTACTTGAACGGATTTTCTTTTCAATTCTTAATTGGCAGTTATTGTAGGCGCCACATCCAATGTACATTGAATTTCACTTCAAAGCGGAACTGTCAAATTCCATTTAGATGGTATCATATGATTCTCATTTGGCAATCGGAAATCTGTCACTTCCACTTCGAAGTAAAATTCAACGTTAACCAGGCATAATTCAATTTGTTTACATTATAAAAAAAGCTTATAGAGAACAGACACGAGAATTCCAAACCGATACACACAAAAAAAGAAGTGCAAACAAGATCAAGTCGTTCGTCAGTTCTTTTGAGGATTTTTTCTTATTCCTGGCGGTTACTCAAGGCGAAATTTTTTGAATTCCCGACAGTTACTCAAGGAGAATTTTTTCTCAATTCCCGGCAGTTACTTTCATGAAAATTTGTCTCCGATTCCCGGCAGTCACTCTAGGGGAAATTTGTTCTCAATGCCCGGCAGTTATTCAAGAAGATTTTTTTTTGATCCCCGGCAGTCACTCAAAGAGTTTTTTTTTCCTTGGCAGTTACTTGAGGTGACATTTTTTTCAATGACCGGCAGTTACTTTGGGAAAAATCTGTTCTCAATGACCGGCGGTTTCTTTAGGGGATTTTTTTTAATTCCGAACAGTTACAAGGACAAATTTATTTTTAATTCCCGGCAGTTACTTTCGATGATTTTTATTTTAATTCTCGGCAGTTACTTGGAGGGAATTTTTTTCAATTCTTAACTGTCAGTTACTTATTGAGGAGATTTTTTCTCAATTCCTGGCAACAGTTACTTGAGTGGAGAAATTTGTTTTGAATGCCCGGCAGTTATTCAAAGGGAATCTTTTTTCTTGGCAGTTACATAAAGGGATTTTTTTCAAATTCTCGCAGTTAATCAAAGGTGATTTCATTTCAATTGCTGGCAGTTACTTGGATGAAAATTTGTCTTCAATTTCCGGCAGTTACTTTGGGGAGAATTTGTTTTCATAATAACCGACGGTTACTTCAGAGGATTTTTTTTTTAATTCCGGGCAGTTACAAGGGGAAATTTGTTTTAAATTCCTGTCAGTTCTTTTGGGATTTTTTTTCCAAATCCTGGCATCAGTTGATTGAGTGGAAATGTGTCTTTAATTCTCCGCAGTTACTCAAAGGGAATCTTTTTTCTTGGCAGTTACTTCAGACGATTTTTTTTTGAATTTCTGGTAGTTACTTTCAAGGGGAATTTTATTTAAATTCCCAGAAGTTACTTTAATGGAAATTTGTCTCCAATTCCCGGCAGTTACGTGAATGGAAATTTGTCTCAATTTCTGGCAGTTACTTTGAAAAAAATCTGTTTTCAATGACCGGCAGTTATTTTAGGGGATTTTTTTTTTAATTCCGAACAGTTACAAGAAAAAAATTGTTTTTAATGCCCGGCAGTTACTTTTAGGGATTTTTTTTCGATTCCCGGCAGTTACTTGAAGAGATTTTTTTTCAATTCATGACATCAGTTGAATGAGTGAAAATCTGTCTTTAATTCCCGGAAGTCACTATAAGGAAAATTTGTTTTCAATGACCGGCGGCTACTTTAGGAGATTTTTTTATTAAGAAATTTTTTTTTTTAATTCCCGGCAAATACTTTCAAGGTCTTTTTTAAATTCCCGGCAGTTACTTGAAGGGATTTTTTTTTCAATTCTTAATTGTCAGTTTCTTATTGAGGGGATTTTTTTCAATTCCTGGCATCAGTTACTTGAGGTTAAATTTGACTTTATTACCTGGCAGTTATTTAAGGGGAAATTTGTTTTGAATGACCGGCAGTTACTCAAGGATTTTTTTTATTCCCAGCAGTTATTCAAAGGAAATCTTTTTTCTTGGCAGTTACTTGAAGAGCTTTATTTTTAATTCCCGCAGTTAATCAAGGGTAATTTTATTTCAATTCCGGGCAGTTACTTAAGAAAAAAATTGTTTTCATAATAACCGAGGGTTACTTCAAACGATTTTTTTTTAATTAGGGGCAGTTACAACGCGAAATTTGTTTTTAATTCCCGGCAGTTTTTTTGAGGTTTTTTTTTTCTCAATTTCAGGCATCAGTCAATTGAGTGGAAATGTGTTTCTGATTCCAGGCAGTTACTTTAGGGAAAATTTGATTTCAATCCCCGGCAGTGACTCGAGTGATTTTTTTTTAATTCCCTGCAGTTACTCAAAGTATTTTTTTTTTCTTAGCAGTTTCTGCGGGCGAATTTTTTTGAATTCTCGGCAGTTACTGAACGAAAATTTTATTTAATTTGGAAGTTACTTAAAAGGTTTTTTTTTAATTCCCGCAGTTGATCAAGCGGAATTTTATTCCAATTACCGGCAGAGGAAAATTTGTTTTAATAATAACCAGCGGTTACTTTGGAGAATTTTTTTTTTGATTCCGGGCAGTTACAAGTGGGAATTTGTTTTTGATTCCCGGCAGTTCTTTTGATGATTTTTTTAATTCCCGACAGTTACTTGGAGGGATTTTTTCAATTTTCAATTGGCAGTTACTTCAGAGGATTTTTTTTAAAGGGTTAGTTGAAGGGATTTTTTTCAATTCTCAATTGTCAGTTACTTGAGGGGATTTTTTTCAATTCGTTGCATCAGTAAATTGAGAGGAAATGTGTCTTTAATTCCTCGACAGTTACTTTAGAGGAAAATTGTTTTCAATCCACGGCAGTTACTCAAGGGGATTTTTTCCAATTTCCGGCAATTTCTTGAGTGGAAACAATTCTCAATTCCTGGCAGTAACTTTAGGGAAAATTTGTTTTCGATGTCCGGAAGTTGCTCTAGAGGATTTTTTTCCATTCATGGCAGTTATTGAAGGTAATCTTTTTCCAATTCTTGGCAGTAACTCAAGAGGAGATTTTGTTCAATTCCCAACAGTTATTCAAGAGGAAACTTTTCTCATTTACCGGCAGATACTTTGGGGAGTTTTTTTTTAATGCATGGTGGTTATACTTGAAGAAAATCTTGTTTTAATTCTTATAAGTTACAGGGATTTTTTTTCAATTCCCGGCAGTTACTCAAGAAGAAATTTTATTCAATTCCCAGCAGTTTCTCAAGGGAAAACTTTTGTCAATTTCCGGCAGTTATCAAGGGGATTTTTTTTTAATCCACAGTATAGTTATACTTGAAGAGAATCTTCTTCCAATTATTGGCAGTTTCTTAAGGGATTTTTTTTTCAATTCCCGGCAGTTACTCAAGAGGAATTTTTTTCCAGTTCTCAGTACTTTTCAAGAGGAAACTTTCCTCAATACCCGGCAGTTGGGTACATTAGGGGATTCTTTTTTTCATTCATGACGGTTACTTGGAGGGAATCTTTTTTTAATTCCTGGCAGTTACTCAAGAAGAAATTTTGCTCAATTCCCAGCAGTTACTCAAGGGGAAATTTTTCTCAATTTTTGGCAGTTACTTACTTTAGGGGATTTTTTTTCAAATTATGGAGGCTATACTTCTTGAAGGGAATCTTCTTTCAATCTCTGGCAGTTACCTACTCAACAGAAAATTCTGTTTGATTCCCAGCATTTCTCTCAATTCCCGGCAGTTACTCACTTTAGGGTTTTTTTTTCCAATTCCCAGTTTCTCAATGGGAAACTTTTCTGAATTTCCAGCAGTTAGGTAATCAGGATATTTTTGTTCAATTCACGCTAGTTACATTTTTCAATTCTCGGCAGTTACTTGGGAAAACATTTTTTTCAATTCCCGGCAGTTACTCAAGGGAAAATTTTTTTCAATACCCTGCAGGGTTTTTTTTTTTATTTCCGGCAGTTACTTGAGGGGAAATTTTTGTCTCTTCCCGGTTCCCGGCCAACACTTTGAGCAAAAGTTTGTGTCCATTCCCGGCAGTTAATACAGGGAATATATTCAGTTTTAACATGCCCCTACCTTGATAAAAATGTGTTGATCACAAACTCCTGTCCATTTGAGTAATTGTGACTCTGTGCATGGAAGAAGGAGACAATCAAACGTGCATGACATGCCACGTCACAAGGGAACTATTTTTCCATTTGAATAACGACTAAACCCACGCCACGCCACGCCACGCCATACCATATCAAATGAAAAATAGATCCTTCACTACGCGGCATGGCATGGCATGGCGTATGGATTAGTAAGTTCCAGGCTTCAAGTTCAGGCGTCGAGAGTACTCGACTAAAATACTATTTCACCATCCTCGAGTATTGACAGTACTGCTTCAGTACCAGTATTGCCTGAGTCAGTATCCGAAATCATATTTTACCGTCCCGATCTTAACTTGATTGATAATCTATTTAATTAAATAATCCATAGGTACAAAAAATGCGAATGAACTACGGTTTCTGAGATCCAAAGAGTTAAATCCAATGAGTCCTGCTACATTTTGAGATTTTCCTTCCAATGACGAATATATTCCAACAATAAAAGAAACTGAAATCACTCTTTCACTATCAGGACATCACATTCATCGATGTAGCTTTGTCGTTGTTCCGGCGACACGGGATTTTTCACTTTTGATGAACCCGGCAAAGGATGGATGATCAAAATTACCCTCCATACAACATAACATGCTTTGTTAGTATACACTCACTATTCCGGACAAATAGCCCAATATGTTAGAACGCTTCCGCTCCCCCGAAACTTCATTGTTACGCATTCTGACAAACGACAGGTTATTCACCAACCTCCATTTGGCCAAATGAATATCGTTGAGTGTCTAGATGGGCCCTGAGTAGACGATAATGCATAGTTTTTACTACAGATTAAATAATTATGGCACTAATTAGTGTTACTAATGGGCTGCCATCTTGCAATTTCACGCAAGAAGGGATGCGATCTGGGTAAGTGAGTGCGTTTTTTTAAGTAAACGGGTTTATCTTGATTTACGTCAGTTAAACATTCAAAGACTAGAACCAGTAAAAGTTGACAATATGGCAACACAAGGAACAACCGCATCAAAACAAAGCATGATTTCGCTGACGCTTTGACGTTTGCAGTACGGTGCACAGTGTCAGATATCGTGATTCTAGCTAGACAAAATTCAGAAAAAATATCACAATCGTGCTCCTCGAATTAAATTATCTTTAATGCAGGAAGATACCCTTTAGTTCGAAAAACAATATCACCAAAGATTAAAATTTTCCACGACGCCTACTTCTTGGAATCGGCTAAGGAACATAGTAGGGTCAGTTAGTGTCGTAAAAGTTATTCTTCAGTGAGACTTCGAACGTGAAGGTGGTTCAAACAGTCGAGTGAAACGTGATACTTTTTTTCTGCAATGGATGATGTTTATCAAGGTTTGTACCATCAACGGTAAGGTTTAAAACAAATTACGTTAATTTTTTGGATTTACCATAGAATATTTTATAAAAATACCTAAAAAAAAAGTGAACGAATTCCTTTAAATTTCTCTTCTATCTATGGAATGACGGCAAATGACGTCATCAGTTTATATTTTTCAAATATTAGGAATATTATACTTTATTAAAAATGACAATTCAGCTGCGTCCACTTACGTCCCCGATCATGGGATTCATTTTTTCAACGATTCTATTTAACTATAAGCGTATGTAGCTATTCATCCGCAAGGCTTTGTGTTGGGGCCACTTCCATTCTTTTTATGTCAAGGATATAATATAGGAACACAAATATCTGAGGAAGTTCTACTTTATATGGCATGAAGTGGACATGGACGCAATGAAGACAACAATAACTGAGGACCTCGCGAGAGTGTAACGCCAAAGTTATTTTTCTTCTTTTCAGCCCCCTGATTCTTTCCATGATGTTTTGTTCTGGGCTGGGCGATACCATGCTTTTGCGTTATTTGCGTATAACAGATGGCCAGATTTAAATACGGTGCACTGTTCTCCTGGAAGCCTAGTTTTACAGAGTCCAACAACGTCTCACTTGATGTGCTTGAGCTCTTCTTACAATTCCTCCAACTTCTCGTCAGTTCTAAGGGTTCCTGCATTATACGTTGCTATTTGTGGTCGTTTTCTTTGGCAACCTTTGGTAAGCCAGTGATTCTTAGCACCCCTGACCCTCTGTCTTCTCCGACCGTTGCCGTGGCTGGTGAGTTGCGGGTCGCTGGGAACTCGGGGCCTATCATTTCTTGATGTGATCATCTAATTAAAAAGGGGGGGTTAGCATTCACCAATCACGCTTGCCGTGCGGGTTGACGGGTTGCCTTGGACAATGAGCGCCACCGTGGTTTAAATAAGATCCTCCACTTCCACACTATCGATAGAGCCCACAAATAGCCCTATCCAGGAGTTTTAGCCGCCCACTCTGGTTCGCCCCAGGTATTTCATTTCCCCGGTACCACCCATATCTGGGAGGCGTCCCACTAGCCACACCACCTGAGGAAGCGCCCGATGAGGGATCAGCACTTCCGCGTTATATATGGCATAACCTTCTTGAGGGAAACCACAAAAGAACCTCTGAATGTGGTATTCATCTAAAACAAAGCAGTGCATGGGATTGTTGAGTAGGGAGTTTCGATTACGATTATCCTGACACTATAGCCTGCTTATTTATTTTGGAGACTTCTGTCCCTGCCTTTTTCGACTTCAGCTGATACTCATAGAACATTCTTATAGAAAAAAAGAGAGTCTACAATCATTTGTCGGTACGGTTGAAATCCCTTACAAATCTGAGGATTCTGAAGAAAGAGTTGAGGAATATTTTACGTCTAAAGGTATACAATGCACTGATGAATTTTTTGAGGATACGTTGTAGTTACCACCTTGATTTAATTTTTTCTCAGGTCTACATTTTCATTTATTTTTTTTAATAGTACAACTTTTATATATTTTACTATTTCAACCAATTGATTAATTTGAAACAGTACGAATGAAGCAATCAACATCAATCTCACTACAAGAACAACAACAGCAACAGCAAACCGAACCAACGAAGCACTCACCACAACAACAGCAAACAGTACCCACAAAGCAACCACAACGACAACAACAACAACAAACGAAGTAATCACAAAACACCAGCAAACCGTTCAAACTAATCAATCACTTCAACAGCAACAATAACAGCAACATCAAGTACAAACTAAGTACTCTCTACAACAACAATAGCAATAGGAAACAGTTCGAAGGAAGCATCCACTACAACAACAGCGACAGCAAACAGTACATACAATAACCTCCAAGACAAGTACTTTAATTGATCATATACAGGATGATGCACGTAGGTGTAGTACACAGCAGCAGCAGCAGCAACTTTCCCATAGCTATGCTTTACCAAGAAGGCTCGATTTTCTGAAGATATCAGGCAGTGGTGCAATCGGTGTATATTAGAAGCATCTTCGATCACAATCTCTGTATACCTATAAGGATGATATTTCCTAGTTTTAAACATGGAGAAACTCCTTTAATGAATGATTCATTGATTGCATCCACCAAAACAATCACTGCACTTTCAGGAAGTCTGGATAAAAGCTTCCGCCTTTGGTATAAACTTGACAGCTGCTGCAACGGGCTTTGCAATGAGCTTTTGATAATTTTAACATGGTTCTTCACCTATCTTCAGCCATTTTTGTAATATTGTAAATTTGAAATCAAACGTGCATTGGTCTTACTTTTATTATCAGTAAATGTCTCGAATAAATGCGAATGTTGAATAAATTTTCAGAAACATCACCTAACCTCAAAATTGAACGGAGTCAAACACTTTCACAAGATGAAAGTACGCCTGATACGAAATTCTCAATATTTCAAAAACGACTAAGGTATATAGGGCAAAGTTAACATTTTTTAATCAAAATTGAATGCTTAGTTTATTGCAAATCTAAAATACAGGGTGTCCTATTCAGAATTTTATCACCAAATAATTTTTAAAAGTTGCATTACCCTTCCATATCCACTCATAACAAAATTCAAGAGATCTGGAAAAGTCGTTCTTGAAATACTTGTAACAGAAACAGACCACCCACGTGAATCACCCTGTATATTATGATCAATTGAAGTACTTGTCTTGGAGGTTATTGTGTGTACGGTTTTCCGCTCGTTGTTGTTGCTGTTTGTTGTTGTAGTGAGGTGGATGTTGTGATTAATAATAATAATCATAATAATAATAATACATTTATACATGAAAATACAGTGATAATGTTTACATAAGTCGCAAACTATATAAGTATAACAAATATCACTTGAGTACGTATTATTATAGATGAGACACACTTTAAAAACTGATTATTGCATAAATTCATTATACCTAGTTGTAAAAACCGTTTTCTATCAAAAGATACTTTTTAGTTGGCATTTGAAACTGAGTATTCCTATAGTTTTCAGTGAGTTAGGTAAGTTATTGTAAAACTTCACTGCTTCACTTCCCGAAGACCCTCCACATGTGTGCATGGAGACCCCAGATCATCATTGAATAGCTGAGATAGCTGTGAAAGATGAAAGTATGCATGTCCAAGGACATTCTCAGACACACATGCCCTGAGGTTTCTCAGAACGAAGATACTCGAATTGGGCATTGCACACAGCCTATCTCTATGGATATTCCACCGCAGTCCCTCATCCAGCTGTACTCCCAGGAACCCGAAGTCACCATCCCTGACTCTTATTGTCTCTTCTATGTTTTTGCGAGTGAAGATCAAGCTTTGTCCTGGTTTAGCAAAAGCTTATTACGTTAAAACCATCCCTCAGCTCTGCTCCGCGCTGCACTGGCATCGGTCAGAACATTATCCAAGCTTCTTCCAATGACATGAATTGTTATGTCATCTGCATAGAGTGTATATGCCTCGCTGCCCCTGACTTCAGGTAGATCGTTGATATATACATGGATGGGTCCAAGTATGGAGCCCTGAGGAACACCAATATTTGTTACACTCTCGGACGACATTATTCCATCTATCTTCACCACCTGAGCCCGGTCCCTGAAATAAGACTTCAAGAGGGAAACACTCGTTTCACAGAGAAGGTTTGGTGATCCACACAGTCAAAAGCCTTGCTTAAGTCACAGAAAAGCACTGCGGCATATTGACAGTTATGAAAAGCTTCGGTGATATGCGCAATCAGATCCAACATTGCCGACACTGTACTTCTTCCCGCCCTGAAGCCAAACTGGCTTTCGGAGAGAAGTTTATTCTCTTCCAGAAAAGCCATAATTTGCTGAGCCATGCACTTTTCTATTATTCTAGAAATTACTGGTAGCAGAGGTACTGGTCTGTAGTTTTCCAGCAAATTGGCATCCCCCTTTTTGAAGATGGGAATGATGATGGCTTGTTTTAGTGGCAAGGGGAATGTAGACTCCCTGAAATACTCATAGATTAGCTTTATTAAGTTGCTTATAATCAAGTTCTTGATGACCATTATCACTTTTACATTTATGCCAAAGATGTCTCTGCTCTCTTTATCCTTCATACCGCATATCACATCTCTGACTGGATTGCAGCCAACCTCGAAAAAGCTGAAAGACCTTCCAGTTGGAGGAGGGTACGAAGCATCAAAAGCCGGTTTATCCACTTGATCATCGATCGGGATAGCTTTTACAAGGTTCTTTGCAGCTGCTGAGACAAACTCATTCAATGTATCAGGGGACTCTTGTTCTTTCCTTTCTTATAGTAATTGATAATTTTTCACATGGTTTTTGCTGGATTGGAAGATGACCTTATATGATTATTGTTTGCTCTTATTTTGGCTCCCTGAATCACTTTTCTGTATTGTGCTCTGGAACAATTGTGTGAATGGATTGTATATTGACACTAGTACTGATGTTTGAGGAATCTCAGTTGCTCCCTCATTATTCTGAGCTCATCTGTGAACCAATCAACACTTTCAGCTCTATTGTTGTTTGTTATGTATGATTTCTCTGGAAAGGATTCCAATGAAGCTCTCAAGAGCATACATGAACAAGGTGAATTTTTCATCAATATTTCCGCGATTTTACACTAAAATTCCAATTTTGTTGATCCACTTTGTTGTAGAATGTATCAAGTCCTGATTGGGTGATAGGTCTGAAAGTTGACTTTTTCTGTGCAGGTCTACTCTTTTAAAGCTCCGAACTGAGTGTAATCTCCTCGCTCAAATGATCGGACAGACCAACCTCACACAGCTCGGCTGAGACTATCCGTGAAAATGTTATCGAGGCAATATTCCCCCTTGTTGCTTTGTAGAAACCTTGTCTCAGGTTGAAGCTGTTCAGTGTGTCCAACTATTTTACTGCATTAGAGTCAGGATAACAGGAATTCGTGTTGAAGTTCCCACATACTATGGATCTTGAGGAGGTCTTCATGCCATTCATCACCTGGTCCAACGCCTCCACAAACTGGTCAAAACTTCCAGATGAGCAGCGGTACAAACACAGAACATTAAACGTAGACATCGTACTATTTCGAATCAATCAATAGGTTGTAATAATAATGATAAGATCTTTTTTGTCAGATGAATACCACATTCAGGGATTTTTTTGTGGTTACCCCCAAGAAGGGTGTGCCATATATAACGCGAATGAGATTTGACCAGCGCAAAATATACCTCACAGTCTCTGGTCTTGATGGTCACCTTGACCACAAAACATCTTTAGCAGATATTTTCTTGGCAAGATAGCTGATGTGATCCTCAATTTTCAGATAAGTTGTCTTCATTGCGTCCCTGTCCACTCCAATTTCCTCGGATATTTGTGTAGCTATATTATATCGTTGACATAAAAATAATAGAAGTGGCCCCAACTTAGAGCCTTGCGGAAAACCAGAGCCACCCTGGATCTACCTTCCTTGGAGATGAGGTATTGGAACTGTCCTCTAAACCCGTGTCTCCAGCTTGGTCAGAAAGATTTCATGGTTCCCATCTATCGTTCCTGTATCCTCCTGGAAACTTATTATGATACGAGGATCCACATCCGCTTCTTGAAAATATTCTCATACTTCTTGGAGATGGTGGATAGTATCGCAACCGGATGATGATGATCAGAGTCACCTTCTATGCATCAAAAGCCTCGCAAGAGCATTAAGTGCTTCCTCCGGTCTTCTGATAATTCATCCTCACCACACGATCTTTTCCTTATCTCTGTCAGAGCTCCTCTCATTTCTCCGGAGTAAGTTGATTGAAAACAGAAGGAGACTGTGGTATAGATATCTATGTCATTTATACCAGAGGATCCACAGAGGTTGACAGACTGGAGGTTATCCACTGTGCTGAGGTAAAATTAAATTTATCGAGTCTACTTTCGAAGGGATTCCTATCCTTTATCCATCAAGGTAGACAAATATCGTTGATGTGTGGGTAACACTGGCGATTTTCAACTTCAACGAAGTTCTCCGCCACGAGCCCGTGAAATTAATAAACTCCCGACCCACATTTCACGGTCCAACAAAAACCGAATCAAACTTCCTCGGCAAAAACTAACTTCGAAGCTCTGGCTCGCAAATTCCGAATTCGCACCTCGATAAATTCCAACGGAGCGACTATAACTCTGGTCCAGCTAGCGAGTGATGTGTGAAGACTTAATAACCACGTTGTTTATAAATAATTTTCTGAAATTTCACCTTATATGGGGTGTTTGAAGATTTCCACGGCCCGGTTGGGTGCCGACGACGAGTCGTGTAATTAGTCAACTCGAAGGTGTGAATATTTTAGCCGGATAACGTGATTATTCATTGGATTGAGGCGTGAGACGCCGGCTCTTGATGATTAGTTGCACAAGTCCTTTATTCGCAGAAAGCCGATATAATCTGCAACATTTGAAGCCCGCCTCCATTAACATCACTTAACATATTAAGCCAACTAATCAGCACCAAAGCATGATTCCATCACGAACCGTACCAGTCCGAACAATTCATAACTATGCCGAATAACCGGTCGCAAAAAAGCAACGCTCAAAAACAAGGGACCTGTTCCATTAATTAAATCTTTTTAAACAGATGTTTCCGATGCCTCCATGTCTGAGCAGGCCACTAATTTTCATTAGAGATCATCGTATTCTGATTCTTCAAAGGCGCGGAAAGAGGCGTAAAAAACAGCATGTTGAGCACAACGGCGTACCGCATGGCGGTATAGGCCAATGGTGTGTGCCGTACCACCAAACCGCGTCGTAAAAGATCAAAGGAAGTTGTTGGGAACCGCTATGCGAGCGTCGATCTCGCGACAGAAACTCTAAAAATATTATTTATGGCTTTAGAGTTGTGTTTCTTTATCGAGCGCGGGAATGCCCACTCACATGATATATTATATATAACACATTGTCAAGAATCACTGTAATAATTATTTAGAAACTAGACTAGAATAATTAGCATCATACCCATAGACAAAAAGACATCTTCTCCATATACTTAACCATTACGATACAAGGTGAAGGAAAATTATTAATATATTTCTACCCATCCTATCACATAAGTCAAACGAATTCAGGTCAGGCTTTCCTGCTGGAATCGATGACGATTTTTGCTAGGTTTTAAATGATTTGAATTTTAATCATCTCCGTTGATTTTTCTTAACGTTCAAAAACGTTTTTTAAGCATTTTGTATGGTTCATTGATTCTTATTCTACCTTTTTCAAGATTTGTTTCGTATTTTTTTCAATGGAATGTCCCGAAACAGTCATTTATTACAGAAACAGACCACCTATGTGAATCACCCTGTATATGATCAATCAAACTACGTGTCTTGGAGGTTATTGTATGTACAGGGTTATTGATTATTAATGCCCCCCCCCTCTAACTTTTTAATTTACCTACCCTACCCTATTTGTTTATTTGATATTTCGATTTTCCTTTTAACTACAAACATTTTCTATGTAGCATATCCTATACCTAAAATTAATGTATAAAAAGATATTTGATATTTATTAATTGAAAAATAACAATTTATTGTTGTGAAAATGTCAAATATATCTATGATTTCGAATTATTGACGCTCGTATTGAAGAAAATGTCACGTCATTAAGTACTTTTGAAGTGTAAAAGTATCAAAGTAAAAATAATTCTGAATTTGATTCAAAAGACTTTTTTCATATAAGACGTTATTTTATTTTTTGTTCATTTTTTGGGTATCAATTTAAAATTAGACAAGTTTTGGTATATCTCTCACAGATATTAACGTCAATACTTCGCAACCATAGATATATTTCACTTTTTTATAACAATGAATTATTATTATTCAATTTATAAAATATCAAATATCTTTTTATACATCAAACTCAGGTATAGGATATGCTACATAAAAAATGATTAAAATTTGAAGGAAAATCCAAACATCAAATAAAAAAATAGGGCATTAATTTGAAATAAGAAAGTTAGACCTCGCCCAGACTTTTTGGAACACCCTGTATATGTGAAAACAGGTTTTTTAAAAATTTCATTTGGAACACTTTTTTCTAAAACGTCAAATTAAATTTTATAATCAATAACCCTGTACTGTTTGCCGCTCCTTTGTTGTTGTTGCTGCTGTTGTTGTTGTTGTGGTGAGGTTGATGTTGTGATTGCTTCAATCTTCAATCGTACCTACTGTTCCAAATCAATCAATAAGTTGAAATAATAAAATATATCGATAGGTCACAAAAAAATACGATGTTGTACAATGTAAAAAAACAAAAATAAATAAAAATGTAGAACCGTAGAAATATTTGAAGACCTTCTAGAATTGCAAGAGTTTTAGTTTGGTAGATTTATTCAATTTTAACTTCCAAAGCTTGGGAGGAATAGTTTGAGGGATACAAGGTGATGAAGAAAACAATGTATCAATTGATTTTTTGGTCAACATCTGATTTTTTGCTTATATCTCCAAAACTATTGTAATTATCAAAAAAAGCTTTCATAGAAAATTGTAGATTAACAACTTTCCTATAAAAAACACCTTTTAACTTTTTTTCGTAGCAGGAATAGTCTCCAAAACCAATACCTTTTCTGTAGTGTGCACATTTTTTTTAACACACTGTGTATACCATTTTCTCATTTGCTTTTCATTGTTTAATTGAAAATTTCAAGAAATTTTCCTGGTTCGATTTGATCAGGAATCTCTTACATCCTGGTGATTTTTTTAATACTTTTTAAAAGTTTTTCTAAGGCGCTTCTATTCTTTTTTATTTTATTCTTTTATTAAATCATTCTACTTTTTTGAATGAATTTTCTTTCTGTGGTGGTTTTCACTACGATTTGAATGATTTTAATCATCTTTCTTGTCCTTTCTTCACTTTTTCCAGATTGTTTTTAGCATTCTTCTTGGCTTCACTACTCCTCGCAAGATTTTCTTCCATTATTTTGGTCATCCTTTTCATTCACTGTTCTTTTCCTCTTTTTGGATGCTGTTTGCAAGTGTTTCGGAATTTTTATCCTATTTTTTTTTTCAAAGTTTTTTTTTACAATTAGTTTTTTCTTCAGTATAACAAAACAAGAAATAGATAAATAAATAACTAGATGAGTAGATCAATAAAAAATAATCAAATGAAAATTGTCAAAAAAAAATCAAAACATGGAAATAAAATTTCAAATTGGAAAAGAAAATGAATAAAATATATAGGTACAAACAAATCTGCAAAGAACACTAAAAAATAAAAATCAAAAATGACTTGCAAAAACTCTTTCACAAAGCTGAGTAGATCCTCTAAATAGTGAAAAAAGTCTCCAATATTTTGAATAAAGTAAAACATGTTTCCTTTATAAACATAAATTGATTGAAAAAGGCTTCAAACATGTTGCTGAAATCTCTCAAAATGATAAAAAAACCTTCGGGAAGAATAAAAATGCATTCAAAAGAGTGAAAAATTAAACAAATACCATAAAAAAAAGCTTAAAAGTGGAAAAAATCCTAAAAAATAAATGAATATATTTTTTTTTATCATAACGATTATATTATTTTCAAATTTGTACTTTTTTATAGCATCAGCTAAATGAACGTATATTTGATCTGATTTGATTTGAATAATAGAATAAATAAAAAATTACAATACAATACAGAAAGCTAAAGAAAAGTTAAAAAACACATTTAATGTGTGAAAATGGAGAAAAGCGGAAAAAACATCGCAAAAAATGGGAATCCTTCCTCATTTGAGTAGAAAGAGGATTATTATTATTATTATTATTATTAAAAAGAGGGATGAAAGTAGAACAAAATATAGCAAAAAGCGGAATAAACCCCTTAAAGTGAAAAACATAAAAAAAACTAAAAAAGTTTTAGAAAATTCAGAAGCATGTGCCGACTAAAAATAAACAAATTTGATGAAATAATAGTAATTTACGTTACTAAGGCGGTAAATGACTTTTTAAATTACGAGTCAAGATTTCTAGATGAGTAGTTTGATGACATTAAACGGCTGTGTATCGTATACTGTTTTGTTTCATACTGTGATAATTTTTTTAATCGTTTCAAAGTGCTTTCTTGCCAAACCATAGAGTGGCGGTCCTCCTCACATTCTTACCATGAGATGGCGCCAACCAATAAATGTCACCACTTGGGTAATAGATAGGTTAATTATATGTCAAGTTATTAATTGAAATCATGAGATGGCGCCAGCCAAACAATGCTACCAATGCAATTTAACAGTCTTTGATGATGCAAAATGTCATTTTTGGAAGTAGTCAAGTATTTTTTTTACAGTCTCTGATGATGTGAAGTGCCATTTACCGGACTAGTTTTGGGACCGGTAAAGGATACTTTACAGTACAGTATAAAATAAAAATGTGTTTCATTCGAATCATAGCCAACAATCATTATTGAACGCAGTCTTTCTCCAAAAAAAAAAAATCTCTTGCGAAACAGGGAGGTTCTCTAACTTGGAAAAGATTCAGTAAATCAAAGATTTTTTTTTTGGAAATGTGCGCGCTCTTTTTGATGTATTACAATTTTATACAGGGTGTTTCAAATTTGAGACGACAATTTTTTTAAATAGCAGCACCAGTTTTTTTGAACGGTATTAGTTACACATGCGTGCCAAATTTGAAATTTGTTTTTTTTTCCATATCATAGAATCCAGTGGTGTAATCGGATTTTTTCTAGGATTGACTGATTCGAAGATCAAACATATTTATATTTTTTGAATAATACATCCTGTATATTTTTGGTTATTTCGAATAGGCTCGCTCCGCGAACTTTCGAAAAATGTAATACACGATATTTATTTTCAATAGAATCCAATTCAATTAATTTTAATCAGGAAAATCCGATTTCCAAGCTTTAATAGCTTTTTATCTGGGATTTCTTTTTTTTTGTATTGACACCATTGACTAAAATGGCAAAATATAATGAGGCGAAATTTCCACTCTCAATTAGTAAGTTCACATCAACCATGTTACCATGTAATTAAATTGGATATTCCAATTACCAATTGCAATAAAATCTGCAAAATGATTTTTATTGCACCAACAAATCAAACATATCACGCAACATCAATCACTGTTGTTTGTTTCCAGATTTATTATTAAGTTTGCTGCCAGTCTGGTGTGCTAGAATATATAAATTTTGATGGTGGGTGTAGTTTACTGCTTACAATAATTCCACACAATGGTAGATAAAAGTGGATTTGAGAGTTTTGAAAAAAAACATTGTTGTTCCGAAAGGACCAGTTTTTTCGTTTGTCTTTGCAATGATTTCTTCAACAATTTCTCATTTTTTATCTTTTTTTTTGGGGTTTAATTTTTTTTATCCTTGTTTTGTTATCTATTTTTAAAACTGTTTTACTTGCTTTAATCATCGCTTCTTTATCAGTTTTAATGGGACTTCAAATAGTTTTTCCAGTTTTTCACTTTGAGCGGCTTAATTCTAATAATTTTATATTTACTTTTTTTTCAATTTTTCAAACCTTTGCCAAATTTTTCTTTCACATTTCTTGTCAGATTTTTCTTTTAGTTTTATTGTGTCACTGATTGTTTTTCACTCTAAAGCTAGATCTTCAAAAAAATTATCAAATCTCCGTGAAACTACTTTTCTGTGTTCGTTGTGCCCTAAATGTGAAAAAATGGTTAGTACATGTACAGTTTCCACTTCCTTATAACTTTGTTAAAAACGATGATAGATAGTCGATTCAAACGTCAAACTTCTGTGAAACCAATCAGCTGTTTTAAAGTATTTGAAATTTATCGGGAGTTTTCATCCTGTCAAGTTTTAAATTCAATAATACTAGAAAACAACATCAACGAAAACGTCTAACAAAATTCCTTATAACTTTGTTCAAAATGATCATAGAGAGTCGATTCAATAATAATAATGTTAAATCAATCAGCTTCAATCAATCATCGGAAAGTTATTAGGAGGTGAAGTTGTACAGTTATTGATACAAGAATGCAGCTTCCAACAACAACGTCCCACAAAATTACTAATAACTTTGTTCGAAATGATGATGGAAGTTAATCGAAACCCCAAATTAATGTAAAATCAATCAGCTTCAATAAGCTATTCGAAAGTTATCGGGACTTTTCATCGGGTTAAGTTTTACAGTGAATAATACAAGAATGCAACTTCCAATAACAACGTCCCACAAAATTCTTTATAACTTTGTTGGAAATGACGATGAAGAGTCGATTCAATCGTCAAATCACTGTAAAACCAATCAAAATCATTTTTTATTAATTCATTTTTCCAAGACCTCATTCACTTATTTATTTTTATTTGTTTTATTCACTTCATCGCTTTATTGTTCAATTGTTTTATTTGTTCATTGTCTCATTTCTTCATCGTTTCATTGATCCATTGATTAATTTTTTCGTGTTTTCAATACACGACTGCTTTTTTTTCATACTCATTTCTTTACTGTTGCAGTTTCTCATTATTTAATTTCTTCATTTGTTCATTGTCTCATTTCCTCGCTGCTGCATCTTCTTGCGGCTTCCGGATGCTTTCATCGTTTCTTTTTTTTTATCACTTCATTGTTTTATTAAATCATCGCTTCATTTTTTTATGTCTTCCTTTTTGAAAGATTCCATTACTCTTTTGCTCAATGGTTTCATTGATTGCTTTATTGTTCAGTTCTCCATTTGTTGATTGTCGCATTTCATTGCTTCATTGTTTCATTGATTCATGTCTTCACTGCTGCATTTTTTTATTGCTTCCGTTTTCAATTCATTTTCTTGAATTTGTATCAATTTATTACTTTATTTTATTTTCATCTCTTCATTACTTTACTGATCATTTTTTTCATGTTTTTAAAACTCTTCTGCTTCATTTCTTCAGTGATGCATTTTTCCGACGCTTCTTTTTTTCATTGTCTCATTTTCCCCACTGCATCATTACTTATTTAATTAATTTAATCATTTGTTCAATGTGCCACTTCCTCACTAATGCATTCTTTTGGCTTCTTTTCGCATGCTTTCATTTTTTTAAATGTATTGCTTCATTGTTTTATTTAATCACTGCTTCATTTTTTGTTGTCTTCCTTTTCTATGATTTCATTGCTCCATTGCTTTATGGTTCACTTTGACCATTAGTTGTCTCATATCCTCAATTATTGATCTATATTTTTATATATTTTAATCATTTAATTGCTTTATTGTTCAATTGTTCCATTTGTTTATTGTCTCGTTGTTTAATCGATGCATGTCTTCACTGCTACATTTTCTTATTGCTTCCGTTGTTATTTTCATTTTCTTGAATTTGTATTACTTTATTGATTCATTGATTTATTTCTATATTGTCATCACTTCGTGCTTTTTTGTTTAATTTGTCAATTTTTTCTCATTTACATCATTGTTTTATTGATTAATTTTTTCACTACTGCAGTTTCTCATTGTTCAATTTCTTTCATTTTTCATTAATTCATTTTTCCAAGAACTCATTGCCTCATTGATTTATTTCAATATGTTTCAAGCACTCCATTGATTTATTGACCCACTGATTAATTTTTTCATGTTTTCAATACTTCACTGTTTTTTTTTTTCATACTCATTTCTTCACAGATTTCTTCAGTGCTGCTTTTTCTAGACGCTTCCTCTTTTCATTGATTTAGTTTTATACGCATCATTATTTCAGTAATTCATTTCTTCACTGCTGCAGTTTCTCATTGTTTAACTTCTTTATTTGTTCATTGTCTCATTTCCTCTATTGAATCACTGTTCCATTAATTTATTTCTTTCCTTTTCTATGATTTCAGTTCTTCATTGTTTTATTGCTTCATTTCTTTGTTTCTTTTCTTCTGGCTTCCTTTCCCATGCTTTCATTGTTTCATTTTGTTGGAAGGATTTTTATCACTTCATTGTTTTATAGAATCACTGCTCCATTTTTTTTATATTTCTTCCATTTTCTATGATTTCATCACTCCATTGCTTTATGGTTTCGTTTTCCATCAGTTCATTGTCCCATATTCTCAATTGTTTAATTGATATATTTTTATATGCTTCAATCACTTTATCGCTTTATTGTTCAATTGTTCCATTCGCTCATTGTCCCACTTATTCATTGCTTCATTGTTTCATTGGTTCATGTCTTCATTGTCCTCACTGTTGAATTTTCTTATCGCTTCCGTTTTTATTTCCATTTTCTTGGATTTGTTTTACTTTATTTCTTTATTTCTTTGTTTTCATCACTCCATTGCATTATTGATTAATTGTGTTATTTATATGTTGTCATCACTTCGTGTTTCAGCGTTCAATTTGTTCATTGTTAATTTCTTCATTTGTTCATTGTCTCATTTCCTCACTTCTTTTGGCTTCCTTTCTCATCTTTCATTGTTTCATTTTTCTTTTAGATTTTTATCACATTTAATTGTCTTATATTCTCAATTGTGTAATTGATTCATTTTTATATATTTAATCACTTCATGGCTTTATTCTTTAATTTGTCTGTTTGTTCATTGTCTTGTTTCCCCACTGCATTGATCTTGATTTTGGAAGTGTTTAGGAGTTTTCATTTGGTAAAGTTTCACAGTTTTTGAAATTTGTGATGAGAAAAAATATTTGTTGAAATCATGAATTTTTTGTATTTTTCCATTAAGCAGCAAAATCAAAAATCCAACAACAAGTGCAAGAGCAATACAGGCACGAGTTCTGCATAGGGGCGAAGGTCGCAGTCTTCAATTCTGCATCCATGAAGGTCAATATCTTTCACTAGCTGCAGATATTTCCATAGCAAAAATGTCGATACAATGCCATTTCTATAAAATTTTCATGCTCAACAGCATCTAAACTTGACAATCGCCTGGTATAAAATTTTTGAAAGATCGCCAACATTCACGGAGTCCGATCAAATCTGACCCTGGGGCGACGCACGCCTGTACTGTCCTAGTTCCGTTCTGGTGCTATTATTATGAACGATGAGCGGGCAAAAATGTGCGTTTCTGTAACTGTTAAAATTGACAAAGAACGGACTATTCTATTCAACAATTCGCGAAATGGACAATTATCGAGGATAAACTGTTAGTCGTAGCCGAGCATGACGTCGATTGAGTGATGTTGGGATAGGCTAATGCACGATTTTTCCACCAAATGAGTTACAGGCGTCATTAGTCAAACCTCTTTTGGCAGAGACATCATAAATGGGTTCGAAAAAGCGAAATGAATGCATTTCGACTCCATACACAACACTTTTCATAAAATCGCGGGAAAAAGATTCGTGTTGTCAGGCTTGCCGGTGATTAACGAGCCACCCTTGCCGTCGACGAATACTGTTACGGCACATGAACACAACGTCGAATAAATAAAATTCAATTTCAACTATGGCGTTTCTAAAGGTCGCAGTATTTATTAAATATTTAGATGATATATCACTGCGATTGATGTCACATCAATTTATCATAGGAACATTGAATCACTAGAATAAGCATAACACCCCGAACGTAGGCAATTTGTTTGAGTCAATAACGTTTTGTTTTTGTTTTGAATTGGAAATCAGTTTCCTGATGTTGAATTCGGTTGCAAGATCACTGCCATATCATCAAGAACTGCAATTTATCACTGAAGAAAAAGTTGAAGTGGCAGATTTCTGGTTCTCTAGTGGTGCAGGTTATATGTATTATCTCGCTCTACTTCACTGGTAGTAGCCACTTGATCTCCAAGTATCGTCATCAGTCTGGGCTTCAATTCCTCGACGCACATGCTTCCCTGCTAGGATTTGTGACATAACTGCATCACCATATAAATCACCTAAAGTGAGCTCAAGTTCTGTACCATCTACAAAAGTACCTATTGCTCTGAACATTGCCCTAGTCTCAGTTTCCAATGTTCAGATAGATCTGGTTTGGCCATTGATGACAAACTGGTCTATAAAGACCAAGGCCAAAATTATTTTTTTGAATCTGGACCTATGATTGCGTTTTTCCAACCTTTCCATGCACGCTGTTGCCTATGAAAGGAAGGACACAAACTCTCATTTCCTGCATTGCATAGTTCACTAAGGATTTTGAGTACACTTACTTTTTTGAAACTTGAAATGCAACCAGGTAAAATTTCAGTAAAAAACGTTGGAATGGTGTCGAGTGAACATCGAGACTGTGGCTGTGAGAGCATAATGGATTCGTGAGTATCATCCTCAGATTCTACTTGATACACAGCCATTACTGTACCGTGAAGAGTGTTCTTACCATAAGGAGTGTCTTCTTGGAAGTCAATATTATCAGCGGCACAGAAAATAAACCTCCCAGCAACTAGGTCTCGTGGTATGTATACGCCCTCCCCTCATTTGCTTTCATACATCTAATAACTTCACTAGCAATCAGAGCCTCCATTCTGAGGGATCTACCATACTCAATAGAGGTTCCCAAACCATAAAGAAACTGAATAAGGAATTTGATTCTAGTTTCTGAGTGGACAGTAAGGCCCACAGCTACCTGCATTGGCATATCCCATCCATGACGAACGTTTTTATTGATCGCTGATGACACTTGGCGGGATGACATCATTTCGTATTAACATTTGCGAAACTCGCTGAGCCTTATTTGACGACTGAGCATCTGTATTCTTTTCCTATTTCATATCCGTTCCTGGGCAAAGCGTCTTTCTTCTTCGTCACACATTTTGAGGGGTTGTCGAGTAATGTCAAGTCAGCTGATGCTGATAGATTTCTATTGATTTTATTTTGCTGACAGAATTCTGTTCTTGAAATGTCGGATCCATCGGATCGTTGGTTATGTGTGGAATTTTGATTTTAAAAAACGGAGATTGTTTGACATTTGAAAAACGCCTCGATTTCAAGAATCGTGCAAACTCCTGTTTAGGAGTTATAAAATATTGACCTTGGAGTCCATTTTCATTTTGGAGGTTGCAACTATAATTTACAAAATGCAGTTTGCCCCGTCCTTCTCATGATCATTTGACTCTTCAGGGCAACAATCTTCTAGTCAGACCCTTATTAAAAAATGCATTATTTATGATGGAAGTAGAATTTTGACTCATGATTCATCTTCGACAACAATTCCAGCGTTTGGAAAATAATGACATCGTTGTCAACCCTGCGAAGTGTATCATTGGACAAACCGAAGTCACCTTTCTGGAACACACAGTTTCATCTGCAGGCATCCAACCTCTCTCGGAGGAAGAAGATGCGCTAATAAACATTCCTTTGTCAACCACAACCCAACAACTTCGACGGTTTCTTGGCATGTACAACTTCTACCGCCGTTTCGTTGCCGATGCTGCTGCACTGCAAGAACCATTGGATGGAGCTCTCTCGGGAACGAAGTTCACTGGATCCAAACCCGTGGAAATGACAGAGGAACGCATTGCAGCTTTTGAGGCATGTGCGCAAGCTTTATACCAAGCAACGTTACTGGCACATCCACATCCCACAGCTTCTCCAGCTTTACTCACCAGATAGGTGGTGCATGTCATCCAGCAGTCGAAGAAAAATGGCAAACCTTAGCATAATTTCCAAAAAAAGCTTGATATGAGGTTTATGGTCCGCCTATGATCTTGAAGGACGAACGTCAGCGGACTAAACAACATTGTGGCTGACGCCCTATCTCGAACTGAAGCAATCTCTCTTTCTGGGGATTTGATGGACCTTGCAAAATCTCAGCTTGAAGACACGGACCTGGAAACTTCACGACAAGCAGATAATCCAGGATTGAAGCTACAGAATATTCAACTTCCTGGAAATGACATCACTTTGTGCTGCGATACCTCAGAAACACATCCTCGTCCATTCGTGACCAAGCAACTTTTGTGTCCATTCATGGTTTTAGTCATCCTGGAGCCCAAACCTCGAGCAAGACACTGGACGCGTCTGCAATGCCAGCGATCTAAAGTCACATCGCATCTCTCCAGTAGGCAAATTTTTGATACCAGCAGCAAGATTCATTCACATTTATATTGATCTAATTGGACCACTTCCACTGCCAAAGTGGTGAAGGATAGAAGCCCTACCTCTTGTTTCACTTGACTTCCGTTCAGCATGGAAAGACGACCTACAGAGTTCTCCACACTTCGCTTACCTGGAGAATTTTTGTACAAATTATCAGAGTTGATGATCAAGACATCAGACTTCATCCGCAGACTTAGAGAGCATATTTTAAAACTTCGACCAAAGCCCGCTTCCCGGCATTCCTCCGTCGTAAGACTTTCTCACAAAACCGTTACAGTCCGACGAGGCACGCGAGAGGTAACTATGCATATTGGATGTTGATGACGCTTCAAACAATGATCTCAGTCAGGATAGAATCAATGAACCTGCATCATCGGACCCTACAGTTTCTTCCACTGATGATTCCCTTCCTTCGACGGTCACCACGACTCGATCCGGTCGTTAAGTCAAATTCAAAAATGTTCATCGATGAGTACCAAACTTTCAACCCGGGGGTGATGTGGCGGCACTGAATCACTCTCTCTTTGAATATTGAGGAGAAAAACAGTTATTCGATGATAGTGAACTTCAAGTCATTGTTATTAAAAATTGATGACAGAAAATCTGGTGAAAGGAATTTCAAGAAAGTAGATATGACAAACAAGGAGCTTACTTTTCCCCTTTCTCCCCATGTTTACATTCACATGTTCGACTCACCCAACAATATTTGTTTATGCATCTGCTTCTGAATATTGCACTGGGTCGTCTTAGCACGAGTGAACGGAAAATAAATCGGTGCGATCAACACGGTTGACTTGTCCATTAGCTAATTCTCAAGAAGGCCGAAAACGCGTCAAGAAATCTGGTTCACTTTATGAAGCACCTCGCGTTTAAGCTGAGGACGACACCTGTAAAATGATGCAGGCAAATTAATAAAACCTAATGAGGCGGTTTTTGCAAGTTAATGAGCTGTAGATATCGCCTTTTTTGCGTAAATAAAAGCCCGTGAATATTGATGTGCTGTTTCGACGCCAGATATAAAATGGACCATTATCACTTGCCGTGTTTGATTGAAATCTCCGCACTGTCGAATGTATTTTTAACCTGTCTTTGTCATGTAAAAATGTAGACTTTCGCAAATGTACTTGGAGAATTTCTTTTTTGATAAGGGATTTTGGTTTCGCACCATAAAAGTTATGTGCTGTCACCAGCGACATAACATGTGGAATGTTTTATTTTATTTCCTGAGTACGAGTGTTACGATTACGTCATTAGTTTTGTACGCAAGACGAAAAGCACAACAAAATGGTGAAGAATTCAAATCCAAAGGGTATATACAGGGTGTCCCGGAACAACGTTCGGAAACTGTATTGTGATAAAATAAAGTTACAGTTTACAAAAATCTGAGGAGTTATACTACCCACTTGGATGGAACGAGTAATTATTAGCTATGCCAACCACTATCTCATATTCTTGCTGGACGTTTCTATTTATAGCAACAAAGCTGCTTGCTCAACGTGACCCCAAATCTGGGTTGTGCGTCGATTGAATTAGTGGCAAATAATTGGGTGGATTAACAATAAGTGTATTTGCCTCTAATAACACCATCAGTGAGGTGTCCGAAGTAAAAAGAGTGGGGACCTTGTCGCACCTCTCCCCCCCCCCCCCAATTCCTGACCAACTCTGGCCGAGAATGATCATTCGTTCAAAAAGCTCTTGTTCATGTTAATCATTTTAACGGGAAAACCATACGATGTCATCGACAGCAACTTCTTGTGCCTGAATACTTTTTCGATATCAAATCCCTGTTTCATAATTTTTCTTTGTAATTTGTATGCCTCTAGTGATGTCTTCAAGTAGTCTGAACACCAGGACCCTTCAGCATCACCCTTGGTTCTTCACATTTGTTCTGTGATGGAAACGTTTTTTGCCTTCTTTGGGATAGGACAACGATCGCTTTTTTCCAGGAGTGTGGGGGATGTGTTAAGATGTTAGGTCTTATTAGCTTGTTCTTGATGCAATCTTCTTGCCGATGATTTCCAGAAGTTCCTTCATAGTGACTGGATCAAGCTGATCGTCGTCTAGGCCCAATGTGGCTGGCAGCTTGGTGTTGGGTTGGTTAATTGGATCATTACTGATCATCTCAATAAAGTCATTATCACCCAGGTCTTCATTGACGTTGAATTGGTTGAACAGGGACCTCAAAAAACTTTCGCCTTGTCTTTATCTTAATAAAGCAATAAAAATAATTGCTGGGAGGCGGCTATCTTCGGTTTGTAGATCTATTCGCAAAGTTTTTATACAGTTTCAGTATTCCGAACTTCTAACTAAGGTACAAAACTTCACTATAAGTATAAAAATCAATAAGTTGAATGTTCAAACACAAAAAAACAAAAAGATGTATTTTTGATTGCTTGATTTATAAAAAATTTAAAAAAACACAAAAAACTCAGTGGCGTATTTTTTTTTGTCAAATATGTAGGTACCGATTGTTCATTAAAACTTTAACGCCCTTTATTTCCGAAATGAAGCAACTCCGGAGATATGTTCAAAGGAACTTTTTTTCTTAAATTTTTCGCTCCGTATAGTGATGATAGATATTTTAATTTGATTTCAACCTGGCAACATCACCACCTGAGCGACGATGATATTCACCTAAATAATAAATGGGGGTCCAGTAATACCTTATTTTGAAAGCCCTTCGACCTTGATCATGTACAAATACTGAGTTTCAGGACTCCACTGTCGTTCATGTTGATATGAACAAAATTAGTAAAAAATTAGTTTTATTTTATTCACTAAATAATTAACCACGAGAGATAACTTCTCCTGACTAAGTGGATATGATGGAGGACGAAAAAAATCTTCAAAATAAGCTTTTAGTAAATCTTCTTGACAGGACTAATTTTTTTTTTTTTTTTTTTTTTTTTTTTTTTTTTTTTTTTGGTTAAATACATTCTTACCAAACGGATTGAGTATTAGCTCATTTCGAAGATCTTCTGTCCTTCATCATATCTTCTTGGTTTGGAGAAATCAACTCTTGCGGTAAGTTATTTCTTGAATAAAAAAGAAATTAAAAACAAATTTTTGACAAGCTGTCATATCAAAAAGAATGACAGCAGAGACTTGAAACTTGGCAGTTGTAATCAGGATCGAATGACCTTCAGAAAAAGGTATCACTCGACCCCCTTTTTTTATTTATCATTTTGGGGGTGAATATCACCATCGCTCATGGGGTGATGGCACTTTTAAGAATACAAAATCATGCACTTGCGCTGGTGTACCTATAAAAACCGGTTGTTTAAACTGAAAAAAAAAATTTTGGTTACAAAATCACCTTCACTAAACAGTCAGTTTTGGCGCAACCACCAAAACATGGCGATTAATTTTTAATATTGCGCTACAGGCGCGACATCCATTTTTGCCAAACATAAACTAATCCAACCTAATCAAAATGGACCCAATCTTACCCTGACTCAGAACTTACCCGAAAAATCAAAGCTTTACGACCCAAATCTCGTTAATATACAGAGTGTCTCTAAAAGTAACGGAAAAAACTCTACCGTATACCCCTGAGGTCAAAATATGTCGATTTACCGCAATTTATCGTAGTCCAAGATATACAGGGTGATCAAGTTTAAAGTAAAAATCGATTTTCCTCATTATTTTTGACATTTTTTAACATATTGCTTTGAAAATTGGTAGTGCTCGATTATGAAGTCCGTTTTACTTTGGCCGCTAGAGGGCGCCCTACAATGCACATTTTGTGGTTTAAAATGGTCATGACTTTTTTCCCGCAGTATTTTTTTTTCTTTCATTAACGATGAAGATTCCCCAGAGGCCACTTTGCCTGAAATCCAAATTTCATATTTCGCACTTTTTTGTCTCGACAGATTCCTTAAAAAGAAATACGCCATTTTAAATATTTGGAGAGACTATAGGCAAAAAAATGTACCTACTCTTTGTATGCATCTTTGTACGGGTCGATAAAATAACACATGTGATAACTGATTGCCTTAACTGACATGATAATAAAGAAAAAACAACAACAACAATACAAATACAACGAAGAACTAATTTTTGTGTTTTTTTGTTTTTTTTTGTTCAGTGATGCACGCTTGGCTTGCTATTCAATCCAAGTGGCTTATTGAAAAATATTGTTATACTTTATTATTAATTTTTGGTGAAGTGGCACTTCACCTGAATTACCACCATAAATGTATATTGAAGCTGTTGACAGCAATGCGACTTCGAACCATACGAGCAATTACCCAAGTGTGAAATTTGCTGTCGATGGATGAGTACCCGAAGTGCAAGGTACGAGCGCTAATTCGGCACGTCCGCGACATTAGGACGCGCGGGACCCGTCGAGAACCCGCGGCAAATTACAGAGTGCGACCCGTTACCTCTCGCCATCTCATCGGCTCATCATCTTCACTCCGAAATATACAAGGTGTCAGCAGTGCGTCAAAATTGCCATCCGCGCCGATGTCAGCAGTACCTCTTGATTACCAGCCGGCCAATTTGCCGGGTACTTAGCCCACGTCGTGTTAACGCGCGCTATTATATTTTCGGTGTAATGAGAGGTCCTTTTAGTCACAGGATCTAGGAATGAAATTCCCGGTACAACACGTTCAAGGTGAACGTATGGGTCAGAGACCCGACATGCCGGCGAGGCCGCCGAATCTTGGTGGTACTGCAACGCGATTGATCTACGCAGGTGGATGCCCCAGACAGCTGTTTTTTTATTTATAATTCCACTTTCTTTATCGCAAAAATGGTTATTAAAGCACCCATTATCTCTTTCTATTTTATTCGTTCTGATGAGTAAATTTAAAAGCTTTGTTAAAGGACGGTTTTGGTTGCAATTTATTGTAGGTTATATATAGTTGTACAGACCATTATCGACTTCGGCTGTGATTTTTTTTTGCCACTCATCACTTTTTGCTTTTTGCCATGGCCCAGCCATCGCGTCTGCTGCGTGAGAACTAATAATTTGTCAGACGGTCGTTTTTCTTTCGCGCACAACACAGAATCGCCCGTCAACGGTTTTGTTCCGCGATTATACGTAATTTCCTTGTGCAACACGCCGGGAAAAGCATAAATTTCGCTAGTTTTTTACGAGCAACAAGATAGCGTCGATGATAAGGGCAATTGTCGAACAAATTTGTTGGCTCTAAATCATCCGGTTATGCGACCTATTGACTCTGCGTGGAAATGTCAATACCTTTCATACGTTCCCTATTCAATCAGCTTATATGGATTTATAATAGGGCAAATGTTGCAAACATGTCACGTCGTCATCGTCAAAGTTCATGACACGACTGCGATAAGAGCACGATTTTGCTCTACATAATATTTTCGTGTTTGGCGACCTTGTAAGGAATTTTAACGTCTTTTGAATTACCATGGTTTCTGTGTTTCGAATTTTTTGATATTAATCCTTTTTTTTTCTATCCGGAATTTCTGAAAACATGGGCCTTATGAATAATTTGTCGAAAAAGTTCCGGGAATTGGACAAAAAAAAAACAAAATGTTTATTGTTCATTCAAATTCACTTTATCGCCTTCTTTAAAGTCTCCTTCCAAACGCATACACTATCCGGGCAAATGTGGGAGATATCTCGGATTCAAATACAACATTGAAATATAAGATGACAAGTTCCCTCTTCTCGACGGAGATACTAGTCCCGAAAGGACGCCACTGGAAATCAATTTTTCTTAAATAACTTTTAAACCACTTGATATAATTAGATGAAAATTTATTAAGATAAACAATGAACATAACCTCTTAAAATACTGCCCTCAAAACATAATTGGCTTGTTTAGTTTACCAGGGGCGTACTAGGTTGTACATTCTAATGCTTAAATTTTCAACACCCTGTATGATAAAGACTTGAAAAAAATAAATTTAGATAGCCTGAACCTTAGGCTTCAAGAAAAGGGACTATATATATAGCTCTAGGAAGGTGATCTTTCTCCATCTTGAACCTTATGAGTTTTATAGCTTGTCAAATATGTAAGAATCTCATGAATCGAAACCTTTTGGGTAATACAATAATTGTTCCTAGGGGTAGTAAGGAGTGACAGCATATTATATCATATATTACATATAGGTGCACCCTGCTAGAAAACTGACGAGGCTCTGTGGACTGGTACAAGTAATCCCCTCTTGTCAGCCAACAGCTGCGGTTGGAGGAGCTGACAAGAGAGAGGGCACCTTCTTGCCCTTGGAAGAAGAAATTCTTCCTTAAGGCGGATTAAACTAAAACAAGTTCAACGGCATAAAGATGCAGAAGGTAAGGGGAAACCACTGCTTTGAAGATCCTTATGGATTTCCCAAGACAAACAATCATGGCAACACAAAATAATCAAATGGTCCCTGGTCTTTATTGTGAAGCGGAGCAGGTCATCCCAGCTCAGATCCCACAACTCCACCCGAGGAATGGTTGCCGCTCCAAGACCCTCTTTCTCAGGCCACCCCATCTATCACAGACTCCCAGTAAAGATGGTAGAAGGTTTTCTCCGCCCTTCTACAATAGGGACATAGAGGTGATTCGCCAATAAATGCAAGTGTCGGTTGAGCCTGCAGTGTCCTGTCAAAATGCCTACGATGATGCTCAGTGCCTTTCTACTCTTGTTCAGCAACTGGGCCGTCCTTGGTTTGTTGGGTTGTGTGATTGCCTACAAGTCGTGTTATTCCTCCAGTTTTTTACTGTGTTCTCCCAAGCCCAATCATTCAGGGCCTCGGAGATCAGTCGTTTACTCAGACCCAAATATGGTTCTGGACCGGGCTAGGGCGATGAAGACCCTAGTCTAGCTAGCTCGTCCGCGCGTTCGTTACCGAAAATGCTCATATGTCCTGGTACCCAAACCAGTTTGACCTTCTTGCTCTCGCCCAGGGCGTGCAGAGCATCACTGCACTCTTGAACCAGCGGACAGCTGATCCTTGGCTTGCATAATGCCCTCAGTGCCGCTTGAATGTCAGAATAGATAACTATGTTATCTTCTGTTCCTCCTTGAACCTCTTCCCTAGTAACTACCTCCAGGATAGCAAAAACCTCTGCTTGGAAGACCGTTGTGAGCTTTCCGAGAGGAAAAGCCTCGCCCGGTGTTCCTGTCCTGAAATGATGATACAACTAAGGGCAACACCTAAGAACCTGAACATCATTCAAACTTATGCCTCAACAGCCGACAAAAATCGAACAATTAATAGCCGCCACCAATGAAGACGATATCACCCTTATCCTCGGGGATTCCAATGCCAAGGTAGGCAGAGGAAGAAGGGGATACTGTGGGTGAATACGGTTTGGGAATTAGAAATGAAAGAGGCGATGCCCTGGTCCAGTTTTGCAGGAGGAAAAACTGATGGTTTCCAATACATGGTTTAAGCTGCCTTTACACATGGAAATCCCCATAGGACACCACAGATCATCCGATCAATGATTGACTAAATATTGGTTCCAAAAAGATATAGAAATGGAGTGCTTAGTGTTAGGACATACCCAGGAGCAGATGACGAGTCAGACCATACTCCCGTGATAGCACGCTTTCGTATCAGACTTAAGAAACTCAACAATGAGCTCAAAACGGTCATACAAGAGAACGAAGCAATTCGTGATACCGAGAGCCCCGACAAGATCGAGGGCACCTGGAATTTATTTAAGAAGGCTGTATCAAAGGCACAACAAACAAAACGAAGCAACAGAAGGAATGGATGACTCAAGAATTATACTCATATTGATGGAACAGAGACGTAGCTTCAGAAACACAAACTCAGAAGAATATTGGAAACCCAAAAACTTATCAGAAAAAAAATAAGAGAAGCCAAGGAGACAGGGCCAAGAAGAAAAACACGACCACTTCAACCTACATAAGAAGGCCAAGGAAGTCACAGGTAGTCGAAAATACCCATATAATTGACCAAGTCAACAAAATAATCACAGATGACGACGAACTTAAGAAGTATGGGCAGAATATGTGGCTAATACATTTGGAAGCAATATCTCAACCTTCCACAGTCAAGATCCGACGGAGCGGACACCGGAAATACTACGATCGGAGGTCCAAAAAGCACTAAGAGGGATAAAAACTAAGAAAGAGGCAGGACAGATGATCCTTAAACTCATAGGAGAAGAGAACGTATGTGTATTTCACGCTAATGTATGGAGTCGAGGCCTGGACGCTGAAAGTCAGCGGCATCAAGAGGTCTTACATAGGATGAACAAGGACCGAACAATCCTCGAGACCACAAAAAAGCATGAGACTGCTTACCTTGGCCATGTCTTGAGACAGGACAAATACAAATTCCTGCAACTGATTATGGAGGGCAAGATTGAGGGAAAACGTGGTCCTGGACGTAGACAGTGCTCTCAAGGTTTTTTTTTTTTTGTGAAATGCATCCTCATTAAAAACATCGGGTAATAGCTCATTTTGAAGATCCTCTGTCCCTCGTCAGTTATCATATCCTCTTAGTTTAAAGAAGTCGACTCTTGCGGGTTAGTATTAATTACTTGACAAAAATGAAAAAAAATAAATTTTGACACGCTGTCATATCAACAGGAATGATGGCAGAGGCTTGAAACTCGGCAGTTGTAATCAGGGTCATTAGACCTTCAAAATAAGGCATCACTCTATCACCCTTTCCATGCATTTGATTTTTTCATTCAAAATGGCGCCCAGCTGTCAGAAACTCAAAAGACATATAGTCTTGTCCTTGATTGTGACTTTTTGGTTGTTGTTGTTGTTTTGTTTGTTGAGGTAGACTTAAACATTCTTAATTTTTCTTGTGCTGGGTGATTTCTTTTAGAGAGACCAAATATGATTGCTTCCACTTCATCAAAGATCATCAATTTACACAGTATTTGGACAGATTTCAGCAATTGAAATCAATGGAATTGACAAATTAGAGGGAATGAGCTATGGCAATTGGACTAGATCCAAATTGCAATAACGCCAGCCAGATCTGATACAAATACAATTTTTGCTGATGGGCATTTTATTACCCGATATGTTGGTCGTTTGTTCATATCATGGGTCAAGTGTAACAAATGGAATTTTCCATTAGTAAGTAATTTCTTTGTCCCTTCACATCATTTTTTATTAACCTCCCCGAACGTATAATTTCAACCCCTATAATCCAACTATCGAACGTTGTCAATAAATTAGTGCTGTTGCCAACAACACAACTTCCTTTTTTTCCATTTTGCCTTTTAATAAATCGAAATTGATGTTATTTGTAGTTTATACAACCATTGATCTGATACCATCAATATGTCCGGCGCTGAAGGTTATAATTATCGCATCATAATTCCTTTTTCGACATACAAGTAATAATTTTGCTGAACCAAGCACGCGAGCCACCACTAGAAAACTTCTCACTGCTGCTGATCGCACAGTTTTTCATGTTTATTTTCCGATAATTACACATTGTCGACTTTTGCAAAGTTGCCGGTTCACACGGGTACATTCGTGAAATACTTTTGTTACGTGCATATTATATTACTCGTTTTTACCTAAACCATTTCTCGTAATAATCTCTTGAGGAAATTATATGGTCAGCGAATGGCATTTGTGAAATTCATGAAAATTTCAACCCCATATTCTGTTTATTATATTCTTTGTGTATTGATTAGAAAGAGTAATATTCTCTTTGTCCATTACCCTTTTCCAATAAAACTTCTCTCTGCTGCTCAATGCTTCTTCATATGTTTCAGGAATTGTTATACCTCACCAACAATTTCTTCAGAAATAGCAATAAGATCTTTATACTGCTCTGGCTTTTTGATATTTCTGCGATCTCTCAGTGCATATTTCCTCAAAAATGGGATTTCTTCTCTGGTTTCGTCATCCTCACTTGAACCATCTTCTTCCATTATGTGTGAATCGTGTTCGATATCTTGCTGCTCTTCTTTCTCTTCTATTTTGGCTTGAAGGGGCAGTTCCAGTTCCACTTCTAAGTCACAGTCTTGGAACATCACATCAATTGACAGATAAACTTTATTTTCATCTTTTACCCAAATCTAAAACCGCTCATCACCATCGTATTCGACCAGAAATCCTTTCACAGCTTTTTTATCCATTATCCTTCTTTTTTGCTTGGAAACAAGTTGAGCCAATTATCCGGAGATGACTTATTTCGGTCTTTTCTCCAGTGTAAAGCTCATAGGACTCCTTCAACACAAGATTTTCTGGTTCTATCCAAGATGTAAATAGCTGTGCTTACCAATTCTGTGTCTGGATTTGAATCCTTGAACCCTCAGTGTGATACCTCTTGACTTCGAAACTTCATTGAATGCATTATCGAGGTCTCTACCATCATCTGACAGAGTCTCTTTCACTGAATGTCCCATTCTTTCAGCATAGACCAGCTTGTCCTCCAAGACATCCGTAGCTTCTGACCTTTCGTAATAGATACCTGAACTTTGTTTAGGCATCGCTGAAAACAATCAAATACCTTTTTTTCTGGAACGAAAGATCAAAATGTCCACATATTACTGTATCCAAAGTAAAAAACTCACCAGGGTGTGTTGGTTTCTCTCTAGATTCAAAAGGCAGACGATGTAACTTTCCACACATGCATGCTTCACATGAGTCTCTGTTCAACCTTACTCGGATTCCATGCCTTTGCTGTGATTTCTTCTTCATATGATTCTTATCTTGATGTCTCCATCTTTTGTGATACAACTGAAGCATGGAATCATCTGCTACGGCAGATGTATTGATAGCGACTGTTTGTTGAGGAACAATCGGCTTGATATCAGTTTTGAATAGGGTCCCACCAAATTCTCTTTCACCATTAACTTGAAACCAGCACTGTCTTGCGGAAGATAAAAAATACTTTTGATAATCCTCTAATAAATTTGTTGAAACTTTGAAAATAGACTCAGAGCAAAGAAACGAGGTCTCTGATATATGTCGTCAGTCTCGTGGCTTGGGAAGGTCCTCTCGAGGGACCGTTTCATGCAGTCAAGCTGTCTTATGAGAATTAACGCAATATATATCACCACTTCACAGGACACAACGAAAATATCGCTGGAAACTCACTATCCAGAGTATGAATTTGTTAACACCACTGACGGTGACGATCACCAGGACTCTTCAGAGTGAACGGGAAGACCATTCATACGTTGGTGACAAAAGACAAAATTGTTTCAAATCATTCAAGTTCGCAAGAACCGACCGCGTGTTTCCGGTGATGCTTCAATGGGGTCTGGAAGTTATCATCAGACACCTAGTACTTTTATTCAAGGCATGTCTAACCCCAAGCTATATTCCGGTAAGATACAGAGAGTTAAAAAACCTGGAAAGGACTACACCCACTCAAAATCCTACATACCTATCAACACAACTTCTATTTTCATGACGACTCTGAAAGGGCTTTGTGATAAGAGATAATGGACGCCCTGGCTCTGTGCCCTGCTTCTGTGAGAAATTCACCCTAATCAACATGCATATCAACCAAGAAAATCAAAAGAAACTGCATTGCAATGTGTAGTTCCATGGATAGAAGAAGCGCTGTCTCACAAGCAGTCGGCACTTCGAGCTTTCCTAGACATAGAAGGCGCTTTCGACAAAACGACATTCAAAAGTGTAGAACTGGCTCTAGCAAGGCACAACGCAGATCCAGCCGTTGGCATGATGCAAAACAGAACAGTTGATGTAGATGTAGATGTTCAAGTGGGTGGCTTACGCCAAAACCCACTTAGGCCTCCTGAGTCCGTTGCAATCTACAAGTGATTGAAGTAAGACTCTTGAGGGCACGACGCTTTCGAGAAGCTAAGCAGGTCCCTCAAACATATCCTTTCCAGTTCCTGGAGTGTTGTGAGTTCAGCTCCGAAGTATTCCATCCTAGTGCTGCCAAGGCCGGATATTCCATGTGGGCTGCGGTCTCTACATCTTCAAGGCACCACCTGCAGTCTGAATCTTTTCCGTTTCCGATTCTGTAGAGGTATCGTTTCAGGTTCATGAGAACAGTTAATAGACCGACCAATGTGCGAAGCTGCTAAAAATTAGGAGCTCTTTGGTTCTGCCCGTATCCGGTCCTGGCATGTAGCATGCCTGTGTCATTGAGTGACTTTTTCAGGAAGAAGTTTCTTCGCCTCGCCCCTGTTGCTTTAGGGATTTCAATAATTGGTTCGGGTCCTATCGGCCCGTGCGATGAACCAATTTTAGCAAGTCTGTCAGTGTTCCCTTTTATACTGCCATTACCCGGGGTCCAAATTTGCCCAACCCTGTTGTTATTTTGAATTATCTCATGCAGAACTTCTTCGCATTATAGGGCTGCTTTGGAATCCACTGCGTTTCTCACATGAGTCTCTAATGCTGAAGTGCCATCTGAAGAAATGCTGAGAGTTCTGTGATTTGTGCCGCTATCAGGAAAGTCATACGCACATTGCGTTATAGCAAATATTTCGGCCTGGAGGATCAAAGCGTGCTCATGTGCCTGTATGATGCTGCGAGCCATCAGTAAACCACCACGACCCTTCTCGTATTTGAGCAGGTCTCTTCTGATCCATCCAGTCCTCTGTCTGGGAGTACCAGCAAAGAAGATTGGAGTTATTTGGTCAGAGGTCATTAGCAGCACTCCATCCTTTAGCTGGGGTTCACTCATGATGGCAGAGTGTCCCTTACTCCTCAGCTTCAGATGTTGCAGACAGTTCAGACGGTATGCTGTCCTGAGTGCAACACCCTCTACAAACAGGCGCAGTGGAAGGAAGTCCAGGATTACCTTAACCGCTTTCGTTGATGTGGTCCGTACTGCGCCTGTTATACCATCCATCCAATTGGCGATGAATGAATACTTTCTTGGTTGCGGGCCAGCATACAATTGCTCCGTTGATAACCATAGTATAGATCCAGTATACTATTCTGGGTTACAGTCCCCATGTTGTCCCTATAGCACTTTACATGCCCATAAAGAGCATGATATGGCTTTTCTGGAACGCTCTTCGATGTGCTCTTTCCAGGAAAGTGTCTGGTGTTTTTCTGTATTCTTGGACTCTTCACGAGAGGCATATCTCCGGTTTGAGAACAGTTCAACTAAAACTGGGAGACACTACATGGTATAGTCAACGGCCTTATAAAAAATCTCAACGGAAGGGGATTCCACACGACCTAGATTTAAAGGTCCCTTTCAGTGCTTTACATGAAAGTCATTTCCTAACAGGAAATTAAGAAAGAAAAGAACCAAGCCTTGGATAACCGGAGGAATGCATGAGAATGTCGACCGTTATTGTTTTATCTTTTCTCTATGATTATAATATTCTTGCAGTTGACTTAAATGATAAGATTTTTATCGTCATTATTTTCACATCAGACTAACACGTAATTACGATTGCAAAATTTAAAAGAGCACTCAACAACCTAAATTCAGCAAACCCATCATCTCTTCAACTTAACATGGTCAGAGTTGAATTTGGAACTTATTCGGATCCATCGTAAACGCAGCGAAGTTTTTTAAAAACCAACAACTCAGATCGCGCTGAGAAAGCCAAACAAATTTTCGAAGTGGACTAGTAGTAAATCGTCAGAAATATAATGGGCGAGATTCAGCCCAGTGTTCTGGCAGAATTCCGCTTTGAATGGCCCGATAAACTGGTGTGGATGGATGCGTTTTTAAGTTACTGCGAACGTTGACTTTGGAATTGAAGCTGAGGTTTTTTATTGATGCGGAATTCGGTCAGTGGGCTTGAAGATGATTCAACCATAGTCGAGTAGTTGTTGGCAAAGCTTTTGACGTCCAAAATCAATGTCGTCTGTTCAAAGAATGTAGAGATATGAAGAAGCGCCAAAATGTCTGTATTCAGCGGATCGACCCTTCAAGGCGGTCGGAACAAACGTCAAACAGACTCGAAATCGCCGGTATTTGTCCTCCAACGCGGAATTTGTCACCACTATAAAATACCGATTTCTTTCTAGTAATTTTCAGCGAAGCCAGAAGGCGTCAGACCTTTCTATATGTGGAGTTTTGGCGGAGGATATACAGGGTTCTATTCAAGTACTTGCACACACATTAGAAGGTGAATCTGACTAATTTCAAGACAAAAAGTTCACATTATTAGGAACATGAGTCCACAACTTCTTGTTTTTTTTTCAAAAAAGTAAGACTAAGTTTCTCGCTGAAAACGAAGTTGACAATCCCCCCTCGGTGGCAGTACGGATAGCTGTCGAAGGCGTATTCTCCTGGGCCATTATATCAGACGAGTTTCAGCAAAAACGTGTCGGGATATCTCCATAAAAAAGTCGTTTCATAAAGGACAATCAAGTCAAGTAAAGTGGCGGTCAAAACTTAGTTAAATGCAATGCACTTGAAGATCGACCGCCACATTTTGAGTGCATCAATCTCATCTCTAACCGATTTAACGCGGACCGACCGCATCCTCAATCGCTCAAAAGGTCCTTTTGGTCCACTTCTTGTATAGTACACCTCAAAAAGCCACTCGAAAATCGTGTCTAACGGAATTATTTGTGCCTCCGTTACATACGTCCTGAATCTGGACGCCGCCTCCACTCCCGTCAAGAGCTAGTTATGTGCTTTTTGTACCATCTTGACTGACAATTTAACGCCTTTTTCGAGTTTCGTTTGGTAGTTAATGTTCAATCAATCAAAACAAATGTTGATTTCGGTTGCTTAATGGGAAATCAATTTTCCTTTGGTCTTTTGTACCGATCACGGCCAATTAAAGTGAGGAAAAAAGGCTCGTCACGTTTAAGTTGTAGTATCAATAAAATCGACAGATTACAAGCATTAAAACTTATTAAAAAGCGCCAATTACAGTCCGCCAAGATCCGACATCCTGTATAACGTTGGGATTTGCATAATGAGGCATCGGACTCGGATTCTTGGGATATTATCGGAATATTTCCATGTTGGTTTTGGACTATCGCGGCATCGTTTTCCTTTACCGATTTAAACTGAGAAATCTATAATCAGTTTGTTTTATTGATAAAATTTGAGCCAATATTCCAAAGTCTCCGCACCTTTTTTTTATCAATCCGCATATTTCAGTTATATTTTTGAATTAAATTCGTCCTTGACAGCAGGATTATTCAAGGCCGCATGATTTTCGTCTCGCGAAAGAGGTAAATCATATGATTGTAATAAGAAACAAAGACAGACAGAATGAACATGATTCTTGTGTCATTTAGCGACAAACACTACACACTAGGGACAGGGAGCGTTTTTTCTTTTTCAGCTGTGTATCAAACCTAGTACAATAATTGTGCTCATTGTACTGATATTTTACTTCAAAACAAAGAGATCTAGTACATTTGTCATTGTCTAGTACAATTGTAGTCAGTTGTCACTATTGTCATTGTCAGTCTGCGGTCTACGTGTATTCATTCAAGATAAACAGTGTTGCCAAAAGAAGGGATTTCTCCCTGCGAATATAGTTATATTGGTTTTAAAAAATCTTCAACCACGTCATATATGGAACGATTATCTTCATGCCATATTTGAACGTGATTTTTCAAAACCACTAAAATGTAGAGAAAATCAACACCACGTTTTACCTCACGTTTTCCACAATAACTCAAAAACCCTTGGAGATAATCAAACACGCCTGCATCCATTGGGAATAGGAGGAAATTTGCCATATTCAATATGAGCTGCGCCCTTTACAAACCTTTTGGAAAAACCCTTGTCGACACTCAAAACTAGGTTATAGCTTCCAACAACCGATTACATCCAATGAAGTTACCTCACGTTTTCCCCAATAACTCGGAAACCCTTGGAGATAATCAAACGACCCTGCATCCATTGGAAAGAGGAGGAAATTTTCCATATATGGTACGTGTTCGCACAACATTCAAGAAAACCCTTATCGACACTCAAAACTAGGTTACAGCTTCCAACAACCAATTACATCCGATGTAGTTATCTTACGTTTTGCACAATAACTTGAAAACCCTTGGAGATAATGAAACGGGCATGTACCCATTGGAAAGAGGAGGAAATTTGCCATATAAAGTATGTGTTGTACCCTTCACAAACCATTTGGGAAAACCCTAGTCGACACTCAAAACTGGGTTATAGCTTCCAACAACCAATTACATCCAATGAAGTTACCTCACGTTATCCACAATAACTCAAGAACCTGGAGATAATAGAACGAGCATACGTCCATTGGAAAGAGGAGGAAATTTTCAATATTATGTATGTGTTGCACCCTTCACCATTTGGAAAAGCCCTTGGGGAAACTCAAATAAGGTTATAGCTGCCAAGAACCAATTACATCCAATGTAGTTACCTCACGTTCTCCAAAATATATCAAAAATCCTTGCAGATAATGAAACGAGCCTACATCCGTTGGAAAAAGGAGGAAGTTTGCCATATATAGTATGTGTTGCGCTCATCACAAACCCTTGGGGAAAACCCTTGATATAGCTTCCAACAACCAATTACATCCAATGTAGTTACCGTACGTTTTCCACAATAACTCAAAAACCCTTGGAGATAATGAAACACGCCTGCATCCATTGGAAAGAGAAGGAAATCTACCATATTTAGTACGTGTTGCGCCCTTCGCACAAAATTTGGGAAAACCCTTATCTACACTCAAAACTAGATTACATCTTCCAACAACCAATTACACCCAATGAAGTCACCTCACGTTTTCCACAAGAACTCAGAAACCCTTGGAGATAATGAAACGAGCTTGCATCCATTGGAAAGAGGAGGAAATTTTCCATAAATAACATGTGTTGCGCCCATCACAAACCATTTGGAAAAACCCTTGTCGACACTCAAATCCAACAAACAATTACATCTAACATTAGATGTTTCCAGAATAACTAAAAAACCCTTGGAGATAATGGAACGAGACTGCATCCATTGGAAAGAGGAGAAGATTTGCCATTTGTCAAATTTCTAAATTGAGTATTTCACGGAAAAATTTAGAACTCAACAAATATAAGAAACAGTGTTTTGTATTTAATCATTCTAGTCAGTTGATATTACTAGGGTTCCTGTGTTTAGGTTGGTCTGACTAAGTTTGGGTTAGTCATGATCACGAATAGTTTTGGTAAGTTTGAGTTAATTTTATTAATTTGGCTTGGTTACTTTGGGTAAGTAAGTCTCTGTTTAGCGAAAATTGAGCGTGAGCGACATTTGAGTATACTTGAGCAACAAGTTACAGTTTATATTAGTCTGAGTTAATCTTGGTTAGTTTCGGCTAATTCCAATTAGTTTGAGGTTAGTCCGAGAAGGTTTGAGTTAGTTTGAATTATTTTAGGTTAGTTCTGTTAAGCAAAAATCCACGTCACGTGAGCGATATCTGAGTATAGAAAATGCTCAAGCATAAAAAAGCTATCATGATCCGGTTAATCAGTCAGTTTATATTAGTTTGGGTTAGTCAGGGTAACTTTGGAAAGTTTCGATTAATCATGATCCGGTTGATCAGGCAGTTTATATTAATTTGAGTTAATATGGGTCATTAGTCTGGGTAAGTTTGAGTTAGAGTCATGGTTGGTTTAACTTATTTTGGGTTAGTTTTGGGTAGTCCAAGTTATGAAGATGTTTAAGCACAAAAATAAACCGGTTGATCAGTCAGTTCTAGTTCAGGTTGGTCTGGGTTAGTTTCAATTATTAGTTTCAGTTATTCTTGGTTAGTTTGAATTGAATTATTTTGTCAGTCTGGGTTACTTTGAGTTAATTTTGGTTTGGCAAACATTCAATTCGCATGGGGACAACTGATGAATATAGTAACTGTGTTCATGCACAAAAATAATATTATGACTCGGTTGATTAGTCAGATTTCAATAGTTTGGGTTAGCCTGGGTAAGTTTGGGTTAGTCTTGAATAATTTCGGTTTCCATGTGTTGGTTCAAATTGGTTTGGATCAGTGAAGAGGCTTTAACAGAGCAAGCTGAGCAAATGCAACGTTATCCTACATAAAAAATGACGTGCTTGGAGTAGACGCAGCGGTGACGAAGGAGGAACTGTTGGAGCGAATGAGCGGGAACACAGGAAGAGAACGAGACATGGAAGTAAAGAGTATGATAGTGACCAAGGATGGAATGTTGAAATGCTTGCTATTAGGACTATTAGGAGTTCTGATAAAATGAAAATTCCAAGGAATGATCCGGGTCGGGTGGATCAAATACACAATAATCAAAACAGTTCCAACGATCCGATGCTATAGATGTCTGAACATATGGGGCAGGTCTGCAAAGGATAAATGGCCAAATTGTACAATAAAAGGCCATAGAATGGAATGAAAGGCCACCCGGGGAATGGTTGCCGCTCCTAAGACCCTCCTCCTCAGGTGACCCCATCTATCACAGACTCCGAGTAGATGGTAGGAGGTTTCCGGTTTCCTTCAGTCGTTTACTAAGGCCCCGGGTGGTTCTGCCGGTGCAGTCCGCCACTCATCCCAGGATGGAAGGTGTACGTCAAAACCTCTGTGAAGTCTGAGTTTTCCATCCTTGGCTGTCAGTCCCGCCGCTAGTAACGGTATCTCACGCCTCACAATAGAAGCTAATCTAGTGTGGTCAACCTCTGTGCCTCTGTCCTACCATACTACCCTTACGTATGCTGCCACTGCTTCCCTCTTTATCCAGATTGCCAGCTCATGCAACGCAAGGAGAATGTTCAGTGCAGCTCCTGGTGTAGTCCTCATTGCACCGGTTATGCACAGACAGGTCATCCTCTAAAGTCTGGTTAGTCTGATTTCGTTAGTGACTGTCTCGGTGGCCGACCATCAGACCACGACTCCGTATGAGATCCTCGGTCTGATCAGGGCTCGATGAAGCCACTGAACGACGTGTGGTTTTAGGCCCCACCACATACCCACCACTCGGCACAGCAGCCATATTGTGGCTATGACCTTTTTAACAGTCCTTTCGATATGGGGTTTCCACGTTAACTTACTGTCCAAGACCACCCCAAGGTACTTGACCTCCTGTTTCAGTGCCAGCGGCATCTTATAGAATGGGTGGCTTGAACTTCTTGAAATTCCTCCTGTTTGTGAAAAGGATTAGCTCCGTTTTTGTGGGATTAACTGAGAGCCCCATCTCTTTTCCAGAATTTTACACGCTGGCCTCATACGATTTCCAGATGTTCACCTCTCACAAGGATCAGGCCATGATCGGCGTAGACCTGCGCATGAAAGCCCTCCAACTCCAGTCTTGTCGAGAGACTGTCCCAATGGTAACAACCGGAACTAACAGCGCAATTCTGCAAATTACACTGAAGTGGCTAAAGGTAGCGATGGCAAGGAGTTGGAAAGGCTCCAAGTCCGGACGATATACCGATGGAGGTCTTATGTGAAATGTGTTGGAGTTCCTGATCTCTCTGCAGGCATATCACAGAGATCGGTATGGTACTGCTTCGGCATATAAGTTACCCGGTACTTGGGCTCCAACAACCGATGGGAGTGACATCTGTGCGGTTCGCGGATGATCTGACGCTGGTGGCGAAAGAAAGTACCGAACTAGTGGTAAATATGGAGGATGTCCTGAGACGAGTGAACGTCTGGATGCAACGGAACCACAAATAACGACCACGGTATGCCGATTTGTCTTCTCAAATTTTACTTTACGTTACGCGCGTGCCGTTACCCAGAAGAAAGGCGGAATTATTCTTTTTTTTATATAAAAAAATGCATTGACTCACCTTTGATATGGTGACTTCTTTATATTACTGTCCTGAATAATCTGAAATGAAAAAACATTTATGATGAAACAAATAAATTATTCAAAAACATCTGTGCTGATTATCAGCTGCTTTTATTGTATCGACCTATACAATTGTAAATTAATGTTATTTCCTCTTTTTCCCCAACCTACACGATACAGCCCCGATAAAAATCTATTAATTCTTTAAGCGGGGCCTTATCGTCTGCGAACAATAAAAAAACTGTTTGAGGGGAGCGAAAGTATATTTAACCTTTTTTTCGAGGGAATTACCACGAAATTACACTCCATTTCGCCAGATTTACAAATAAAGTGAGTATTGTCTGGGTTGGCATCTCATTTGGATATGAATGTATGTGTTTTGCTGTATAATCAGGATCCAGTGACGGCGGATTGAAATGGTTGGGGGTCCAAACATATATGCATTTATCAAGCATCTTATATATAGAAAAAGAATTAATTATCACCATGACAAATATAAATAAACGTGTTCCCGACTAATTATTCCATAAAACACTCAAATCCATGAACACTTCATAGTTCAAAGCGTCCGTCTAAATTTTCTTTAAAATATGCCATACTAAAATGAAGTGCCTATCCACTAAAAACAAGGACCTCTCGTTAAATCAGACCAATTTTTGTCGGAAAATTTACGCGCCACTCTCAAGATTACCAAATAAAGTGAGCATTGTTATGTCTCAGTCTCATTTAAATTCTAACACACCTCTAAACTACGTCTAGTGAGTAGTTTTGTTTTAATGGCCGTTCCAGTGTCGTCGCGATTTTCGGTATTTTAACTAATGAGTTTTAGTTGATAAAAGTTTCAATCGGAGGCAGCCAGTCAGCTGAGGGAAGTTAATACGATGAGTGAAGATATCATGAAAACCAAAAGAGAATGTAGATGAGGCCAAAAACTTGAACAAATGTTGACACAGAATAGTCTGGAGCTACATGGGCTGCTCCAGATTCCAGAGGTACTTGGTTAGAGTAAGAAGAAGATCGACATAATTGTAGATTTCAGAGATAGTCAAAATATGATCACAGATATTTGGTAAAAAAAAAAGTCATTTTTTCCAAAAGGATCTCCCCCATCCACCCCTCAAGTTTGTTCGTCTACTTCTGGGACACCCTGTATGATCAGTTTCTGTTCGTTGGGACTCAAATTTACATTGCTGTCTTGATAATACTATCTGTGTCCATATAACTCAAAAATGTGAGGTTGATGGGTAAATTTTCAAAAAATTGGATTTGTACGAATTTTAGTTTTGTATACAGGGTGAAATTCCCATCATACGTCGAGTCGTTGAGTGATGGATATTTTCAAAGTCCCAATCAAAAAACAGAGCCTATAACAAATTATAACTATAAAAGTTTTTTTTTGAAAATTTTTTAGGAGAGTAATTGTGTGTGAAATGCATTTTTTTATTATGGAAAAATTCATTTAACAAAAAATGTGAGTGTTTAAAAAAGACGCAACAAAATTTAAGGGGGTCAAGGGGGTGATTCTTGAAATAATTTAATGAAAAGGGTGTCAAACTTTAAAAAAAAAAGTAAAATGTACGCCACTGGCTTTATTGAAATTGTTTTTTTTTTTCTCAGATGAAACAACCAAAAATAAAAACTTTTTTACGTATGTATTAGTTTAAAAAAAAAACATTTTGGGGAATTTGATTTTTTTTTTCTTGGAGCCGGATACGAAAAAAATCAGAGAGGCAAGAAAGTTGTGTTCTTCGTTGTTTCATTCAAGAAAAAAAAATTAAAATTACATATTTAATCGAGTTAGGGCAAAAATAAGCTCCTTAACAACGCTGCTGAATTTAAAAAAGTTGGGTGAGTCGATGGGTATCTGAATTATTTAAAAAAAATGGACCTAAATTATCTGAGGACTCACAAAACAAAGACAAAACCAAAAAAGTCCGGTGAGTTACACCATTTATAACTCAGGAACCGCTGGACCGATTTTTATTATTTTTAATTTGTTGGATGAGGTTTGCTGCTTGCTGCTAGTAACAGATAAAAAAAAATGTCGCATTATAAAATCCAGTCGAAAAAGTGTATGTGGGTAGCTTTATAGAATACTGGGTCTATGTATAAAATTATTATGTAACCACAAATTTTCAAAAATTTAAAAAATCACTGGAATTTTTTAATGGTGATTTTCAAAAAAATATATGGGAGAACCAATAGTTTTTGAGAAAAAAACATTTTTAGATATGCACAGCAGTTAGTGCCACTTCACCAAAAAAAAAAGAGAAAACACACCTTTATTTTTCCATTTGAAGACTTTATTTTCAATCAAGAAAATACGCTATTTATTGTCTAAGAACCGCTGGTGCCCACGGTTTTTATCCGTTAACTATACGAATGTTGCTTGAAATGATCACAAATAAGCCACTGGCGCGACAACCTTTTTCCATATAGTATGCTTTCTCCCCACTATAAAACGATATACAATAGCCGGAGACGTGATATATTATTAATCAGCTGATGCTTTATTATGTCGGTCGCCATGGAAACGCTTCCTGACAGGCCGATGCCCTGAATGAATTGGGCTGAACAAATGAAGAATATTGCGACGTACGTGCGTTTTATGGGGACAGGTAAACCGTGTTAACTGTATTCGTTCCACGTTAGATCGAATGTCGGATCTTATTTCTGCTTTGGCTTTGTCAACGATATACGGATTTTTCGGTGTTCATACATGGATTTGTATAGCTTTTAATGTGGAATTTTGCTCATTGTTTAATTAAATCTGGATCAATGTGTGCTCATACTTATGAAGGATATGAGATTTTTTTTCATGATCTAGTTATTTTTGCGAGACACTGTTGCCAAACTTTCATATTTTAAACAAACTTAATGAGTTGAGATACACATTACAGTATACCGTATACGATTCATACTTCTTTGTTTTTAGATGTGTTTAAAGATAGATCACTTTCGCACATGAAAAAGAAACAGCCAAGTGATCTAAATCCATTTTTACCAAACAAACCATTCCAAAGATATTCACTGAATATAAAGATTATTTTGATACAGGTACGGAACTTCAACCATACCAAACCAAACGAACCTTAACAGACCCAAACTAACCTAAACCATTCCATACTAACCCAAACTAACTCATTCTAACCGAAACTAAACTAACCCAAATCCCATAGATCATTTTTTTTTATTTTCGAAAATGATGATTTTATTTTTCAAGAAGATTAAATAAGGATAAGTTGGTAGAATCAAAAACTGTGGGTTGATCGGCATGAAAAAAAGGAATTTGATGTGATAGCTTTCGAAAATGATATTAATAGATTTGATGACAGTGGTTATTTAATAATGATTATTTTTAAAAAATGAAAATAATCACATCCAATTCAACGATCCCAGACAACAACATCGCAACAAAAACAGTCCCTGGCCTTGCTCCGACACATACTTTACAAGTTTACTTAACTAAAAGGTCCATATCTCTTGACAGAAATAACTGTACTGGCATCGCACCTTCTTAAAATGCCATCATTTCGTTTTATTGCCTTTTAACACTCTTTTTGTTTCGCGTTCTCTCCTCTTCTGTCTCGCGCCCGTCTTGTTTTAAAAGGCCTACTTTGCATTTTGAACTTCAGATACGGAAATTATCATATACCAGTTCGTTTTAGATAATTTTCCAAGGGGACAGTGAAGGCGTATTACTTAGAATGGACCACACGTATTTATTGAGATATCTTCGTAGTAGGAATGTGGCTCGTTAATTTCGGTGTTAGTGACGTTTTTGGGTGTTAATTTGGTCATTAAATTGATGGCTTTGGAAATGGATGAGTCGGTTTTGGGCTATTTATAGATATTCTACATAACTGGAAACAGCGTCACATCAACGTTACACAAGATATAAAGTATACACACAATTAAAAAGAATCCAAATAGGGTTATCAAATTAATCAACGTCGACCCAAAAATTTTGAGCAGAATTTAAAAAAATATATATTTTCCATGATGTCGTCAATCCAAGTTGATCAAAACTATCTTCCTATATGATTATATTTTTTTATTCACGTTTCAACTAAAACTTTTCGAACCACTATGTTACTATGGTGATTATATTATTATTATTTCTTCATTTCATGCAATAGTATTTTTCCATAGATAACTCGATTAACTACGTTGAGGTAAAACATGAATCAGAAAAAAATACAATAAATGCTCATTGAAACATAACCCTATCATAAGTAATATTTTTCGCTCTAGAAAACACTGTCCAGCCTTAACTCGTTTATTTCCAGTCAACTATTTATGTACAGTCATTTATTTATGTTTTCAAATTGCCCGTCCCCAAATTTTGTTCATCGACCAAAGCCAAAAACCTACTACTCAAGGCGGCGTCGCCTACTTTTATAAACTCCAGTGCCACTTCGCCGAAGGTTCATGAATAGCGTAGAATTATCAAGAATTCATCGATATATGGCGAAGCTTCTAGTACAGAGAAGACGCTCGAAAGCTCGATGACAGCCCACAGTGGACCGACTTTGTTCCAAGATGGACAAGATCCGCTGGACGCATTCCGTCCCAAAATGTCTTCATCTCGGTATCGGCAATAGTCCCCAAAACGTGCAGTGTGATGTACGGTGGAAATTGCAGGCCACTGTCTTCTGGTTCGTCGTTCAGGAAGGATAGCAGCACACCAGAATGTCAATGCCACTCCCGTTGACAATCACTTCCAGCATGCTTCTCACCAGTCTCCAGTCCACTCGGTCATTGGTCATCTTTGGAATTGCCAAATGAGTCAGATCCTGTGACTGCATGAAGTCTCGAAGATGACTGAGGGCTTTCCAGACATCACTGTGGGTGGTCAGATGTTGTGGAAGCTTCTTCATCATAAGGTAGGACAGGTGTCGTGTACCTTCCATGATTTCCAGTGCCTTCCGCACCTCTGGTCTTTGTCGTCGTAGATTTTCCAATTGTCCAGATTTCCGCTTGAAAGCAGCAGCAAGATCACTCCTCATACCAAGGTCCTCAGTGACCCAGTGAGCCAACGATTATTTGTCCGGTGCTTTAGAAAGATCCAGCGGTCTTCTTTGAACAATGCCATTCTGTACTTTCTGGCCATTAGTGAACAAGAACATGAAGGTGTCCAGTGACATGTCCTCCTCGGATGGTGTGATCTGCGTCCTTATCGTCATGAATCCCAGCATACCGGGTCAAACGGTTGAAATGAACAACCCCGGTTTTCCTCTTGGTGATTCCGGATCCTGTAGACGACGTCATTGATTCGCTCCTGAATCTCATACTGGCCCTCCCAAGAACTTTGCAGTTTTGGAGAGAAGCCACGTTGCATCTGTGGGTTGTGCAACCAACCTGGAAACCGCCGTCCACGGCATTCACGTCGTGAGCTTCCTTCATCCTGTCTCTGGCACTCTGGATGTTCAAAAGGATTCTTTGATGGATGTCGTCCATCCTTCTTCGAAGATTGGTTGCTTTATCTTTCCCAGCAACATCTTCACCAGGTGGACAACCAACCTTCAGATCGCAGGGCAGCCGGAGTCCATCCTGATTCTTCACCAGTCTTATCAGGATGCATGCCGTCACTAATAACCAGTGAGTCTCATTGTGCCCAGTAGGATTTCACTGTAGTAGATAATCGTGCGACTTCTTGCCAAGTTGGTCGTTGTCCTGCAAGCTTCCATCTGATTACGAGCTTGAGATTTGATCTTTTTCCTGATACTCACGGAGTGCTTTGACAGGAATCATCCAGCACAGTTGTCCTGCGAACGCTCGCTTCCTTTTCTTAGGCTTTGTGAAAGAGCTCTGATCCTCTGTATGTACAAGGCATGAAAGTTCTTGAGGATTGATCTCCCTCGATGTTCCCGTTTTTCTGATGCCAAAGCAGGTGCCCGTATCTCTTTCTCACAGCGGCTACGAATATGCCCAGCTTCTCCACAATTCCAGCTCCCTTGACTTGGAGGCCTGTACCACTTTGATGATCCTTCTCACACTTTCCACGAAGGTGTTTTTTTTTGTGGGATACTGTACATTCATCCTTTGTTCGAGCGAAGGAACATTGCCGCAACGCTTCGTTCAAGAGCTTTGACCTGCGCATCCACCAGATTGTCAGGTCGATGAAAAATCAAGGACATCCTTATCTCTTCGACCCCTAGTCCATCCAGCAAAGCCTGTACAGCAAGCCTCTCTATCACACTCTCTGAAGTAGTTGGATAAGCCAGTCGTGCAAGGCGCGCTACATCAGCTAGAAACTCCTGCAGGCTCTCGTTGATCTGCTGCGAGCGATTCTTCAGCTGGGAGTGGTAGACTTGCTCCAACTGAGTCTGTCCATATCGAAGCTCCATGTGCTTCCCCAGGACATCGTAGTCCTGCTCCTGGGTGTTCAGCATCTGCAAGATTTCCGTCGCTTTCCAACGAAGTGCCAGAGTTAATGCCTGGGCATTCTCCAGTCCAGTCCATCCATTTGCCCTTGCTGCTGCCTCGAACTGGCGATGGTAATTGTTCTAGGACAGCTTGCCATCAAACTGTGTCGCCCTCATGTGGATTCTGATGATATCAGCTTCTATCTTGGCACTCGCGTCGTGGTTTCTGAGTGATACCTGTGGTTGTTCGATGATAGTGTCCACTAGAGTCTTCACTGTGTCTTCAAATCGCTTCTCAAGGTTTCCAATTTCTACGGCGACATGATCCTTAAAAAACTTGTGGTTGTCTGCCACCTGTTCCTTAATTTTCTCCTCCATAATTCTAGCTCTGCGAGCTTCACTTCCATAACTCTAGAAGATTCTTCAAGCTTCTCTTACATGGCTCTGGAAGATTTTTCGAACTTGTTCTCCAATTTTCTCGAATTTTCGTCCAGTGTCCTCCACAATTTCTCCACTGTGTTGGGATCGCAATTCTCGAATTGGAACGTATCGAGATCGATGCCATCTTCCAATACAGCCAAACGAAGTCTCTGTTGTAGGTCAGCGTTCTTCCCACTCGTATCCAGGTCACTCTCTTCCAACTCACTTTTCAACTCGGAGACCTCCAGTCTGGTTAACAGAATCTGTCTCGTAGCCATCATAGCGAACATTTATGATTATTTCTATAGCACACAATAAATTCCACTTCAGTCAACTATTTATGTACAGTCACTTATTGATATTTTTGAATTGCCCGTTCACAACTATTGCTCATCGACCAAAGCCAAACACTACCACTCATGACGGCGGCGCCTACTTTTATATATACTCCGAATTTTTTTTTTTTTATTTCTTTCGACAGCTGTCAATTTATGTGAAACTCAAAACGGTTTTGAGTAGAGCTTACAAAACTGCAAATCTTTGCCCATTTAAACTTTCTCGTATCTGCCATAGTTTTCGAGATCCCTGTAAGACATAAAAAAAAACTCACCCTGTATATAACAGGAACAAAATAATACTTATCAAGACATTATAACAACCAGAAAAAGCTACGTTTCGCATATTATTATGGTAACCATAGAAATTGACATGCAAATTTTGTCACTGCATAATAGAAACGAATCTCGTTCGTGAGGCTGACATCACAAAACAATAAACGCAATAGAAAAGAAACTTGAATTGCCAAGGTCAAGTCATGTTTGTTCATTAAAGCCAGTTCCCTGGCCGACCACAAAATATATGGCGGCGCTAGTTATAACAAAACAATGGTTGCTATGTGTTAGTGTATCTCCGCCAAAACGTAAAGAAAAATTCATGCATCGAACTCCTTATTTTATAAGATCAGTTGAGAGTAAGTTAGACCAGGTGATTACAAATACATAACTCCCTTTGAGGTCACATGACTTGTATATTTCAGGATGCTTGTCAGATCAAGTTAACACGAATATATATTTTATTTGGCTTCCCTAATTTTTTTTCCTAACTGGAAATACATGTGATGAAAATGTACTGTATCAATGGTATGAAACTTAAATAACAGGCACAAAATAAATGTCATGCCGTTTTCGCGGACGCAATCAAATGCAGCGCCGCTTAAGATAAGTGGTCGGCCGGAGAACTTAGATTATAGTCTCACTTTCTGGGACTTATCATAAAACTTGCAGGCTTCTGGGTAGGGGATTCTGGGCGGAGTACAGCACAGAAAGTAGTTCCCTAAAGGGGTTAATTTGTTTGGTTTTTTCACTCTCTGGGGCCTTACCATAAAAACTCTTCAAGAGATCATCCCAGGATTTATCCTGAGGGCCTGACACTGGGAAGTCCAAAGCAACCATAATGGCTTCGGTCACGGCCTGTAACTGTGACTAGTCTAGTGACTGATACTCGTTGAGTGTACATATTTCAAAAAAAAAAAAAAAAGCTTGCATGGTTGATGACAGTCCTCCTTGAGGACAGGAGATCCGGAAGAACGGGTCCGAAGCTAAGCAAGTTCTTTTCGTCCATAAGTGCTGATGCAAGTTCTTTCATCTAGATAATCGAGTACTTCGGAAGAAAGGTTGTGAGAGTGGGCCACATCGCTCCATTCCACCGCGACCACATTGGGTGGTTTTGACTCACAAGATTACCAGATTATTAACCCATAAAGCCCAGTCGTTTAAGCAGACTGATGTGGTGAGGCATTATTGTTCAGATCATTTGCAGTAATCCAAGAGCTCCCAAATAAATTTTGGTCGAGGCAAGCATTCGCTTGTCTGGCTGTCTTCTCCTCTTCCGGTCACAGTCTGCATCTAGTGTCCGCTGTAGGCCCCATTCTGTGCATAGGCACCCTCAACAGGCAGTGACCGGTGTACAAACCCACTACTACTTGGCTTTCCTGTCTGTTGACTTCCCGAATTGCCCTGCCGCGTTTTTTCTGAGTGGTTTAATGATAAATTCTTTTGAGTATGGCAAATTTCCCACAGTCCTCGTGGGATTGAATAGCCTTCAGTGCCGCTTCTGTCTAAGAATATTTTTATTGTCGTAAAAGTCCAATCATGGTCAAGCATCCATTGGGCGCTAGGTTCAATAGCTGATGGTTCCGCTTGAAATATTGCAGCTAACTTGTCCAGGCTATGTGATATCTCAACTTTCTCCTAGCTACGATAGGCTGCACCAGAAGTAGTTTTAGATTCGTCCGTGTACCAGCAGGTGTCAGCTTTTGTTAGGCTGAAGGTGTCCTGTGGCCACTCTTCTCAAAGAGGGATAAGTTTATCATAGTTTTTTTCTTCTCATGGTTTTGGTGGGCATGACATCAAAGAAAACACCTAAAGTGCAGTGGTCCTCTGATTCCAGTCTGTTGGATGTTATTGTGTCTGCCCTGCTACCTCTGTAGTTAGCTATGATTCTGTATGTTGCCCTTATTGCCTTCTTTTCTAGCACAATGTGTAAGAAAGGGAGACTTAGCAGGCATTCAAGCTAGGAGGTTACTAATTCTATCTAGAGTTGGCCTCGTTAGGGCACGGTTTCAATGCTGGATAGGACTCTGGGGAATAGTAGTGGAGCACGGGATCCCGTTCTAGCGTGCATTCCATTAAATGGAGTGAGTAGACGAGTTGTTATTTGAGAGTCCGCGACCATTAGTACCTGGACGAACTCTTGCCGCACCATATTCTATCATGAGGATTCGGAAAGTAGTCGTTTGGTTCGTCGGGGATAAAGCTAAGCTGGCCAATACTAATTTTCTACATGGTTGGGTAGAAATATAATAATCCAAGTGGTTTCCCTCATATACAGGCAGGTCGGACTAATCCGGCGATCCTTGGTTCGAAACTCACGCGAGGTACTGTCAGATATAAAGGCCGAGTTAATATAAAACATTAATTTATTATCAATCAAAAATGAGTTCTTGAATTAAAGGGGAACTGATTTCCCCCTGGCTTCTATAGGCCCCTTGAGGCTATGCCGGCGATAGGTTCATAAAACTACTGCCAGGAACACCCATGCAATGTGACAAACAGTTCGATACATTACCCCAAGTGAGTCTCAATATCACAGTTGATTCCGATTGGGTGAAAGCCCCGGTCTGAGGGATCACCAAACCTCAATGTAGTTAAAAGCTTCATCAAACCCCGACAACACATTAACTACTAGAAATCAGGAGAGCAAGAATGCAAACACTGGCACCAGTTTGACAGCCTGAACAAAATGATGGCAGTTGAAAAGGCCAAAGCCAGGGAAGAATCTGTTGATCCTCGGAAAGAGAGGGCACATATGAAACCCAGGAACCAAACATCCTTAACGGATAATACAGGGAGCACACCAACCCCAGACAAATCATCAAAAAGAATAAGCACTCGGGGGTAACTGAGGACCCGATACATCAACTGGGGAAACCTACAGCGAAGGCCTATATACCCGGAGCAAACTCTAGCTGAGAAGCAATGTAGAGTCCTACAACAAACTACTTCGGAAGGTATTTCAATGCAAACCCGGACCTAGTCCTCAGTTCACAAATAAAAGCTGCAGAGGAGGGGTTACATCATACACAATCTGGCTGCAGCGAGTGGTGCCAGGCCTCAGCTCTGTCGATGGAAACAATCTCATTCGTTAGTCGTAAAGGCTGCCGTCTGGATATCAATAAATTCTTCAGGGGTCAAAGAGTCAGTACAAGCTCTTCAACACCTCAAAACCCAGAATCTGGGGCTAAGTTGGCCATAAAACTCTCGTGAAGTCGGTCATAACAGAACTTAAACCGGAATCTTCACGCCTATTTTGGACTTGGGCATCAGTTGATCTTCAGACCTCCGAATAAGGAGGCCCCAATGCTGAAGGTCATCCAGATAAACCTTCGGTATAATAAAGCAGCCACAGCTACCTTTTGCCAGTAAATGGCAGATAATACTCTAGACCTAAACCCTCTGGTTCACCAACGGCAAAATAGCCGGAATAGGAAATACTGCATATACGAGAGAAATTGAGCCTTCAAATTCCACGGTCGGGTAGCCATACACAACTGAGCTATACAAAGAGGCGGGAATCCAGAGGACATTATAATAGCCTTGGTTTACCTTCCTTATGATGCACCCAGACCTTCGCCATCGGAGGACCTGGAAAAACAATTGCATTTCTGTGGTGGACTGGCAAACCTAGAGAGAGTAACAGGCATGGCAAACTCACATCACAACATCTAGGCCTAAAGAGGCGAGTTCATAAAACCCAATGCTTGATAAAACTGTAAGTATAGAGGTATCCTAGAGGTTGCCTCTTGGGAGGATTCCTTTCTCCTCTGCACTGGAACCTAGTTGCAAACTAGCTACTGGTGGAATTGAACAGCAAATAAAAATGCCAAGAAAGTGGTGCAGTGGTTGCTTTCAACATCATAAAAATCAAAACAATTAACTATAATTGGTCACGTGGCCGCTAAAATCTTCATTACCCACCAAGGAAAGGAAATGATACATGATATTTGCACATCCAGATTTAAATAGTAAAAATCCTGTCAACTGGTGTTGTAAAGGAATACAGGAAATTATCAACCCTTGCCCTTGTCACAACATCATTTCGCTTTGCAAATACGCGTGTTGAAAAAAAAATCACGCCATTGTGTTTGAATCCGTTGCAGCATAAGTGGAAAATCCATACATTTCCATTTTCACCATGAAACACTGCCGAATTGTCTGACAAGTGTTAATAACATTCCAAACCTTTGTTCGGCAACTTTTCAACGCATCGATTTGAGTAGAGTTCATACCAACACGTCAAACAGTAAAAAGCCACCCAACAAAATAAAATTACGTCGAAAGAGTCCATGCGTGAAACAACATTATTTTGACTATAGTCATATTAAAAGGGAGTGCATGCGCAATTTGTGTACGCATCAACGAATTGTGTTAACATAAAAATTAAAATTCTATGAATGACGTGCGGAATTCATTATATGGAATTTGAATGTATGGAAATTTATTGGCTAATGAAAGTCATGACTTGACAGGTCAACAATTTTCTCGTTGCGGTTTAAATCATGCAGATTATGTGGAGAGTGATAGACAACTTGAGGTTTTATTGCGTATAAATGACGGAGTTTTATTTACTTTATTTTACCACAAAAATTATCGATTGATATCCATTGAACCTGTCTGATGGCCGCCAAGATCGTCCGATTTGACACCGCTGTCACAGTTTAGTCAATATTTGATAACATCGTATTATTTCTTGTAAAGGTCTTTTTTTGAGGCTTTATGTTTAATTAAAAAAAAAAAAAATTGTCCACTTTGTAAGATATCAAAATATTTCAATCGTTGACATTATATTCTATGAAAATTATTGATTTTGCTATTTATACTTTTTGTTCATTATTAATATTATTACTATCATATATCGCCCAATCTATGTTTTTTTGTATAATACAACATAACACAGCTAAACGCTATTTATTATTTTCTATCCGTTTTTTCCTTTTAAATTTATTTATATTGTTTTCACCAATACGTAGGTTCTAACGTATTTTATAATTCTCTATTTTTTTACTTTTATTGATTCTTTATTCTTCTGAACAATTTTTTATAACATTTAAACTTTTCCTATGCTGATATTTTGAGTTACTGTATTTTTCCTTTTTTCATATTTTTTGTGTTCAGGAGAGTTCTTCTATTTTCTTTTTAATTTTTTTTTTCACCAATACGTACTATGTACTATGTATGTTTATTCAAGTTTTATATTTTTGTCATTTTAGTTTTTTTGTTCAATGTAAGTGTCTTGAATTTTTTTTAATTTTTAATTTTTTTATAGTTTTCTGTATTTAAAAAACTGCTTTTTTTATAATTTTCTTCACCAATAGGTTCTGTTTCCATAGTTGTTTTAGCTTTTGTGAGGTAGTTAAGGGTTTTTCGATATGTATGTTCACAAGATTTTTTTTTCAATATTTTGTGCATCTTAAAAATCATTTATTTTTTTGTTCTAGAAGTCTCATTTTGGGGATTTTTTAAATTTTTTGTCAAAAAAGCCATTCAAAATCTGGTAACTTTCTGTTTTTGATAATCTTGATTTCTTTTAAAAGTGTGAATAATTTTGATTTTCTCAAATGGTTGGATCTCAGATCTTTTTTTCGTTGTTACTCAATTATGTTCCTTATTAATTGCACTTGTTGACTATTACGGCAACATCGCAACCGTATTTAAAATTATTTTGGACAATGTTGCCAGACTGCTGCAAGTATTTTTTAATCAATTGATAAAGATTATTTCAATTTATTCAGACAGTTGAAATCGCTTTTTTATAAACGTGTTTTCAAAGTTTTTCATTGTTATAAAGTATTTTCTCTGTTTCTCACACTTTCAAGTGAATATGGCAACAGTGCACACAAGAAAATAGACTTGCCAAATTGTTAAAAATATTTTTGGTTTAAAAGATGATTACTCTACGTCGGGCTCGACATATTTTATTCAGGCAGTTGTGAAGACAACCGCGCACACTGAAATTTAGCCAAATTTTGTCTAGTCAATGTTGCCGAACTGTTACAAATGTCCTTGAATTTATTCAGACAAAATTTTTCTCGGTTTGAATAATTTTTATTTTCTAGATTTAAATCATTTTTTCGTTGTTACTCATGTATTTTCCTTGTTTCCTCCACTTTTCAATAAATTTAGCAACATCGTCATTTATCATCGAATCTTGTTAGAAACTCTCCAATGATGCCAGACTGTTGAAATTTTCCTTTGATCAATTTATGATTATTTATTTCGATTTATTCAAGTTATTATTGAACTTTGAGTTTATCGTTATTAAAAAGATTCTTTGTTTGGCCAGTGTTGCCAAGCATTTGATGAGGAGTATTTTGATTTATTCATTAGTTTTTATTGACATTTTTCCAAAGATTTTCATTGTTTCTTACTTTCAAGAAAACTTGACAACAGCGCCTTGGACATATACCTAGCTACATTTCCCTAACCGTCACTTTCAGAAACGAGTTTGGACTGTGTTTCCAGACTGTTCCAAATATTCTTTGTTCCAACGATGAAGATCATTCTATTTTTTTTTTGAGTAATTCTTATTTTCCAAATCTAAAATCAATAAAATTGTTGTTATTCCTTGTTTCCTCCACTTTTCAGTAAATTTTACAACATCGTCCAATGGAAATTGGCTACAATTTATCGAACCTTGTTAGGAACTATCCAGTTGCCAGGCTGTTGCAAATTTCCTTTGATCAATTATTGATGGGGATTATTTTGATTCATTCAGGTTTATATTGAACTTTGAGTCTCTCTTTATTAATATTTTTTAACTTTGTTGTTGTTCGTCAATATTGCAACCTTGTGGCCAGTGTTGCCAGACAATCGATGAGGACTATTTTGATGTATTCACTAGTTTTTATTGACATTTTTCCATAGTTTTTCGTTGTTGTGAAGTATTTTCTGTTTCTCACACTCTCAAGAAAACTTGTCAACAGCGCCTCGGAAATAGCTACAACTAACCGTCACTTTCTGAAACGAATTAGGCCAGTGTTGCCAGACTATTTCAAATATTTTTTTGTTCCTATTCTAATTTATCCAGACAATCAAATAAATTTTTGTTGACTGCCTCACGATTTTAAGTAGATTTGACAACCTCGCGCATTGGCAACGCAGTGTTGCCAGACTGTAAAAATAGTTTTTATGGAATTTATCAGTTTTTTAAAAGTTCGTATTTTCTCTGTTTTTCACACTTTCAATAAAACTTGACAACAGCGCCTCGGACTACATTTTCCTAACCATTAATTTCAGAAACGAATTTGTCCAGTGTTGCCAGACTGTTTCAAATATTTTTTTGTTCCTATTCTAATTTATCCAGACAATCAAATAAGTTTTTGTTGACTGCCTTACAATTCTAATTAGATTTGACAACCTCGCGCATTGGAAGCTGTCCACATTTTGTCTAACCAGTGTTGCCTGACTGTTTTTATTGAATCTATTAGTTTTTTGAAAATTCTCCGTTGTAAACACTTTTTCCAATCACTTACGCTTTTTAGTAAATGTGGCAATATGTCAACGATTTAGGCCAGTGTTGTCAAAGTGTGTCAACTTCTCACTCATCATTTAAATGATAAAAAAATATATTTTAGTGATGGTACAATGTTCTTAAACTATAGAAGCTTTTCCCCCTTTTTTTAAATGGCTTCTAGTCAGAACAATCTGGTAAACATGACAACAGCGCATGCTGGATAATGGCTTGATCCAGTCATCCGCATCTATCAGGTTCAGGTTTCAAGGTTGTCAAACTTCAAGAAAATTCGTTGGTTCAAAAAGAAAAGTGATGGCGACTTTAAATTAATCAATTTCTTATTGTTAGACTTTTAATGATATCTGGATAGTGGTACTTCTAAAACGAAATAATTTCAGACAAATCTTGTAGACAATCTAATAGTGAAAATTTTTCAATTGAAAAATTTTTTGATTAGAGTTATGGCTTCTGATATAATTGCTGTCGCTTCTTTTCCACCATTCTCTGTAACCACTGAGTGGACATTTCCAAGGATATCTTGAAAGTGGTACTTCTGAGACAAAATTTGCTCACAAAAATCTTGTAGACAATCAACTTGAGAATAACTTTTTCTTAAAAATATTTTTGATTAGGTTTCTGATATAGCTGCTGTCAAATTTTGTCTAACGTCACGTGGAGACTATCAAGTATATCTTGAAAGTGGTACTTCTGAGACAAAATTTGTTCAGACAAACTTTGTAGACAATCAACCAGGGAACAACTTTTGTTCGAATAGTTTTTTGATTGGAGTTATGTGTTTTGACATAATGGCTGTCAAATTTTCTCCAATGTCATCGTTCTCTGTAACCACTGAGTGGAGACTATCAAAGATATCTTGAAAGTGGTACTTCTGAGACAAAATTTGCTCAGACAAACTTTGTAGACAATCAACCAGGGAACAACTTTTGTTTGAAGAGTTTATTTATTGGAGATATGAGTGCTGAGATAATCGCTGTAAAATTTCGTCAAATGTCACCATTCACTGTAACCACTGAGTGGAGACTTTCAATGATATCTTAGAAGTGAAACATCTGAGACAAAATTTGCTCAGACAAACTTTGTACACAATCAACCAGAGAACCACTTTTGTTCAAAAAGTTTTTTGATTGGAGTTATGAGTTCAGATATAATCCCTGTCAAATTTTGTCTAACTTCACCATTTTCTGTAACCACTGAGTAGAGACTTTAAAGGATATCTTAAAAGTGGTACTTCTGAGACAAAACCTGCTCAGACACAATTTGTGGACAATCAATCAGAGAACAACTTTTGTAAAAACCGTATTCCGATTGGAGTTATGGGTTCTGACATAATAGCTGTCAAATTTGGTCCAATGTCACCATTCACTGTAACCCCTGATTGGAGACTTTCAAGAATATCTCAAAAATGGAACATCTGACACAAAATTTGCTCAGACAAACTTTGTAGACAATGAATCAGAGAACAGCTTTTGTATAAAGAGTTTTTTGATTGGAGTTATGGGTTCTGACATAATTGCTGTCAAATTTTGTCTAACGTCACCATTTTCGGTAACCACTGAATGATGACTTTCAAGGATATCTTGAAAGTGGTACCTCTGACACAAAATTTATCTTGTAGACAATCAACCAGAGAACAACTTTTGTATGAAGAGTTTTTTGATTGGAGTTATGTTCTGACATAATCCTCGACAAATTTTGTCTAACGTCACCAAACAATTTCCCCAGGCAAATCAACTAGAGAACAAATTTCTGATACGCGTATGAAGTTCTCCCGTCCCGCCCATCTCCCTCCCGCTCTCCAACCCACTCCAAACGTATTACGTCGTCTCCATAAATATCGAATTGAAAAAAGAACCCCCGCTGCGGCACAAATACTTTTCTCCCCTACCCCACAAGGGAACGTTAATTACTCGCAATGTCTTTGAAGTCTTATCTCTAAACGCACTTTTCTGCTGCATGCGTGCACTGGAAAGTGAACTTTCCATCTGCTCTGGATATTACCTATTAAACCACATCCACCGAGTATCCTTCAAAATGCCAGTCAATCCACTTCATTATCGATTTGTGCCGATAATTTCCCTTCCGAAGGCAAAAAGGACGCTTCGTCAGATTGTCACTTGTCAGTTACAGTATTTCGAGAGCTGGAGTTATTACTTATTTATTGTAATTTCCTCAGTACAGTGGTGTTGCAATATTAAGGGTTGATAGTTTTAATTATTGAGACTTAGCTTGACAGTTTTGTAATGAGAAACCAAGACTGAAAATGTTGGGTAGTCAGCTTGTCAATGAGTCTTCAAGGATTATGGAGGGTCTATGGATTATTTGGAACATTCGCTTCAACTCAAACCTAATCAGACGAAGCTGGAAAGAAATTATTAGTTGGATTGAATGTAATATTGTAACGGCTTTATTTCAAGTCCGTCCACCTTGGCACGCGGAGTTACGACACATTTATATTTGTGATGATTATGATATAGAAATGTTTGCTAAATCCATCGATGATACGTAGGACCCGGTGTTTTTTTTTCTTGAAGGTGTCACATTTCACCATTTGGTTGATTTTGACTCGATTTTCTCCCGATGTTACTGAGACACTCTGTATATATTTTTGATGATTTTGAAATAAAATTTTATGCTGAATCCATCGGTTATTCGTAGGACCCTGTAACTGTTTTAGTTTTCAAGCTATCAAAGGTTTCATGAAAGTGTTACATTTCGTCCTATTTTTATCTTTGCCTCGATTTTTCTCTCAATGTTACTCAGACACACTGTATATATTTTTGATGATTCTGACATGAAATTTCATGCTGAATTCATCGGTGATACGTAGGATCCTGTAACTTTTTTGGTATTCAAGTTATGAAGGGTTTTATAAAGGTGTTGCTTTTCGTCTTTTTTTTAACTTTGACTCGATTTTTCTCCCGAAGTTATTGCGACACCGTGTATAAATTTGGCACAAATAATTTCAAAATCATCCAGATTGTATGGAAAAAATATTCAGTTTTTGTAAAAATCGTGAACATGTTTTTCCAATGTTTAAAAATATTCATAATATGGCCAGATTTGAGACTATAATTCTCAAACCGCTCAACGTGGAAACTCCAAATTTGGCACAAATGAACTCCAACCCATCCAGATTGTCTAGAAAAAAGATCCAGTTCCACTAAAAACGGTGAATGTATTTTTTCAAAATTCAAAAATTTTCCTAATATTCCCAATTTTGAGGCTGTAATTCTCAAACCGCTGAATGTGGATGGTACCATATGATTCCCATTTGGCAAGAGGAAATTTGACAGTTCCCCTTCGAAATAAAATTGAATGTTAACCTAACATAAATATTGCCTTCAAAATATAATGTATTTTCCATTTTCACAAAAGCACTCAATCAAACAACTGTGCACCCAAAATGACGCAACTTCATAACCTTACTTTCAATGACCACTTTTTCACACATTCTTCTACTTTAAAGGATTATTTTTTTTTAGTATTTTTCACTTTATCATTTTTCCTTATGATTTGTTATATGCTTTTCGATATATTTAAAATGTTTACAAAACACACACTGACAAGTTTTACATTTTATAGTAGCATTAAAAATAATGTAACTCAAAAAAATTACCAAAGTGAGTTGATAAAATATTTTTAAAATGAAAAATAATTATACAAACCAATCAAATAATTATTCTCTTAATATTTCAGGAATCTAGACACGAAATAATAAAAACAATTCAAATCGTTAAAAATATATTGATAAAACTGATAATATGAGTAAAAAATAAAAAAGTGAAGTAAAAACAATAAAGACACCAAGTAAAATGGCAAAATTCACTAGATATAAAAAAAAATCACAAATAACAAGACGAACATAGTTCTTTGGAAATGAAAAGAATCATTATACAGTGAGAACCTGAAGGTTGTAACTTGTAACAAATTCATTCAAAAATAATAAAAATGCTCGGAGACGTTTTAAATTTAGTTCTGGCGTGCCGTTTTTTGTAATTTTAATTTTATCGTGATACCTTTTGATTAATTAAGCAAAATTCAGACAAAAGAATCAAGTCAATTAGACAACAAATATGTTCAGAATTTGTCGTAGAATTAAAAAATAAAATAAAAACAGGGGTTTATATTTGAAAAAATGGAGTTAGCTGCCATAACTTGTTTTCGGATCACCCTGTCTGTATACATGAAATTATTATGAAAAAACAACTGAAATCAAAAATGTAAATGTTTATTTTTAAAAATAAACCGATTTGTAAATAAATTTGCTCCAACCACTGTATAAAAAATAATAAAAAATGATTACATACTCTCATTTAATATAACAGAACAGAAAAATAGTAAATATAAATCAATAAAGCGCTAAGGAGTTTATACATGAAACAGTAAACACAAAAAAAATAATAAATGCAACATTTGACAAAATAATAATAATTACAGGAAAAAGAATAGATAGAGCATAACAAGGACAAATTTCACACAAAATAAAATATAATACATATCAATGCAACAAAGATCATCAAAACATTTAAAAATTGATAAAAATGAAAAAAAAAGATATAAAAGTTCGAAAAACTATCATTAATGAATATTTTCTTTTCGCGAAGCATTTCCAGTGAAGTAATAAAATAACTAACCAAAAGAGGGCATACAAAAATTAAAAGTATGAAAAACAAAGAATCAATAATAATAATAACACTGGAAAAAAAACAATGCAAAAAAAATTAGGTCTTATGACACTTAGATCCAGTTTCACTATAAAACGTAAATATATTTTTTTAGTTCAAAAATGTTTGTAATTTACATTGTAATAATTTTGAGGCTGTAATTCTCAAAGCACTCAATGTGGACACTTTAAATTTGGCACAATAATAATAATTGGGAGGAGCAAAAAGTTCTCTCTAACCTCTGAACCTTACCCTCTTAGTGAGTAGTGGTGGGACCTGAGTCAACAAAACCCAGAGAAGTAGTGGTTCTGTTTTGTTTCAGAATTTCGAAATTCATCATCACTAAACTTTTTTATTGATTTGATGTTGAATTACAAGACATTAAACTCTTGATTGCTTGATAGCTTAGCTGAAATGGACGGAAGTGGTAAATCTTTGGTTATTATCAATTGTCTCCAACTCACCCTTTCGCTAGACTAGACGCATAGTCTACGTGACATAAAACGACGTTCCTGCCCAATAGTCATATATCCCTTCGTTTTACGATGAATAAAACGACCTAAGACATATATGAATAGTATGAGAGTAATTAAAACTCTGGAAAATGACTTGGACATTAATTTTATTATGAGGAGAGGACAGCCGGGGCTGTCCGTGAAGTGGCTTTAAAACTGGATAAAAAGAACATTTTGGAATGGCATTAAAATGTTGATATATATGCTCGAGCATTTATGGAAGTTTCTCAATCAAAAACACACAATGGGAATTTCAACCTCTACATATATCGGCGAAATTCATTCAACCAAATTGAAATGCCTGGCAGCGTGAAAAAAATCAAATTTTAACTCGGTCCGTACGATTAACGTGAAACTTTTTTCGATTTATATATTTCGAGCGAACAACAGAAAAGTTTTTGACAAATAATTTTCCGTAGTCGAACGATACGAGACGGGCACAAAGAGTATGAAGCCAGCAAAATATAGTTCCTTTAATTAAAATTAATTAATACGAAAAGCAAGTTTATTATACCTTTGTGCGAGATTGGAACAGGGAAAAAGTCCGTACGGGAAAAAGAAGACCAACGGCCAACTGGACAGTACGTTAAAAAAGAATCTTTTAGTCGGAGGTCGAGAATTACTCGTTGCCAAGGGGGAGAAAAAGTGTTTCCAGGACATCCGTCACCGCACTATTAAATCAAAAAGAATCATTCGGACACGAGTTCTTTTGAAATCGACATGAAAGGCGGACCACTCCTGGATGGATACAATTTCTTTTTGTGCCAACTCCGTCGAGGACTCACCTTTTGTCCGCTTATAAATGGCTGACTTTTAATATACGTTTATGTCATCTGAAGTAGTCGGAAAAAATATTAATATAACTTGTCTACACAGTACACAGAAAATGTTTACGTCGATACAGTCGAGTTGGTTATGGAAAAAATAAGACGAGTCTCATTTTATTCCCCCCGTCGCGTCGACTCTATTTTCTCCAAATCGATTTAGCATGCTCGAACAAGTCGAAAATAAAATTTAGAAGCCACTTTATCAAAACGTGAAGCGGCGGCGGTCGCTGCAGGAATTTCTGGAAAAGTGAACATCAAAAGCCGTGCGGAACACATCGCCAGGAAAGATCCTGGTTTAGATACAGGTTTACCAGACCCTGAGGGGTGAGCTGAAATTGGTGCAGTCGTGACGATTCACTTGTAAAGCCATATATCTTTGGCCAAAATTCAATTTACATTTCACACATTGATTATTGGATGTATTTTATCTGATATAGTTTATCATATGCAAACGCATGTTACAATGGTGTTTGTTTGGTATGAATTGGAATTTAATATACGTAATCTAACCCAATAATTGAAAGTCATCAGCAAAAACTTTCGAAATACCCAAAAATAAAAAAAAACGCAAACTGAATATTCAAAAAAGGGGTGTGGCCTATCCACGAGCCGTTACGTCATCATCTATGCGATTGAGTCCACCGGTCGATTCTTTCATACCTACGACCTTGTAAACCGCTCTACATTATTTTAATCGATTGACAGTGACGGCAGAGAACAGATCAGATAAACGTTATGATTATTTATACAAATTAATGCCAGATTTTTGGAAAAAAAAACACTTTTTTGGAAGATATAATTGTTTTTTTTTATTATTTTTTTTTTATTTTTAACAATTGATTATTCGGAACAAATTTTCTCAAGAACTTTTTGAACACGTTCAAATCACAATTTTGATGATCTCAGGTAGTGAAACTCAATCGTTCCTCTGTATAGTACAGAGTTGCAAGTATATTTATGATTACAACTTTCTTAAAACAACTAGGTACATTTTTTTTTTCAAGAATGTCTATGATTATTCACTAAAATTGCTCGAAGATCAGGAATTTTCATGATCGTTTTTCGAAATCACTTCTTTTTTTTCAGGAAATTTCAAGTTTCTCCCGGAATTACGACTTTATTCAAGGAATTTCGTCATTGTCATTGGTTTAATGGAATTATTAATTATGTAAAAGGATTTCTAGGAATTGTTGCGGGAATTACGACTTTGTCAATGCATTTCGTCATTATTGTTTCGGAATTATCACCTCTTTCTAGAAATTCCCAGATATTTCCAAGGATTACGACTTTTTCAAGGGATATTTTTTTTTGCAAGAATATCCATGATTATTGACCAAAATGACTTTTTTTCAGAAATTTTGACTTTTTGGAAGGAATTGTTATTTTCCGAAATTTCTTTTTTTTTTGGAATGTTGACGTTTCTTTCGGAATTACGACTTTATTCAAGGAATTTCGTCATCGCTTTGATGGAATCATTTATTTTGTAAAGGAATTTCTAGGATTTTTCCGCGGGAATTATGACTTTGTCAATGCATTTCATCATTATTGTTTCGGAATTATTGCCTCTTTCCAGAAATTCCCAGATATTTGCAAAGATTACGAGGGATATTTTTTTTTGCAAGAATGTCCATAATATTGTTGACCAAAATGACTTTTTTCCAGAAATTTGGAATTTTTGGAGGAGATTAATAAGTGTTGACGTTTCTTTCGGAATTACGACTTTATTCAAGGATTTTCGTCATTGCTTTGATGGAATTATCAAATTTGTAACGAAGTTTCTAGGATTTTTCCGGGAACTACGACTTTTTCAAAGCATTTCGACATTATAGTTACGGAAATATTACTTCTTTCCAGAGATTCCTAGATATTTCCGAAAATTACAACTTTTTCAAAGGATTTTCTTTTTTGCAAGAATGTCCATGATTATTCAGTAAAATTCCATTTTCCAGAAATGTCCACTTTTTAGAGGAGATTACCATTTTTTTTGCAAGAATATTTATGATTGCTTTTCAAAATTATTTCTTTTTTATTTAGGAATTTTGAAGTTTCACACGGAATCAAAACTTTTAAGAATTATTGACCAGAATGACTACCTTTTTTCCAGAAATTTTGACTTTTTGGAAGGAATTATTATATTCCAAAATTTCTTTTTTTTAGGAATGATGACGTTTCTTTCGGAATTACAACTTCATTCAAAGAATTTCGTCATTGCTTTGATGGAATTTTTCATTTTGTGAAGGAATTTCTAGGAATTACGACTTTATCAATGCACTTCATCATTATTGTTTCGGAATTATTACCTTTTTCCAGACATTCCCAGATATTTCCGAAGATTTCGACTTTATCAAGGGATTTTTTTTTCTGTAAAAATGTCCATTATTATTGACCAAAGTGACTACCTTTTTACAGAAATTTTGACTTTTGGAAGGGATTATTATTTTCCGAAATTTCTTTTTTTTTTAGGAATGTTGACGTTTATTCCGGAATTACGACTTTATTCCAGGAATTTCGTCATTGCTTTGATGGAATTATTTATTTTGTAAAGGAATTTCTAGGATTTTTCCGGGAATTACGACTTTATTTTCAATGCATTTCGTCATCATTATTTTTAGAAATGATTGCTTCTTTCCAGAAATAAAAATTCCCAAGATATCTTTGCAGATAACTCACGACTTTTTCAAAGGAATCTCTTTTTTGCAAGAATGTTCATGGTTATTTACCCAAAGTTCCTACCTCTTTTCAGAAGCTACGATTTTTCAGAGGGAATCACTATTTTTTTGAAAACATATTCATGATTGTTTTCCGAAAATACTCCTTTTTTCCAGGAATTTTAAAGATTTTTCCGACTAAGATTCATGGAATTTCGTCAGTTGTTGCGGAATAATTACTTCTATGAAGGAATTTCAGCGATTTTCAAAGAATATTGACATTATTGCCAAGACATTATCACTTCTTTCCACGAATTCCTAAATATTTTTGAAAATTACGACTTTTCTAAAGGAATTATTTATTTTTATTTTTTTCAAGAATTCTTATGTTTATTTGCCAAATTCTCTTCCATTATCCAGAGTTTACGACTTTTTATGAAGAATTACAATTTTTTTGCAAGAATATTTATGATTGTTTTTCGAAATTACTTCTTGTTTTTCAGGAATTTTGAAGTTTCTTCCGGAATTACGACTTAACCTGAGGAATTTCGTCATTATTGTTGCGGAATTATCAGTTCTGTAAGGGCGACGGTTCCTAACTGTCCCCAACCACGCACCCAACGAGGATACACCATCTTTCTCAGGTGAGTTTCATGTCATTCTTAGTATTACTAACCTTTGTTTCTAGGAACTTAAGACTAATCTACAACAGTATAAATTGTCATTCAAATGGCTTTAAAACTTATACAGATTAACCTGCAACATGGGAAAGCCTCAACAGCTGTCCTATGTAACACGATAAACAAACTAGGTACACACATAGCCCCTTATTCAGGAACCCTGGCTTAACCAGGGTAAGGCAAGGGGACTGGGACTGGTAGGAGGCTCACTGTTTCATAGCCCCTCCAGCAAAAACCCAAGGTCGTGTATGTAACAAGAGAAGTTAACAGTTTTCTATTGTCAGGACTTTCAACCAGAGATCTGACTGTCATCAAGATAATCACTAAGGACAATGAGATCCTTATGTTGCTTCGGCCTACCTCCCATATGAGAGGGAAAGCCCTACAACCGAGGTGATCGATCTTGTGAATTTCTGCAAAGAAAGGAATCTTCCTCTCCTTATTGGATGTGACTCAAACGCTCATCATATTATATGGGGTAGTAGAGATATTAACCCACGAGGTAGAGATCTAGCCGAATACCTCAGCTCCACGGACCTCCACATCCTAAACAGTGGTGCTGCTCCTACATTCTCCAATGTTAGGAGTGAGTCCATCATAGATTTAACGATATGCTCAACGAGTCTATATAGCAAGGTAAAAGAGTGGAGGGTGGCTAGTAAAGTCACATTGTCTGACCACCGGCACATCATGTTCACACTCGAACAAGAGTGCATGCTTAATAGCGCAGCCTAAGGTAAGAAATAGGAAGCTCACTAACTGGGATCTCTTTAGAGAGGAAATAGAAGGAGGTGTCGACAACATTCTTACCAAAATAAGACTAGAAGAGGACATTGAGCTGGCTGCAAATCAGCTCCAAGAATGCCTCACTAATTCATTTGAGACAGCATGCCCCTTGAGGAAAAAGCCAAACAACTCCAAGACGGTCTGATGGAATTAACAAACGGGGATTCACCGTCGCAAAGTTCGCAGGCTCCTCAGTAGAGCTAAAGAACTGCGTACTCCGGACAGCTGGGATGACTATAAAACAGCCCAAAGAAACTACAAGAAGGTCATAAGATCAGCGCAGAGACATAGCTGGCAAAGCTTTTGCGAAGAGCTGAACGACTTTCCGTCTACGCTCCGCCTATGCAAGATCTTAGCAAAGGACCCTGGAGCCAAAATAGGATGCCTAGTTGAAGCGGATGGGAAATTAACCTTGTCCGAGGAGGAGACGCTTAACAGGCTACTGGAAGTGCATGCACTTTCCTGGATCGGGGCAAGTCGCTGCACTCCCACATCAGGTAAAAGCCCTCACTGCTCCCGACTTTGAAACTGCAAAGAGGATCGACGACTTTGAAAAGGTTTAATGGGCTCTCGAGTCCTTCTCTCCGTACAAAGCTCCAGGGATGGATGGGGTTTTTCCGGCCTTGCTACAAAAAGCTGGAAATCGTGTAACCGCATTCCTGGTGAAGCTCTTCCGTCCATGCCTTGCCATGGGCTATATTCCCTCTAGCTGGAGGGAAGTGAAGGTGATATATATCCCGAAACCAGGGAAATCAGACTACATCAACCCCAAGTCCTTCCGACCGATAAGTCTATCAAGCTTTTTACTCAAGACACTAGAAAGACTTGTCGATAGATACATCAAGGAAACGCATCCATTATCCATGCCACTGCATAACAATCAATATGCCTATCGACAAGGTCTATCGACGGACACGGCGCTACATCACCTTATCACCAAGGTGGAAGGAGCGCTAGACGGAAATAGATCAGCATTGGGTGCTTTTGTGGACATCGAAGGCGCATTTGACAAAACCTCCTTTGAATCAATCTGGCGAGCATTAGAAGCAAGGGGCTCAGAAAGAACACTGACCCAGTGGATATCAAATATAAATATCACAAAGGATGATATTTGCCGAACTAAATGGACAAAATGTCAGAACTATGGCTGCCAGTGGCTGTCCCCAAGGTGGAGTCTTATCCCCTCTCCTTTTGAGTCTTGTGGTAGACAGCCTGCTGAAGCAGCTGAACGATTCGGGATTGTATACTCAGGCCAATGCTGATGATCTGGTGATCTAACGACGGGTAGCCACATTCAGGAGCTCAGAGCACCTACAATGCGAGCCCTGAGAATTATAGAACAGTGGTGCTCCCTTGAAGGACTTAGGATCAACCCCGAAAAGATCGAAATCCTGTTATTCACCCTCTCAGGAAGAGTCCTGGAATACAGAAAAACGGTCAAATACCTAGAAGTAACTCTTGACCAGAAACTGTCCTGGAAAGATCCCATCAAAGAACGCTCTAGGAAAGCCATATGCTCTCTATGGGCATGCAAAAGAGCTATAGGGACAACAATGGGACTGAAACCCAGAATAGTTTACTGGATCTATTCTATGGTTATCAGACCTCTGATCACCCCTGGCCCGCAACTAAGAAAGCATACATCCAAAGGCAACTGGATAAGGTCCAAAGGATGGGATGCATCAGTATATATAACAAGTGCAGTACGGACCACACCAACGAGAGCATTGGAGGTGATCCTGGAGTTACCCCCACTGCACTTGTTTGTAGAGAGTGTTGCACTCAGAACAGCATACCGTCTTAACTGTCTGGAACATCTGAAGCTGAGGAACAAGGGACACTCGGCCATCATGAGTGAACCCCAGCTAAAAGATGGAGTGCTGCCAATGCACTCCGACTACATGACTCCAATCTTCTATGCTGGTAGCTCGCCTGAGCTGATTATTCCTAGAACATAGGATTGGACGGATCAGAACAGACCAGTTCAAATACGGGAAGGGTCGTGGTGGTTTACTGATGGCTCCAAACACCACAGAGGCACAGGAGCAGGATTCTGCAAGAGCGGGAGGGACAATAAAATGACTTTCTCACGCTTCGATCCTACAGGCCGAAATCTTCGCCATAACACAATGTGCATATAACATTCTTGAGAGCGGCACAAATCACAGAAATTTCAACATTTGTTCAGATAGCACTTCAGCATTGAAGGCTGTTGTGAGAAAGACAGTAGACTCCAAAGCAGTCTTAGAATGCAAAGAGGTTCTGCATAAGATAATTCAAAATAACAACAAGGTGAGGCTAATTTGGGTCCCGGGCCATAGCGGTATAAAGGGAAACATTGAAGCTGACAGACTTGCCAAAATTGGTTCATCGCACAGGCCGATAAAACCCGAACCAATGATCGGCATCCCTTAAGCAATAGGAATGGGCGAGGCGAAGAAACTTCTACTCGAAAAGGCCACTCTATGCTGGAATAATGCCCCTGGTATGCTACATGCCAAGGCAATGATAACAGGACCTGATACGGGCAGAACCAAAGAGCTCCTAAATATGAGCAGAAAAGACCTCCGCACAATGATCGGTCTATTAACTGGTCACATGAGCCTAAAGGGTCACCTCCATAGGATCGGGATCGGGAAAGATTCAGACTGTAGGTGGTGCCTTGAAGACGTAGAGACCGTAGCCCACATCCTAACGGAATGTCCGGCTCTTCGTAGCACTAGGATGGAATACTTTGGAGCCGAGCTCACAACACTCCAGGAATTGGAAGGGATCTATTTGAGGGACCTGCTGAGCTTCTAGGCTTCAGGAGGCCTAAGCAGGTTTTGGCGTGAGCCACCCACTGTAACATCTACATACAAGGGGATTTCTAGGATTTTTTCGGAAATTCCGACTTATTCAAAGAATTTAAGTAATTATTGCTAAGGAATTATCGTTTTTTTCCAGAAACTCCTGGTTATTAATGACTTTTTTAAAGGAATTACACTTTTTCAAAATAATCTTGATGATCATTTACCAAAACTACTATCATTTTCCAGAAATTACCAAAAATGAGACTCAAGTTGGCCATTTTAAATAATGCTTCTCAGTATTGCCAAACAAGCAAAAAGTTGAATTAATATTAAATACAACGATATCAATCAAACATCTTTGTCCCCCTTTCAAATTAATTAACCACGGTAGTCTGTCCACTTTTTATACATAAGTTTATTTTGATTTTACGATAAAAGTCCACCTTGCCCGCTATTTATATTAATAGCATTTTGTAACAGGATTTTTTCGGTTTTTGAATGATTGACAGATTTTGATCCCGACTAGAGATAAGCGTTGGTGGTCGGATAGGAATAACTAGATTTATATTCACGTGTGACTAACATGTCATAAACAAGGGATTAGAATATTTAATGCGAATGAGATGGAATTGTGCGACCGCGATGAAATTGTCTGCAACTTTTCACAATGCCGCAATCAAATTATAAATCAAACTATCCCCAGTCCATGTTTAAATTAACCACCTCGACTATGGACGCCGAAATTCCTGCAAATTTAATATACCGGGAATATTTTTGCTCTGTACCAATACGCGAAAACAATTTAATAACAATATACATTTTTGATTTATCTTGCACGAAATTAAAATGAAAAATTCTGACGGGCGTCCGTATATATACAAATTTGCAAAAGCCATTCCGATTTAATATATTGTATAAATACTTTGCCATATTAGAATTTGAATAGTATTTTATTGGGTGAAATATATGGAATGTTTTTATTTGTTTTTATATGTACACATTTTGCATTTGACTATTCGGTTTGTGACACTGCCGGGCTGGATAATAAATTCGTTTTTTTAAGTGGACTGAATGATTTTTGCCAAACTGGACACGTTTTTTCACCAAACAAGAATCACATCATGAACGGACATCCTAAACAAAAAAAATATTATTTTTTTTGTAATCTTTAAAAATATTTATAGGAATTAGTGGAAAGCCATAATTCATTGACAATAATGTCGATATCATTGAGAAAAGTAGTAATTCCCGGAAAAGCCCTAGCAATTCCTTTACAGAAGTGATAATTCCGCAACAAAACAATAACGAAATTCCTTGAATAATACTTGAACATTCCTGAGAAAAAAAAGTAATTTCGGGAAACAATCATCAATATTCTTAAAAAACAGTAATTCCGTCCAAAAAGACGAATTTCTGGAAAAAGATAGAAGTTTTGGAAAACAATTATGTATGGACATTCTTTCAGAAGAAAAAGAATTGCTTTGAAAAAGTCGTCATCTTGATAAAAAATATCTGGGAAGAAGTCATAATTTCATAACAATAATGTCGAAATGCTTTAAAAAGGTCGTAACTCCTGGAAAAATCCTTATAAAATTGATAATTCCATGATAACAATGGCGAAATTTTTTGAATTAAGTCGTAATTTCAGAAGAAACTTAAAAATTCCTTGAAAAAAAAAAGAAGTAATTTCGGAAAACAATCATGAATGTTGCAATGTCCCTTCAAAACGTCGTTATAGAAAAATGTATGTAGTATATCAAGTAAATTACTCATGGGCATTTTTTCTTTGAAAAAGTCGTGATCTCCGATAATTTCTAGGAATTCCTGGGAAGAAGTAATAATTCCGTAACAATAATGTCGAATGTTTCGGAAAAGTCATAATTCCCAGAAAAAATCTATAGAAGTTCCTTTACAAAATCAATAATTCCGCAACAACTATGACGAAATTCCTCAAATAAAGTCGTAATTCCGGGATAAACTTTGAAATTCTTGGAAAAAAGAAGTAAATTCGGACGACAATAAGGAATATTTTTGCAAACAAAAAATAGTAAACCCTTCCAAAAAGTCGTGTTTTCTAAAAAAAGGTAGTCATTTTTATTTTTGTAAATAATCATGGACATTCTATAGCAAAAAGAGTAATTCCTTTGAAAAAGTCGTAATAATTCCTATCAAAGGAATTAATGGAAAAAAGTGATGATAATTTATTGACAATAATGTAGATATGCTTTGAAAAAGTATAGTAATTCCCGGAAAAATCCTAGCAATTCCTTTACAAAAAGTAATAATTCCGCAACAAAACAATAACGAAATTCCTTGAAAAAAGTAGTAATTCCGGGAGAAACCTTGACATTCCTGAGAAAAAGAAGTAATTTCGGGAAACAATAACCATGAATATTTAAAAAAAAAGAATTCCGTCAAAAAATTCGAATTTCTGGAAAAAGGCAGAAAGAAGTTTTGGAAAACAATTATGAACATACTTGCAGAAGAAAAGGAATTTCTTTGAAAACGTCGTAATCTTGATAAAAAATATCTGGGAAGAAATAATAGGTAATTCCATAACAATAATGTCGACATGCTTTGGAAAGGACGTAATTCCTGGAAAAATCCTAGAAATTTCTGTACAAAATTAATACTTCTATCATAACAATGACGAAAGTTCTTGAATAAAATCGTAAAAGGTAGTAATTTTGGTAAATATTCATGCACATTCTTTCTTTGAAAAAGTCGTGTTTTCCGATTATTTCTAGGAATTCCTGGAAAGAAGTAATAATTCCGCAACATTGATTTCGAATGTTTAGGAAAAGTCATAATTCCCGGAAAAATTCCGTCACAAAATTAATAATTCCGCAACAACTATGACGAAATCCCTTAAATAAAGTCGTGATTTCGGAAGAAACTCTCAATTTCTTGGAAAAAAGAAGTAATTTCGGACGACAATAAGGAATATTTTTGCAAAAAAAATAGTGAAACCATCCGAGAAGTCGTCATTTCTAGAAAAAGGTAGTAATTTTGGTGAATAATCATGAACATTCTAGTAAAAAAAATAATTCCTTTCTAAAAGTCGTAATCTTCGAAAATATCAATGGAATTAGTGGACAGAAGCGATAATTCCTTGACAATAATGTCGATATTCTTCGAAAAAGTAGTAATCCCTGAAAAAATCCTAGCAATTCCTTCACATAGAAGTAATAATTCCAATAACGAATTCGTTGAAAAAAGTCGTAATTACGGGAGAAACTTTAAAATTCCTGAAAAAAAAGTAGTTCTGTCCAAAAATTTGAATTTCTGGAAAAAGTTAGTAGTTTTGGTAGTTCCCAGATATTATAACGACTTTTTTAAAGGAATTTTTCTGCAAGAATGTCCATGATTACATTCTTGTAGAAAAATTCCTTTAAAAGTCGCAATCTTGATAAAAAATTAAAAAATATCTGGAAATTTCTGGAAAGAAGCATCTGATAATTTCATAACAGTGATGTCGAAATTCTTTGGAAAAGTAGTTGTTTCCGGAAAAATACTGGAAATTCCTATACAAAATTAATAATTTCGCAAAATGATCTGGAATACTCTTGCTAAGTAATGCCTTTGAAAAAGTCGTATTCTTTGAAAATATCTGGACTTTCTGGAAATAAGTAATAATTCCGTAACAATAATATCGAAATGCTTTGAAAAAGTCGTATTTCCCGAAAATGTTCCAGAAATTCCTTGACAAAATTAATAATTCCATTATAACAATGACGAAATTCCTTGAATAAAGTCGTAATTCCGGGGAAAACTTCAAAATTTCTGAAAAAAAGAAGTAATTTCGAAAAACCATCTTGAATATTCTTCAAAAAAAAAAAATTTACCTCAAAAATTGGAAATTTCAGGAAAATAGTAGTTATTCTAGTAAATAATAATAATGGACATTTCTGCCAAAAATAAAATTACTTTGAATGAACTTATAATTCCGTAACAATAATGTCGAAATGCTTTCGAAAAGACATAATTCCCGGAAAAATCCCAGAAATTCCTTTAAAAAATGTATAATTCCATCATAACAATGACAAAATACCTTGAATAAAGTCGAAATTCCAGTAGAAACTTTAAAATGCCCGGAATAAAAATTAATTTCCCAAAACAATCTGGAATATTCTTGCAAAAAAATAGGAATGCCCTCAAAAAAATTGAAATTTCAGGGAACAGGTAGTAATTTTGGTAAATAAGCAAGTAGTTATAGCTATGTCACTTCTGCCTCATTTTCCAAAAATTCCGATAGGTGGCGCCGCGATCACGAAATGTAATTTTTTTATCTCCGCATGTCTTATCACACAGACTTCCGTTCATATATGTGTTATCTTTGTTTAGTATACGGGGTGTGCAAAAAAAAAAAAGTATGCGGAATGTGGAGATTTGAGTTCTATACATTTTGGTCTTATCTCCCCATGTTATTCTTATGGACTTCCGGTGGTTGGAATTAGTGGGCGGAGCCAAGAATGGAGCGTTCTGATTGGTTGAGATAGTGTGTTATCTCTGTTTAGTATACGGGGTGTGCAAAAAAAAGTGTGCGGAATGTGGAGATTTGAAGGTATGACGTCATGGCGTTTGTTTGTGGTGTGTGGAACCAAGTATGTGGCGCGCAATGTATAGAATTTTAAAATGTGCATTTTTGAATGTGGAATTGCTTGAATTTGGCTTTGTATAGTTTTGGTCTTATCTCCCCATGTTATTCTCATGGACTTCCGGTGGTTAAAATAATTAGGCGGAACCAAGATCGTATATTTGTGCAGGAAATTGTTATCACGTTCCAGCTGATAAGATGAAATTGCATTGTTGTCACTGTTTATAGTTAGATTTATAGATTTATGGAAATATGGATTGAATAGCAAATGTATGTAGTAGTAAATTGTTGTAAGTCAATGAGGATAGTCAACGCTGCAACCCGTGAGCTGTGTGTGTGTGTGTGTGTGTGTGTGTGTGAATTCAATATGTAGCGGAAATGATGCAATTATCGACAACGTCCTGCTAAAAGGAAATGGTGACTCATGTTATTGCGGTTGGTATGATATCAAACAATATGCCCAGTGCAGGATGTGATTTTCTAATTATTAACATAGGAGATTGTGGTCTAAAGATTCATTTGTAATCGAGACATCAGACAGTTCGTTTAGCCAACATATCGCTCCAAATAACCAACATCAAATTGATAAGCTAGTTGAAATTAGTTCTCTTTCATTGTTATCATCTGCTGCATTGGTAAGTCAACCCACTCGCCCCATTTAAGTGGTGTTTTAAAATATCAATTTTAGATAGATCAAATCATGAGTTCTTTCGAAGAAATTGCATCCTTGAGCAGTTGCATTGTTGCAAAGTACCAAGAGGCATTTCCCCTACTATGTACCGATGAAGATCAAAAGCGTTGGCTGAAGAATATAAATAAAAGCATCCGAGACTTCCAAAGGGCGATGGCTGCACCACTATCCATTGGATTAAGAAAAAGGTTGGTGGCCAATTTGAGCCATTTGAAAAGATTCCGGATGCTTCTCAAGTCGAAATTTCAGGCACATGTGGGTGGAGGACACAAGCGCAGTAGTCGAGTCAAGTGGGAGGACCTGAAAACATCGTTTGACTCCCGCATAAGGACTGGGGTAATTATCAACCAAACACATTTGAATCTAGGGGATTTTTTTAGTGATTCATTTTTCCTATTCAAAGTAAGAATCAACGAACTTTTGAAAGTGTTCAGTGCTATAAAGGTGAATGCGACTTTTTGTGGTGAGTTCATTGTAAACAAAAATAATGTTGAAAACCTTGATTTTAAATATTTTCATACCAAAAATGAAGTATTGGATAAGGGAACAGATTTGATTGAGTGGTTTGTCAATTTTATCAGCAAGCCAATTTTACAAAAAATGGAGGATTTTCAAGAACGTGACAGTGGGTGGGCATTAAGAAGAATTATCAGTTTAGAGATTTGTATTAATAAACATAGCTTTGGGGTGGGTGCTTCATCCTACATTCCTTTGCCCAATCAAATTTCGAAGAAAAAAGCATGTATTAACATTAAAAATGATGATAACGCGTGCTTTTATTGGTGTATAGTCGCTGCTTTGTACCCAATCAGAAAAAATTCCGATAGAGTTGAATCATATCCACATTACACCCGCGTCCTTAATACAGAGGGTTTGGATTTTCCAATGACAGTCAACAAAATTCATAAATTCGAAAAATTAAATAATATAAGTGTAAATGTTTATATGTTGGAAATGGTTCAAAATAAAAAGAACGAATTGTTCAGTGTAGTACCATGTCGATTGACGAACAATAAGTTGGAAAATCATGTCAATTTACTAATTATTCAAAACAAATATTTTCCAAAAATTAATGATTTTGAACCGTTACCCGACATTGAAAATGAGATTGGGATTTCTTATCATTATTGCTTGATAAAGGATTTATCCAGGTTAGTGAGATCACAAATAAGAGAAAAAAATAGACATAAAATATTCATTTGTGATAGATGTTTGAACTATTTCCAGTCTCAGGAGCGGTTGAGTGAACATTCAAGTGTGTGTGAAACAAAAAATGCTTCAAAGATTTCATTTCCCAAATATGATCACGTTTCGTTCAAAAATCACATTTATAAACAAAAAGCGCCATTCATCATATATGGGGATTTTGAATCAATTTTACAAAAAATTCCTGATGAATTAACACATTTGAAAACTGTCAATTTTCAAAAGCATATTCCATTCAGTATTGGATTTTTATTCAAGTGTTCCTATGACGACTCGCTAACCTTTTACAAAAGATACCGCGGCAAAGATTGTTTAGATTGGTTTGGGGATCAACTTAAAAATATTGCGAAATTTGTTGAAGATAAGTTGTCTAAAGTTGTTCCCATGTCAGAAGTGTTAAACAAGAGTATAGCAAAAGAGTGTCACATTTGCGAAAAACCGTTTATTGACACAGATCAGATTGTTGTTGATCATGATCATTTTACAGGTGATGTCAGAGGATGTGCCCACTCAAACTGTAATTTAAATTTCAAGAAACAATTCATTGTTCCAATTGTATTTCACAATCTCTCAGGTTACGATTCCCATTTCATCTTAAAAGTCATAGGAAGGGTGGAAAAATTCAGTATTCTTCCAATTAATAAAGAAAAATACATTTCTTTCACTCAGTTTGATGATGAAACCAGCATAAAGTTTAGATATATCGATTCACTACGATTTTTAAATTCATCTTTGAGTTCATTAGCATCTACATTGAAATTGGGTGATTTGATAAATCTAAAGAGGGAATTTGCTTCATGTAATTCAAACCAATTCGAATTATTAAGACGTAAGGGGGTCTTTTGCTATGATTATGTTGATAACATGGCTAAATTGGAGGAAACAAGTTTACCACCCAAAGAAATGTTCTATTCAAAATTATATGATGAAAATATCAGTGATGAGGAGTATTTACATGCCCAAAAAGTATGGGATGAATTCAATATTCAGAATTTGGGTCAATACAGCGATCTGTATTTGAAAACAGATGTGTTGTTGTTGAGTGATGTCTTTGAAAACTTTAGAATCAATGCACATAACATTTATGGTTTGGACCCAGCGTGGTATTACACTTTACCAGGTTATACTTGGGATTGTATGCTGAAATATACAAAATGTGAGCTGAGGCTGTTGAAAGACATTGATCAAATTATGTTTATTGAAAAGGGGTTGAGAGGGGGAATTTCAATGTGCTCAAATAGGTATGCTGAAGCAAATAATAAATACATGGCAAAATATGATGAATCCAAACCATCAAACTACCTACTCTACCTCGATGTGAATAATCTTTATGGGTGGGCAATGATTCAACATCTACCATACGATGGATTCGAGTGGGTTGATCCCATTGATTTACCAAATTTCGATGTTACTTTAATCGAGGATGATGCTCCGGAGGGTTATATTTTGGAGGTAGATTTGGAATACCCCGAAACACTTCATGACTTGCACAGCGATTTTCCATTCTGTCCTGAACATATGGCACCTCCAAAGTCCAAATTTCCAAAATTATTAACAACTCTTTACAACAAAACAAAATACTTCATCCATTACCGCAATTTAAAGCAAGCTCTGAGCAATGGTATTAAAATTACACAAATACATAGAATTTTGAAATTCAAGCAAAGTCCTTGGTTAAAGTCATACATCGAACTAAACACTCAACTTCGATCAACAGCCACTAACGATTTCAGCAAAAATCTCTTCAAGTTAATGAATAATGCTGTATTTGGTAAAACAATGGAAAACATTCGAAAACATCGTATTGTGAAACTGGTTAATAAATGGGAGGGTCGATATGGTGCAAGCAATCTGATTTCCAATGCAGCATTTCATAACCTAACAATTTTCGCCAAAGATCTGGTGGCTATAGAAATGAGGAAAACGAATCTCATTTTCAATAAACCACTTTACATCGGTATGTGTATTTTGGACATTTCAAAAATTGCAATGTATGATTTTCATTATAATTTCATGCTTGAAAAATCTTTTTCCGAAAAACCTAAGCTTCTGTATACAGACACGGATAGTTTCATCTATGAAATCAAGTGTAATGATGTGTATGATGAACTCATCAAAAAAAATCTTTCAAAATTTGACACCAGCGATTATCCTTCAGATAACGTTTATCAGATTCCATTGGTAAATAAAAAAGTTTTGGGGCTGATGAAGGATGAAGCAAATGGTAGAATTATGACACATTTTGTGGGATTGAGGCCAAAAATGTACTCATATAAAATTCAAGGTGTTCAAAAATGTACGAAAAAAGCGAAAGGGGTAAAGTCTTGTATTGTAAAAAACAAAATAACTTTTGATGATTATGTGAAATGTTTAAAGACAAATGTGGAAAAAATGGTTAAACAATGTACAATCCGATCAGTCAAACATTCCGTTTACAGCACTGAACAAACCAAATTAGCCCTTAATGCCCTAGATGATAAACGCTGTTTGATTGATAACAGTCACGACACTCTTCCATGGGGCCACTACAGTCTAGACTAGAAATTTGTTGTGTAAGATTTGGGGAAGTAGGCTTAATAACTGATGGTTTGGAGTAAAGCAGATAAATATTGTCACAGTAGTATAATCCATTCAGTATAAAAAAAAAAATTAACAATGATGATGTCAACAGGACTTCCAGCAGGAGTATTGTTTCTGAGCGCTTTTTTTAACAATACCTTGTATATACAAGTAGATTTAAATATACAAGAAACGTTTATTTGCGTATCAGCCAATCATAATGACTCTTGACCATCAAACTGGAAAAAAATTGATTGTTAATAATGGATTGATTAGCTATAAAATTGATGAGTCCTTTAGAAATGTGTCATATTTAGCTTACAAGTTAAGACTTTATTTTGTAGATGAAAATTTTGAACCAACAAACTGGAATGTACTTATTGATTCGTTTGAATGTGAAAATCATATAGAATTAGTCATTATATCAATCTTTGCATCCATTTTTTGTATCATGCTACCCATTCTAGGATATTTGTATAGAAATAAAAGAATTATCTACTAGCAAGTGTTTTTATTGAATTACAAGATATTACAATACATTATTTTTCATAACCCATGAATTATGAGTAGTATCCATTCCCAGCCATTTAACATAAACTTTATTCCCCTTCCGTCTTAGAATTTTCTCAACCAAGTAAACGTCAGGATGTTTAACTTTCTGTAATTCTTCCTGATAGAATGCACCTTGTATCTCCTCACCTCTATGATCTCGCAAAATGTATGTTGTGGGATTAGAAATTTTAATCTTTTCAATCACAAATATTTCATTTGACCAATTTGGCGTATAGCCCTTTGAAAACATTTCCCGGAACTTGCTTATTCGTACATAATCCCCCTTTTTGAATTTTGAAGGAGTCATTGTTTTTATACGACCATAAACTTTTGATAGTAACTGCTTTTCATGTTTTTTAGATACTTGTATAGGTTTCATTCCAATAACAGAATGTTTGGTATTATTGTATTCTGATACTATCTCAGGTAATATTTTTAACCATTTATAATTTCCCTGCAAACTGAATTTTTTCCACATTCTGTTTTTCAATGTTCTGTTCACCCTTTCTACGATGCTAGCTTTCATGTTGGAAAATGTTGAGTAGTGATTGATGTTGAATTTTTTCATCAAATCTTGGAACTCTGTATTAAAAAATTCCTTTCCATGATCTGTTTGCAAATTTTTAGGAGGTATTTTTAAACTGGTTAAAATTAGTTTCATTGCTGTGGTCACATCCTTAGCAGTTTTGGTTTTGACAGGAATTGCCCAAACAAATTTTGAAAACACATTAATTATGACCAAAATATATCTATATCCTTTGTTTATTTTTGAATATGGTTGCATTTCAACTAAATCTGCTTGAAAAAGATCATTGATTCCCTTTACAATTACTGCTCTTCTTTTAAAAAATCTTCTGGCTGGTTTGTGTAGCTCACTCACCACATCTTCTTTGATAGTATTCATTATTGAACTGTTTTATTTTCAATCAATACAGGACATTTTATTTGTAATTCGCCATAAAATTCTTTTATTTTACTATTAGCTTCACGTCTAAACGCAATCAAGTCATTTTTTTTAACACTTCTGTTTTCTAATTTTCCCCCTTTACCATTAATTAACAATGAGACATCTTTCTTTAAATATTCTCCATACAAAATGTTTCCCTGTTCGAAAGGAAATCTATATGATTGTTTTCCATCCGGCATTAAAACAAAATTTGTCTCGCCTTCTACATATCGGCCAATAAATGGTAAAACCATTACATAAGATAAATTAACCTCAGAAAGATTAAATAACTTGATATTGTTTTCTGTTTCATCTCTCTTGAATAAATGAGAACCGAACTTGTTGAGTGACATTTTCGGATTGATTCGTTTTACGTATTTGAGATTGTATTTATGCAATGACTTTAGCTTCACGCAGTTCTTCGATTATTGATAGTATTTCATTATTATGACCAGTATGACCAGCTCTCATAGAAGCTGTTATTAGTCTCAATCTATCGACAAGTTCGTTGATATTATTCCAATAAACATAGTCTGTATCTCTTTTATTAATCTTCCACAATCCCTTTCCTGTCCGAGCTGCTCTACTACTACTACTTATTGGAGGTTTCAGTTTCTTTAAAAAACGAGAATATAATGGTTTGATGTGTCGTGTTTTTGTTATGCCATGTTTTTGTAGGTATGGTCCTATTATGGTTATATATTTTGAAGATCCATTTCCCTGCACACGTTCATTTGGATCAGAATTTCTTCGATATGCATTGGTTTTAGCTAAAATATCCATATAATTATCCAAATCCTCATCTTCATAGTCTTTAGGATATTTTTTAAATAGTAATTCGTACAATCCTTTTGTACCATCATAAATTTTTCCATCTACTTTTACATTTTTTCCAATAATTTCTACAAATTTAAGTGTGGTCCCCAAATAGAATTTATCAGTATCTACATCATGTACTATTCCATAATGATGATCAAAATTATGTTCAGTATCCTTCACACTAGCATCGATATAAACTCTTGGTAGTGGATCAAAACTTTGTAACCATATTTCATATGGTTGAGTGTCGATTAAATCTTGAATCGATTGCCTTGACTGTTCCAATATATCTGAAACATTTAAATTATCCGAGGTTTCGGGGGAAGTTTGAGCTATAACACTAGTTTCTAGTATAGTTGGTAGCTGACTACGTTCTTGTATATTGGTAGGTAACTGACTAGGTTCTTGTATAGATGGTAATTGACTAACAGATGCAAGGCTTGTATCAAAAAATGATGGTATTTCCATCGGTAGAATGGGGGTTTTACCAGTTCTTGTCGTAGGTCTTGTAGGTGTTGATGTCTCATAAAATAATCTTGAAGTTAAACTTGGTTTAGGTTTTTTAAATGGTGTTGCGTAATACATAGAAGTTTCAGGTTCTTCTTTTACTTCTTCAAATTCTTCCTTTATGTTGAAAGGTTCATTTATTTTAGAAATAAGTTGCTGTAGTGGTTGAGTTATTGGTTTGTAAGCTTGCTCTAGTTGTGATTGTGTAGTGGTCATAGCTAATTTTAGACTATTATATTTATCCTTGACAGCTTTTCTTGACTTTATCAATTCCTCAGCCATCCTCTTATCCATTTTTATTTATTTTATAAATATATGAATGAATCAAAATTTTTCCTATATCTTCCGCAATTCAGTTCACAATCTTTATCAATAACCAGAAAACTATAAGGCTCTTTCCAACAGTGTGCGCAGAGTTCCTTTAATTGCTCAAATGACATATCCAGCATACAATGATCATTATATATATGATTTAAATTCATAGAATCCTGCTTGAATAAAATTAGCAAATTTGCGTTCTCACGTATAAGTCTTTTCTGAATTGATGAATAACCTTGAAAAATAAAAAAGCAGTCTGTATTTTTATGCCTCGAATGTGTGAAATAGTCCCTTATTATAGTTTGACTTCCACATGGTATATCATCAAATATGATGACTGAATTTGGTGCTATTTCATGAGGAGGAATAATATTTTCATCGCTTTCATACTCGAAATATCCAATCTCTTTCATGGGTGCCAATAGTTGTCTTAAATATCCATACTTTGGCTGTTGTAATGATTTGGAATAAAGGTAAACGTTTGCAAATCTTATTCCATTTGGATGCTCAAGTAAAGCCAACATCACATTGGTTTTACCTGAAGCAGATGGTCCAACAATGAGACACCTTTTTGATTCCCCACCAAATAAATCACCATGCTTTTGAATTGATTTCGTAAAATTCTTCACATCATGGTTTGTGATGGGTAAGGAAAACGATTGTTTTTCTATCCGCATTCTAGCTATCAATAAACAGAATTGTTTTTTGCGAAAGTATTTATACATTAATCAGATGGACATATTGAACAGATAGCATTAAATCGATAGACAATCTTGTTGCAGATTTTCAAACTGAAAAATAGTATTTAAATAATACCCACAAACCTCTATAGGTATAAAATGATTGTACATGCTTCACGAAAGTATACTTCCTCCAAACACTCCAAGAGGAAAGGTCGAGGTTTAATAAACACTCTAATTAATAAAGTACCAGTTGAGCTTCATATCCCTGGCTATCAATTTTGTGGTCCTGGTACAAATTTAGAAGAAAGATTGAATAGGGGGGAGTCTGGTATTAATCCGTTGGATGCTGCGTGTCGAGAACACGATATCGCTTACTCACAAACAACTGATTTACCTCAACGACACCGGGCGGATAAAGTTCTAGCAGATAAAGCTTGGCAAAGAGTTAGAGCAAAAGATTCCTCGGTAGGAGAAAGAATTGCTGCTCTAGCAGTTACTGGAATTATGAAAGGTAAACGGAAACTTGGAATGGGGATGAAGAGAACTGAAAGAAAGAAGAAAAAACGAGTTATCAAACCTCCTAAAAAAATTGGTGGATTTCTTCCATTATTACTTCCAATTTTGGGTGCACTAGGAGCTTTAGGCGGTGGTGCAGCTGGAATAGCTAAGGCCGTTAATGATATAAAAGTATCAAAAGAGCAACTTGAGGAATTACATCGACACAATAAAGAAATGGAAAATCTTTCCAAGCAGGGCAGGGGATTATACATTAAACCCTACAAAGGAGGCACTATCAAGAAAAAATCCATAAAAAAAAAAAAAAAATCAAATAAAATTTCCACAGAGACCCCTTTCAAATATAGATATATTAAAATATGTGAAAATATTGAATATCCCACATTTTAGAGGTGTATTTATGCGTGACAACCTACCCAAAAAATGTAAAGTGAAGGAATGTGGTATCTTGAATCTAGATAGTGAACAAAATCAAGGAACTCATTGGACTGCATACATAAAAAATAAAAATAAAGCGTTTTACTTTGATAGTTATGGAAACTTGAAACCACCCATCGAACTTGTTAATTATTTGAAAACTCATGACAAAACACAAATCTGGTATTCTTATGAAACAGTACAAAAATTCAATACAAATAATTGTGGGCAATTGTCAATCGAATTTCTATATAATAATATGACATGATTGAGAACCAACAGTAACGTTGAGAGTGTCATCATGACTAGCACTATAACAATAACAGGAAATACTTCTGTGTTAAAAGCAGAATTTAATCCACCTATATTTTTGGATGAAAATAAAGAATATTTTCTAGGATTAGCTGATTTTGAATCGTTTATGAGTATACCTAACATACAACCAGGCAGCAATAAAATATATGTAGCAGATAAAGTTATTACAATTCCAGAAGGAACTTATGATTTAAAAGATATTGAAACATATATTAATTATGTAATTGACGACATTTTTGGAGAAAAAGTTGGGTTTATGATGAAAGCAAATCCAAATACATTAAAATGTCAGATTTATTGCACAAAGGAAATAGATTTCACACCAAATGACTCTATAGCGAAAATATTGGGTTTTAAAAAACGAAAAATCGCATCAAATGAATTATCTGAATCGGATGAAGTTGTTAATATATGTAAAGTAAATGCAATTTGTGTTGATTGCGACATTTGCATAGGATCATATAGTAATGGTCTACCCGTTCATATAATTCATCAGTTTTTTCCATCTGTTCCTCCAGGGTATAAAATAGTGGAATCACCATTACCAATACTTTATTTCCCCATCAGCGTCAAGACAATCAACAACATCACTGTTAAAATAGTAGATCAAGACGGTGATTTGATTAATTTCCGAAACGAGACCATAACAGTTCGATTACATCTAAAAAATTAAAAAATATGGTTATCAAATATAACTATCGCTATTTCAAACTAACGCCATATAAAAAGGAAAAGCTGTCTATAAAAACCAGTCCAAGACGAAACTCTAACAAGTTAACATCACAAAATCGCCAATTTCTTATATCTCTGGGATTAAAAGTATTGAAATAATGGATATATTAAACGTTAATGAAAAATTATATGTAGATAATTCAATAATAAGCTCTGAGCTTCATTCATATCAACCGTTTGTCTCTTCAAAATTTGAATACAATGATGAAATTCGCATACCTGTTCAAGAACTTGATATATACACACTACCTTCAGGGAGTCATCTTTACATTGAAGGTACCTTGACCAACAATAAGGGTGCCTATTCTAAAAAATTACAATTTGTCAACAATGGTATAGCTTATTTGTTTCGAGAAATTCGCTATGAACTCAATGGAGTTACTATAGATTCCGTAAGAAATGTTGGTTTAGCTTCAACCTTGAAGGGTTATCTTTCATATAATACAAATGAAAGTCTAAAGCTGCAAAATGCTGGATGGTTTCCAAATAGAGATGAAAAGGAAAACATTTTAGTTGATGATAAAGGAAAATTTAATGTATCTATACCTTTGAAAATGTTGATGGGATTTTTTGAAGACTATAAGAAAATCATCTTGAATATGAAACAAGAACTGGTTTTGATCCGAGCAAGCGATGATGTTGATGCAGTTTTATATGTTGAAGATGCGCAAAATCCAACACCCGAAGCGGAAAATCCAAAAGTTACATTTGACAAGATCTATTGGAAGGTACCTCATATTCAAGTTGATATACCACAACAACTAGCTTTAACACAGATTCTTGAGACTAATAAAGATTTGTTAATTGGATTTCGTAGTTGGGAAATTGTGGAATATTCCTCGCTACCTGAAGCGTCCCGTCATACTTGGCCTGTTAAAACAAGTAGTAAACTTGAAGCACCTCGTCATATAATAATTGGTTTTCAGGAAAATCGAAAAGGACACATCATGAAAGATGCTAGTCAATTCGATAATATTGATCTTACAAATATTAGAGTATTTTTGAATTCTGAAAGATATCCATATCATGATTTGTATTTGAATTTCAATGATAACAAGTTTTCAGCTCTCTATGAAATGTTTGCAAACTTCAAAAATTCCTACTATGATATACCAAACGAACCAATTTTCAACCCTCAAAACTTTAAAAATAAGTGTCCAATCACACATATTGATTGTTCTCATCAGAAAGAAACACTTCAAACAGGCACTGTTGTTTTGAGAGTCGAATTCGAGACAAATAATAATACAAAAAAGGATACATCAGTATATTGTCTGATTTTACATGATAAATTATTTAGCTATAGTCCTTTAACCAAAATAGTCAAGCAATTGTAATACGCATGTTCTCAAATAATTATATAAACCATTCATTTATCTAAATGATGTTCAGTATGTCTTCAGAATTGAAGCTTCGCTTATCTAACCATTTAAAGACATTGGAAGAATTAAAAAAACAAATTCAAGACTATAGTGACAAAAAGCAGATGTTGGTGAAATTCTCACAATTGAAAATATGAAGCTGCTTGTTTTGGATGTACAAGGATTTATAATTGAGAACAAAAAATTTATCCCCAAAGAATTAGCTGCGTTTGATGGAGAAAAAATATGTCATTATATATTTCGATCTCCTTTTGCGGTAGAACACTTGCCTCCAGAACTGCGAAATCAAGCAAATTGGTTGATAAAAAATCACCATTGTATTTCGTGGAATGAAGGATTTACTCAATTACACAAGTTCTCCAATATTGTGAAAAATATAACGAAAAACGTGGATCATGTGTACGTGAAAGGAAAAGAAAAGGCGCAATACATTAGGAAATATTCATCGAAGCCCGTAATCGAACTTGATGACAATCCAGCTTTATCGTTAGAAAAACCACATTGTTTGTTTCATTTATCATCACCTGCAATGTGTGCACTGACTAATGTTTATAATTTGTATAATGATTGTTTATTGGTTGAATAAATACCGTTTACCAAAAAATTATTTTTTATTTCAATCAAAATTTTCATCGAAAAGAAATTTTCACTCTGTGAGAAGCCGATGCATAGACCTCTACACCACAACGCCCACCATTTTTACAAATAAAACACCATATCTATTAAACAAACTTTTTTATTCCAATTCAAATACTTCTTTATAAATATTGACAGGTATAAATTTTTCAAGATCAATCAAATAACCTACAAGATTCATTTCCTTCATAGTCTCCAAGAAAAATCGTAGGTCCGATGTATACAGAAATAAATCGCAGGCTTCAGCAGCTTTCCGATATTTTTCTTCCAGATTTTTGCACTCTCCTTCAGTGTAAAATCTCTCCATACCATAAACCGCCTCATGTTCTGCGTCATATTGAAGATCTCGAAATTCTCTAGCCAGTTCCTCCATTGCAGCAACCATGCCGTATGATGGTATCATCTTGATTAGATAGAACTTGTATGTTGGTTATACTTGGATGGAACTTGACTTGATTGATGAATAAAACGGAATGTCTGAGATTAAATAGCAAACTCTTAAGGAGGGGGAAGTAAAGAAAACAATATGTATGAAACATATTTTCTATTGCTTAGTAAATTTTTTTAACAATTCATCACATGCGAATTCTCCTGCATCTGTACTAATTTGATCAGGGTGTAAATGGAGGATTTCAAGTACACAGTATATATTCACATTATTTATGTTTTTTAAAGGGGAAATAATATTATATACATTTGTTATCAAATCACCATTCAACATATGAACATCCTTTAACAAAGTTTTGTAATATGATAAAAATTCTTGCGATTTCAACAAATTTAAACGATACAATACTAATTCAGCTATATTCACCACTTGATTGATAGTATCTCTAGCCAAGAAAATCTCACATCCACTATACTGGAAAATCTTGATAACTCGTGTTTTACCAAAAAACACAAAATGGATCTCGAAATCATCTCCTTGAATAGGTTGCCATCCAAAGTCAGTTGAATGAAGGAAGTTCAGCATCACATCTTGATGAAACAAGAATGATAACCATTGTTTTTCACTGAAATTCACATTTTGGTCGTATTTGTTTCCACATAGTTTGACGATGGGAATGAATTTCTCACTCAAAGATAAACCGACACTGAGCCACTTGGATTTGGATTTATTCAGATAGTGCACTGTTTCGTTAATTAAAGTGCAAGGTTTTTTGAGCTGATTGATTGGAATGGAGTGCTCCATTTTATGAATTCTATTTCAAGTATTCAAGTAGACTGATCAGACTCTGAGACTGTGTAGCTTTTATTCATTTAAATACTAAGAGAAGGTGGTGGGGATTACTTTTCTGTTCCTATTCAAAAATATTAATTTGTAATCTTGGACGAGATTTTGGGTCTCATGTGATATTTTCTAATAAAAATTTTAGGAATATTCTACTGAGTGTTTTTATTACAAATATAGCATTTCTCTTGTGATCTGGCAGGTCCATCGAAATGTGTTGTTTCATGAGGTGGGTTATAATGTATGAAACATGGGAGTTTGATTTGAAGCGAATATTCATTCCTATATCTTATTGGTAGTTTTCCCCAAATATTTAACAGTTCATATGGTCTTGCATTTTTCAGTAAATAATTTAAAGGAAACATTTCCAATTCTTCGCTTGCAAAATCTTCCAGCTGTTTTTCCCCATTTATATGTAACATAATAATTTCTATGGATGAACAACAATTATTATTCATGATTGGGAAAGTGACTTCAAACTAATATTTTTTCATCTAAGAATTTGTTAATAATTAGAAAATCACATCCTGCACTGGGCATATTGTTTGATATCATACCAACCGCAATAACATGAGTCACAATTTCCTTTTAGCAGGACGTTGTCGATAATTGCATCATTTCCGCTACATATTGAATTCACACACACACACACACACACACACACACACAGCTCACGGGTTGCAGCGTTGACTATCCTCATTGACTTACAACAATTTACTACTACATACATTTGCTATTCAATCCATATTTCCATAAATCTATAAATCTAACTATAAACAGTGACAACAATGCAATTTCATCTTATCAGCTGGAACGTGATAACAATTTCCTGCACAAATATACGATCTTGGTTCCGCCTAATTATTTTAACCACCGGAAGTCCATGAGAATAACATGGGGAGATAAGACCAAAACTATACAAAGCCAAATTCAAGCAATTCCACATTCAAAAATGCACATTTTAAAATTCTATACATTGCGCACCACATACTTGGTTCCACACACCACAAACAAACGCCATGACGTCATACCTTCAAATCTCCACATTCCGCACACTTTTTTTTGCACACCCCGTATACTAAACAGAGATAACACACTATCTCAACCAATCAGAACGCTCCATTCTTGGCTCCGCCCACTAATTCCAACCACCGGAAGTCCATAAGAATAACATGGGGAGATAAGACCAAAATGTATAGAACTCAAATCTCCACATTCCGCATACTTTTTTTTTTTTGCACACCCCGTATACTAAACAAAGATAACACATATATGAACGGAAGTCTGTGTGATAAGACATGCGGAGATAAAAAAATTACATTTCGTGATCGCGGCGCCACCTATCGGAATTTTTGGAAAATGAGGCAGAAGTGACATAGCTATAACTACTTAAGCATGAATATTATTGCAAAAAAGTAATGCCTTTCAAAAAGTCGTATTTTTCGAAAATATCTGGGAATTTTTGGAACCAACGAGGTAAATAAGTAAGAACTTTGTAATAATAATGTAGAATTGCTTTGAAAAAGTCGTAATTCTTAAAAAAATCCTAGAAATTCTTTTACAAAGTTGATAATTCCATTATAATGTGACAAAATTGTAATTTCCTCCAAAAATTGGAAATTTCTGGAAAATGGTGGTAATTCTAGTGAATAATCATGGACATTCTTGGAGAAAAATGTAATTCCTTCAAAAATATCTATAAATTCCTGGAAAGAAGTAATAATTCCGTAACAATATGTAATTTGAAAAATCGTAATTTCCGGAAAAATCCTAGAAATTCCTATACAAACTCAATAATTCCGCAACAACAATGGCGAAATTCCTTGAATAAAGTCATAATTCCGAAAGAAACTTTGAAATTCTTGGAAAAAAGAGATAATTTCGGAAAACAATCATGAATATTTTTGCGAAAAAAAAAGGTAATTCCGTCCAAAAAGTCATAATTTCTGGAAAAAGGTAGTAAAAAAAAATTCTTCCCTTCGAATTTCAAAACAAAACAAGTTGGTTCAAACAAAACATTTTTGATGTTATAAGTGAAACTTTCAAATTCTCCAAGTATTTTTCTTGAAATATTACAAGCCCTGGGAGTATGAATCAATTTCCCACTATATAACCGCACATTACAAGCAATAAGGCGTTTATAAGACGACCTAAGTGGCTTTATAGCACATCTATAAAAAATAACAAAGGAGCCCTGAAGAAAAAGGGTCCGCTGACCCATGCGGATTTTCGGCTCGAATTGCCCGAATTCACGTTTTACTGGGTTTTTAACAATTTATACGATATGGCCACGATAAAGATCGATTAATTCTTTAAGCGGCTCTTATCGCCTGCAAACAATAAAAAAAACCTTTTTTTTTTGGGAAATTACACGCTATTTTGCTGGATTTGCAAATAAAGTCAGTGTTTGTGTTGGGATTTTTCTGCAATGTATTATAATGCGTGAAGTAAATGTGAAATTTTTAATTATCATTTTTGATTTTTTTATTTTTTCAAAATATAATCGATGGAAGTCGATTTTGGTAATTTCCATTTTTTTTTGTACCCATTACAAATTGACTAAATATCGACCTTTGTTACAAGACAGAATAATGGTCATAACTTGGTAATATTCAACCTAAATTCCAAAGAAATAAAGTCTTGTCTTGAGAGGTAACTTTTTAGTTGTTAAGTAAGTTTACCTCATATATCATCTTTTTTTTAATGACTCAATGTTTGTCAAATTGTTTGCTGGGCATACATTCATCAATCTATTATAGACTCTAACAAAGAAAAATCATTATTCGTAAGTGAGTACACTCCGACCTAATTACACATGCAGCCATATCCTTCCAACCAGCCAATCACCGCCCATATAAAACAAAAAACGCACCCCCTTCAGCCTTCAGTGCTCTATTACCTAACCCCCATCCGGACAGATCAAACAAAAAAAATACTTGTCTATTGTTCTCCACCTGGAGATACGCCATTGCGTGCGGAAAGGGACGGTGGAAAGATGGAAAGGCTTTCCGAAGGAAGGGTGAAATCCATTAGGCAAATGGCGGGGATGTTTTCTGAAAAAATAGCCGCATTATTGACGGGTTTTGTCAACACTTGGGAAAGGATTTCCATTTTTAAGCGGGACAGGGGTCTTTGTTGGCTGGACACTTGTGTTTATGATCCCTGGATGTTCGTATATAGAACATTAACCACGTGAGGATCCTTCTCCTTATTCTTCTGTTGTGTGAACCCATGTGCTCTCAGAGTAGTGATAAATTTCTTCTTTTGTTATCCTTGACTCTGCCTTGGTTCCAGAATCCTCGTCAGAAGTTGACTAAGCTAATTCTCCTGTAAGTTGTGATGCTTCTCCTTCTTCTTCTGTTTTAGAAATTTCTTCTATGACCTCTAACGTTTGTGAAGGTTTTTACTCAGTAGTCTCGTATTGAATTTTCTAAGTAGAAGTTCGAAAGATATTTGAGAAAAACCATTTTCAAATTGATTTTTTAATTTTTTCAAGCGCTGTATCTCAATAACCCTTGAATTGAGGAAAAAATGTCAGAAGACACTTTTTAAAAAAAAAATTATGATCTATAATTTTGATGTCGTGCATTGTCTTGCTTAGATGCACCGTTCGAAAGAGATTTGAGAAAAACCATTTTCAAATCAGTTTTTTAAATTTTTTCAAGCGCTTTACCTGAATATCCCTTGAATCAAGATGGAAATGTCACGAGACACTTTTTATAGAGAATTTTATGGTGTATAATTTTGAAACCCTGCAGTTTTTTGTTTAGATACACCGTTCGAAAGATATTTGAGAAAAACCATTTTCAAATCGATGTTTTAATTTTTTCAAACGCTGTATCTCAATAACCCCTGAATTAAGAGAGAAATATCACGAGACACTTTATAGAAAATTTGAAGGTCTATAATTTTGGGTTCTCAAATTTTTTTGCTCAGATGAATCGTGCGAAAGATATTTGGAAAAAACCATTTCAAATTGATTTTTTAATTTTTTCAAGCGCTGTATCTCAATAACCCTTGAATTGAGGAAAAAATGTCAGAAAACACTTTTTGAAAAGAATTTTATGATCTATAATTTTGATGTTCTGCATTGTCGTGCTTAGATGCACCGTTCGAAAGAGATTTGAGAAAAACCATTTTCAAATCAGTTTTTTAAATTTTTTCAAGCGCTTTATCTGAATAACCCTTGAATCAACATGGAAATGTCACGAGACACTTTTTATAGAGAATTTTATGGTGTAAAATTTTGAAACCCTGCAGTTTTTTGTTTAGATACACCGTTCGAAAGATATTTGAGAAAAACCATTTTCAAATCGATGTTTTAATTTTTGCAAACGCTGTATCTCAATAACCCCTGAATTAAGGGAGAAATATCACGAGACACTTTTTATAGAAAATTTGAAGGTCTATAATTTTGGGTTCTCAAATTTTTTTGCTCAGATGAATTGTGCGAAAGATATTTGGAAAAAACCATTTCAAATTGATTTTTTAATTTTTTCAAGCGCTGTATATCAATAACCCTTAAATTGAGGAAAAAATGTCAAAAGACACTTTTTGAAAAGAATTTTATGATCTATAATTTTGATGTCCTGCATTGTCTTGCTTAGATGCACCGTTCGAGAGGAGATTTTTGAGAAAACCATTTTCAAAACAGTTTTTTAATTTTTTTCAAGCGCTTTATCTGAATAACCCTTGAATCAACATGGAAATGTCACGAGACACTTTTTATAGAGAATTTTATGGTGTAAAATTTTGAAACCCTGCAGTTTTTTGTTTAGATACACCGTTCGAAAGATATTTGAGAAAAACCATTTTCAAAATTTTTTCAAACGCTGTATCTCAATAACCCCTGAATTAAGGGAGAAATATCACGAGACACTTTTTATAGAAAATTTGGAAGTCTATAACTTTGGTCTCTAAAATCTCTTTGCTCAGATGAATCGTTCGAAAGATATTTGGGAAAAACCATTTCAACTCGATTTTTTTTATTTTTCCCAGCGCTGAATCTCAATAACCCTTGAACTACGGAAGAAATGTCACAATTTTGTAGAAAATTTCCTACCAGTCAATTCTAACCAATCATAGGCTTGCATTTTGTTATGTTGCTATGGCAACGACCTAATTTTATCGGAAATTTCCCTGCTCATAATCACGTGACTGAAAGATTGATAAGTGGAAATTTCCCTGGCTTTGGCTTTGCGCATCTGGATGTACTGGATGTAGCACCCATATGATTACAGTGTTGCCGTCCCCACTCTCCCTAACAATCCCAACCCAACCCAACTTTCACAGACAGAGATAAAGCAAACGGCAACACTGTGGTTGGTGCATGGGAGCTACATCCAGCCGCGAGTGCTTGACAGCTGTTAAACACAAATATTTTTGATAAATGATTTATTTTCAACTTCCAATACAAAGTTGCAATGTTATCAATTATGGACAAGATTGGTTATAACTTCCAAATGTTTTATAAAATCCTGATTCCCTTCTTTCTTCCTTAAATGCCGAGTAGAGTAAGGAGCCGTTGGTTTCTTCCATTAAATGCGAGGTGAGTCCAGCAGCCGCTACTATTAAATCTTCTCAAATAGTTTTGGCATGAAATTTTCTTGCCGAATCTCCCTTGAGCTCGAATTAATAATCCGGAAATTTGTTCTCGTTGCGAATTTTTCAAGAAAATTTCCGGAAATAATTCGAGCTCCGGGGAGATTGAAAGTGAACATTTCTAGATCTATAAATTACATTTCTAGCATTTTTTTGCTGAGGTGCACCATTCGAAAGATATTTGATAAAAACCATTTTCAAATCGATGTTTTAATTTTTTCAAATGCTGTATCTCAATAACCCCTGAATCAAGGAAGAAATATCACGAGACACTTTTTATAGAAAATTTCAAGATCTATAATTTTCGTTTGTCAAATTTTTTTGCTTAGATATTCGTTCGAAAGATATTTGGGAAAAACCATTTTCCTACCAGCGTGCGGAAAGTTGTACTTTTCCGCAATAGTGCGGAAAAGTTACTTTTCCGCATTAGTGCTGAAAAGTTTCTTTTTTAGTACTGTTAAAAATGAATATATTTATGACTTATTAAATGATTTTTTTCTCTTCAAATAAGATTGACAAAAAAACTCGAATGTGAAAAAAGCACTAAACACTAGACTAAACAATTTTGCTATATTGCAGCATGCAACAAACACACAATGTATTTTTAATTTCAACTTTTATAATCTTTAATTTCTTCGTTATTGTTATTTAAGTAAATGTTCTTTAAATATAAATTAATACTATGTTTCCTATGAATCATGATGAAAAATTTTTGTTTCATTATTTTTTCGTCCATACAAAAATCGTGCGGAAAAATACCTTTCCCCACTAGTGGTGGAAAGTTACTTTTCCGCACGATTTTTGTATTGTCAAAAATGAACATGTTTAGGACTAATTAAATGATTTATGTTACTATTCTACCTTATGTGGCATTTTGAGGAATTATTAGAAAATCTTTACGTATCAAAAACTTATTTTTTTTTATAAATAAGATGGACAAAACCACTCGTAGGAAAAACATTGTACCTAACTCTTGCGGAAAATGTCTTTTTCGCCCTTAACGGCTGCCGTCGCGTGCGGAAAAGTACCACTTTCCGCACTTGTTAGGTAAATAACTATTCAAATCGATTATTTTATTTTTCCAAGCGCTGTATCTCAATAACCCTTGAACTAAGAAAGAAATGCCAGGGGACACTTTTGTAGAAAGTTTCAAGATGATTTTGATTTTTTGCATTTTTTTGCTTAGATGCATCGTTCGAAAGATATTCGAGAAAAATTATTTTCAAATTGATTTTTGAATTTTTTCAAGCGCTGTCCCTTGAATAAAGGAAGACATGTCAAGAGGCACTTTTCAAAGAGAATTTCAAGATATTTTCAAGTTATACTGGAAAATGCTTTAAATAACTCATACCAAATCCAAACCTACTTAAACTGACCCAATTTAAACTGATCCAGAAGTAACTCAAACTAAACTTGAATGTTTGCCACCCCAGGTTCAAAAATCAGATTATCTGCTCGTCTAACATTTCCAAATTATACCAGAAATGGCCACAAACAACCATATCCAAACTAACCCTAACCCAAACTGATCCAACCAGCTCAAATCAAAGCCAAACCAACTCAAATTATACTGAAACTCATCCCTACCAAACCTAAACTAACCCATACCAAACTTAACCTCAAACTAAACTTTGAATTAGCTTGACTAGCTCAGTTTTTTTAATTTTTTTTTTCAATTTTCTAATAGAAAAATGTTTCTTTTTTTACAATAGATAAAAATGAATATACCATTACATTTGATTTTTTTGGAAAAAACTTAAAAATATGCTACTATTTCAGTAAACGCCATCTAGCGGCGACGGCGAAGGTAACAAATGCTAAACCAAATAGGCATTTTGTAGTGCAGATTATGCTCTTTCATATGAGCCCATGGTCGTTGAAATCGGTCAAGGGAAACGGAAGAAATCTCCGTTTGTTAAAAAAAATAATTAAACTTCCCCCACCCCTTTATTTTGATAGATAAAAAAAACGTTTTCGACAAAAAGTGTGAGTAAAAAGTCAGTAAATATAAAAATAATGTCATCGATATATTTTCAGTAAGTTTAATAAAACAATTGAACTTCCCCCACCACTTTATTATGATAGATAGAAAAAAACGTTTTAGACAAAAAGTGTAGATAAATAGTCATTAAATCCGAAAATGAGCTCATCGATATATTTTCATTGGACAAAATTCCATAAAAATCATATTTTTCTACTTGGTGTTGGTTGTTACGCCCCCTGGCGACCATTTCAGAAAGTTGAAAATATTTTCCAGGTTTTTCTCTTGGCCGTTTTAGTAATGAAATTTTTTGCCGCAAGCCTCTACGATGAATAGTTTACGAGAACTGTCACTCTGTCGCTGAAAATGAATCACCCTGTACATGCCCTTGTTGACTGTATTGCTGGTTCACAGTAGTAGTTGCAAAGTAGATGATCTTGGTTGAGCCAGAGGACAGAGGTCCTACATGTGTTACTCCTGCGCGATTTGTAGCTACATCAGACACCTCAAGCTCTTCATCTTCTGCCGTTGCCAACAGTCCAAAGCTTCGGGTTGTAGATACCACAGCCTCAGTTTCATCTTTTTATAGAGTTAAAGGTTCCACTATCGAAGCTTCTTCTGCAGCTGTTTTGATCTGTTCTGACACCTCTTTAGCTTGAGACGTCATCAGCTACGGATTTGGAGGTGTCAATTGTAGCTTCACTCTCCACCTCAGATTCAGTCCCTTCCAACTTAAGTTGAAGAAGGCTCTGGAAATATGCAAGGAATCATCGCAAACGTCTCAAGACTACCAGGCTTCATATCGGACGTATACCTTTATACTGTCTCTTCAGTGTCCTCAGTATCTTCGGTTTCTCGTTCTTCTCCGTGAGTATTCTTTAGACGTTTTGGTACCTTCTTCTGTATTGAAGGAGGTGAATTCTTCAGTTGTTAGTTCTTTAGTAGTCGCTTCCCCAACTTTTTTCATTTTCAGTAATGCAGCATACTCCAGTTTTTTCAGAAGTAGTTCCTTCAGTTGTCACTTCCTCACTTATAATTGCTTCAGTAGTTGCTTGCCAGCTGTTTCTTCTTCTTCCATAATAACTTCTTTTTCGGTGGACTACTAAGAAGAGTTGGCGCATTAGACGAGAGATAGTAAATTCGACTGGGTACGATAGAAATGCAGTGAGCACCATTACAAAAATAAAAAAAAAAAACTATAAATTAAAAACTGTCTGTTTTGACTTATGCACTTTACCTATTAAAACCATATATTTTTTCATAGAACAATCCAAATAATATTCATAATTATTTGTATTTGGATTATTGTTGACTAAACTTGAACGAAAAAATTTAAAATATACAGGGTGTCAATAGAGCACTTGTACAAGTTTTAAAGGGTGAATCTTCAACCAATTTTATGACAAATAGTTCATATGAACATGGGTCCACAACGGCTTGGTTTCTGATACAGGGCGTCAAAAAAAAATGTTTTATCTAGATTTTTTCGAATAACATGGAAATTGAACGACATTTGGGATACTGGGGACATTGATGACAAAAAACTCAAATATTGACGGCTTATTAAAAAAAAAATACAAAAAAAGAAGAAATATGGAGTTGAAAAATTTTAAAAGTAATGCACTTGGCCCACTAAACTATTTTTTTTTCTAAAATGAACAAACTAAAAAAATCGAAAAAGATAAAATATAAAAAGATTAAAGTTATGCACTTTTGCTACTAAAATTATATTTTATAAATTCGAATATGAATAACTTTGAAACTAAACTAACTAAAACTAAACTAAACTAAAAAAATTCAAATGATATGAAAAGTAAAAGTTGGAAATTGAAAAATCTTCTCATGCACCTACTTTTTTTTTGTTGATAGGATTTTTGAATAAACAAACTATACATAGAAAAATTAAATTTGAATTGTTTCCACCACTGTAAAAATTTTGTTCATTGACCGATTTTCAAAATTTTGTTTTTGTTTGATAAGTCTCGACAAACAGTTTTGAGCATATTCGAAATTTGTTCCAGGGGCGTACTTATGGGTAATTATGACGATTCAAAGGGGGTCAAATTCCAGAAAATGATAATAAGGTGTTATTTGGAAAAATATTGTTAACGGAATTTTAATCAGCATGATCAAAAACCTGTACACATTTTCAACCTTCCAATCTACAAGGTGCCCAAATAAAATAGTCCCGAGTTTAATGAAAAACGTTAATTAAACCCCATTTTCGCACCACCCTGTATTAGGTATCGATAATTTTTTGTTTATAACAGGCATGTTTATAACATCTTTATTGTAAATTAAAACGTACAGGAAATTAACAAATTAGCAAAAAAAAACAACACAGACCTTTTTTTTTAATGTGTTTTTGGTGAGGCTGATTAGGATTCCGTTGTCAATTTTTGTCTAGAAAATGCCCTAATATCATTTTCTGAGATTTGACCCCTTTTGAACCTTCTCAATTATCATAAATATACGCCTCTGGAACAAATTTGGCATATGCTCAAAAATGTGTTTGTCGAGACCTATATAAAAAAAAATCAAAATCGATTAATAAACAAAATTTGTACAGGGGTGGAAACACTTAAGGGTGGACACCCTGTAGAGAAAAATTCATGATTTGAATTTCATACAGATTTTAATAAACGCACTACACAGTTTCCCCAATAAATATATTGAGACCATCGACATACCCTGCAGCTCTATGATTAAATTATAATGCCCGCAATATTTAAACAACATTTTACAAAACGGCACAGCCAGCAACCAAATTTTAATAAAAACCAAATAAATTACCTAACTAAACATCGAATTGAAAAGAGCAAACTCCAATAATATGCAATAACGAATAATCTCGCATATCCAAAACTTGATTGTTTACGCAAAATGATTAATTTCATCGGCATTATTTTTTCATTAATTAAATATAAATTCATTTTTTAACTTGTCAATAGAGCCGTTTTTCATGGAAAAAGGGTTTGCATTGTTGGGAAAGCTCTAACGTTATCGGACAAGCAAATGTCGGGGAAATTTCTGATGCACGCTCCAATGAGTTTGTGAGCCGGCTTTTCTGAATAATAGCGATGGTGTTGGCTGCGTCGATATTGAAGTATTGGAAATTTTTGACAGCTTGATAATTAGCGTTCAATACATAAAGATGGGAACAATGTTTTATTTTTGGCCATTAATGACTTTTTTAACGAACCGGCCGCTAAGGCGATCAAATCAAATCAAATAATGCTTTATTACCATGAAAATTGTTACATTTTTCGGTAAAAATAAACGTAAACAAAGCCAGGACATTGGGTTGCCATATTGTGCGAACTTTCTTTGTTACATACGTTATTTACATCATTTGTGAAATCCCGGAATTTAATTATTATCAATTAATTACTGTCATGTACTACTTACATAATCACTAAATAAGAAGTACGCGCAGTGTTGCCAAGTGGATTTCGTTTTATTATTGTGAATGGGCAGAATTTGTATTGTGTTAGTTTACTCAAATTTAAATGCAGCCTTCGTAATTTGGAATTTCATTATCCAAAAAAATGTATTTAATTGTCGTTCATGAACTTTAAGTTATGTATAAATGCATGACATTTTCATTGTTGTTTATATGTATAGCAATAAAGCTAAATAGAGAATTGATTATTTATTATTATTTTGGCACCATTTCACCGACGCGGTATGTATCTTATTTTGGTTAGTTTGGATTAGTTTTGATTAATTTGAGTTATCTACTTTTTGTTCATCTGGGTTAGTTTTGTTTAATTTGAGTTAATTTTGGATAATTTTAGTTAGTTTTGGTTAATTTAGATCAGTTCTGCTTGGTTTTGATTAATTTAAGTTACTTTTTATTCATTTGGTTTAGTTTTGTTCAATTTGCGATAATTTTGGTTAATTTGAGTTAGCTTTGGGTTAGTTTGGGTTAGTTAGCTTTGGAAAGTTTTGATTAGCTTTGTCTAGTTTAAATCGGTTTCTGTTAGTTTTGATTAGTTTTGGTTCATTTAGGTTAGTTTTGATTAATTTGGGTTGGTTTTGGTTAGTTTGACAAGTTTTGGTTAATTTGGGTTGGTTTTGGTTAATTTGAGTTAGTTTTGGTATAAGTTTGGAATAGCTTTGGTTAGTTTGAATCGCTTTTTGTTAGTTTGAGTTAGTTTTGGTTAATTTGGGTTGGTTTTGGTTAGTTTAGATTAGTTTTGATTAATTTGGGTTACTTTGTATTCATTTCATTCATTTGGTTTATTCAATTTGCGTTAATTTGAGTTAGTTTTGGTGAGTTTGGATTAGCTTTGTTTAGTTTGAATCGGTTTCTGTTAGTTTTGGTTCATTTGGGTTGGTTTTGATAATTTGGGTTGGTTTTGGTTAGTTTTGGTTAATTTGGGTTGGTTTTGGTAAGTTTGAATTAGTTTTGCTTAGTTTTGATTAATTTTGATTACTTTTTATTCATTTGTTTGAGTTTGGGTTAGTTTTGGTTAATTTGGGTTAGTTTGGGTTAGTTTAAGTTGACATTCCTCACACAAAAATATTGCGATTGACCCGAACTTTATATTGAGAGAGGATGTCAAAGTTGAATTTCAATGTTTGATTTATTAGAATAACTTTCGAAATAATCAAGTTATATTGATGAAATTGGTTATATGGGTGTTGTCTGACATGCAAAATCCAAATCTGAGCACGGATTTGCTCTCACTTCTAGGGGACGCCACTTACACATTCAAATAGTCATTTTTTGTACGCATTCGTACATTTTTTTCGAATTAAAAAATTGATTTTTCCATAATATTTATATGAAAAAGCAGTTTGTAGAAGTGGCTAGTAGTAACCTTTTTCAAGATATTTGAACTCGAAGTAATCCATGCAAAGTATACCTTTTTAACGTAAAAATGACTAAATCATCAATTTTTCATTAAAAAAAAATGTTCGTGCATGTGCGTACAAAAAAGTTATGACTATTTGAATGAGTGGAAAGATGTGTGAGTGGCGCCCCCTACATGTGAGAGCCATACCAAGGCCAGATATGCATTTTGCATGTCAAACAACCCCCATTATATCAAATTTTATCAATATAACTTGATTATCCCGAAAGTTAATAAAACAGATCAAAAATTAAAATTCAACTTTGACACCCTGTATCTCTCTTAATGTCAACTTTCGAAATAAGCAAGTACGGGTCGATCGCAATTTTTTTTGTGTGGAATCCGCTGTCATCGTATGTCCCATTATTTTTGGTCCACCCTGTATACAATTTCTGGTATTTATAGCGTTTTATATTTTATAGTGTTCTTATTTAAATGAAGTATCAACAAAAAATATTTCAGTCGTGGTTTTTGAAAAGTTTGGTTAAGTTTGACAACATTGCTGGTAAGTTTCATAATAATGAAGCTTGTGACAATGTCACAAAGCTGCCATCCAAGGGAGTTTTTGCACTAAACTCGGATAAAAATTAAGTTTGTTTTGAAGTAATGTATTTTGTGTGTTGAAAGTGGTTTATCCAGCATTTTTTTGAAGTTAAGTTATTTTATAACCCCTAAACTGTTTTTTAAAATTGAAAAAAATAATTATCCACATATACACACATAGATTTTCAGCGCCCATAGTAAAACTTGATTCACCTTAAAGGTACACCACATTAATAGCATGCAAAGGTTACACCACTGATCTATAATATAACTGGATAGATATAGCCGCCATACAGCATGGCGCATCTACGACAATAAAATGTGAAAACTGCGGTTATGGAGGAGCATGCGCAGAATTTGCATTTTTAACTATATAGAGTCGTCATACACTCCCATTTATTGAGATCTAGGCATCGTCCCTGATATATGTGCATTTGTCAGTAACGAATCTTGAACCTCGATAAATGTGAAAGTATATGAAATCTCTACACTCTATTCACAACCAAAAGAAAACAAACTACACGTGATCAGACATAAAGAGACGATTGAACTGATCACATGTGTTGGTTTATCTCACGTGACCTTTCTATCGTTTCCCTTTGTTTGATCACGTGTAGTTTGTTCACATTGGTGACTTTTGGTTGAGAATAGGATGTAGTTCATCAACTGGTTCAAAAATAAAGAAATTCGTTTTCAGCAATTTTTCAGAGCCGGTTTCATTGATTGTGGTTATTTAGTTTATATAGATCAGTGGGATTCACGAACCAGATGCACTGCTCAAAAAAATCAATGGACAAGCCTTCTCATTTCATGATTATTTTTGAAAAAATGGTCGGTGGCTGGTACGGCCAAAAAGTATTGTGGAACATATTTTCGGTGTTAGGTTAGTTCATGGATTTCCGGAAATAAACATAATTAGAAGTTATATTATTATTATAAAAAAAGCAAACAGTGAAAAAAGTATACAGGGTGTTCAGCGGCGAGGGTTAGCTAAACTTGGTAGGTATATAGAAAGGTCCATTTTGAAGATATTTTTAGACCTTTGCCCTGGACGTCCCCGGATTTCCATCTTTCTCAGGAATTAATAAAAATAGAGATTTTCTCTTTTGTAATTTTGTTCAATTGTTTCCAAGACATACTCTCAGTGTTTTTGATCTCCAAAAAATAAGTTTATTGAATAGGTTGAATATACACAAGTGAAAATTTCAAAATTTGTAATTTTTTTAAAAAGATTAAAAAAATCGAGGTGGTTTTTTATATCGAAATGGACAAATCTATAGGTACGTTCACCAAGTTTTGTTAACCCTCTGACATAGACCCTGTATTATTTTCCGCATTTCTTCTTGTTTTTTGTTACTTTTCAACAACAAAAAAATGAAAAAATTTATTGATGTAGGTTTATCATAAAATCCAAATTACGCATAGAGGCGGTTGTTCAGAGAATACTGCATCCCGAGCTGCATCCGAAAGTTCCAAAATTTCCAAAATTAAATTGCCTGAAAAACGAGGTTGAGAGATTAGATTTACATCGAGAAACTCGATATGTATTTTATATTCTTGCTTGTATACCTTTTTAACGAAAAAAACTAGTAAGATTCAATAATTTCCTGATTTATCAATCTAGCTTTCAAAAAAATTTTCAAAAAAATTCACACTTTGAAAAACTTCCGAAAATAATTCATCAAGTGATCCGGGACTTGAAAATTTTCCAAAAAAGTATGTTTTTTCCTCAAGAGCAAGCTTTGAGAGGCTCTTTTTGCCTCTATCGTTGGCTTGGGACACCCTGTACATATTTCAACAGAATAACATATGAAAAAAAAAATCACATACAAATGCTGTTGAGTGATTCCTAAAACATTTTTTTATTTTATTTGTAAGATCAAGCTTTTTATCATTTTGACCTCTATTTTTAATAGCTTTTGACAGTTTTTTTTTATTTTTATTTTAGCCAAGTATTGAAAAAAATTAGGCTCTCATTTTTTTTAACGTGATGATTGATTTTTCAAAACAAACTGTAGAATGCAGGATTGTATAGTGTAGTACCTACATGTCAATCATGCCCTTTCCTTATTCTCAGAAAATCTTGATTTTTCCTGTCCTGTCATTGTTATTTACTATATATATATATATTATCGAAAAACCCAAGTACCATCACTTGATAGTGTAGGGTTACATATTTACATCACATTCACTATTAGGTAGTACAGATTCAAGTATAAATAAACTTCGCCCATTCTTTCTTGTTTTTTGCCAACCTCTTTGCTTCTTGTATTGATTTTCCCTTATTCCTGAGTATTACTTCCAACATTTTGTTCCATGTTTTCTTTGGTCTTCCTCTCTTCTTTCTATTACTTGTTCTTGACTCCCAGATTTGTTTTACTTTTCTTGTGCTATCCATCCTTTGCAAATGTCCCCACCAGCTCAGTTGTCTCTTTTGGATATATGTATGTATTGGTTCGATGTTCAATTGTTCTCTTATGACGTCATTTCTGATTTTATGCATTCTAGTCACTCCTCTCGTTCTTCTTAAGTATTTCATCTCCATAGCTTGTATCTTGCTTTCCTGTGCCGGAGATAACACCCACGATTCACAGCTGTATGTGAGTATTGGTCGGTATATCGTTTTGTATATGCTCATTTTCGTTTCTGCGGAAATTTCCCTTCTGTTGATGAATGCCTTATTCAAGGAGTGGAATAATCTTGAGGTGTTTTCTATTCTTTTATTTATCTCTGTCTCTATAGAACCTGTTTGATCCAGCTGAATCCCTAGGTATTTAAACATTTTAACTTGTTCAATTTTCTCATTCTCGATTATTATGTCAATGTTGTGGTCTAGTTTTCCCATTACCATTACTTTCGTTTTGTTCTTATTCATCTTCATTCCGTACTTTTCAATTGTTGTGTTCCATATATTGAGGCTGTCAGAAAGGTCTTTTTCCTTTTCTGCCAGAATTACTATGTCGTCTGCAAATACTCCTTCCGATATTTCTACCTGCTGCATATTTCTGTATCCGATCCTAATTTTTCTGACTGCTCCCGAGCATTCCTTAATGATTTCATCCATAAATATGATGAACAGTAACGGGCTTAGTCCCCCTCCTTGTCTTAGTCCTTGTGTGGTTTTGAAGCTGTTCGATGTTCTTCCCTGGCTGATTATGAAGTTGGTGTTGTCATTATACAATATTTTAGTGATTCTAATAACTTTTGGATCGATCCCTCTTTTCTTCATTATCTCCCACATTTTTTTTCTAGGTACTCTGTCGAACGCCTTTTCTAGGTCCACAAATGCAAGATATAAGTTTTTGTCTTGCTCCATCTTTCGCTCAGCAATTTGTTTTATTGTGAAGATATGTTATTTACTAACAGGTGAGAAATAGGTTACATTGCCGGTCAGAAATCCCACATTTTCACGTAACAAAGGTTTTCCGTTTAACCTAGTGGTTGAGAAGAACCTATATCGACCAATTTATTACCTCCAAATGTCAGTATTTTTGCCCTATTCATAATAAGACATTAAACGGTAAATTTGACCTTCTATGTTTGTTGGGTATGCTAATTCTAGTCGTTGTATGTTCTAAGGTTACACTGATCTTTGATGTTTGCAGACATTCAATCACCATCAATGCCCCAGGTTTGCAAACAAAAAAATTGAATCAAATTTTATTCCCAATCGCATTCACAGCACAGTGGTCCCGGTGGCAAACATGAAAATTTCAATTTGGCCGATATCTAAAGAAACTTCTGCTGAAATTATCGGGCTCACGCTCGAATGAATAAACACAAAACTGGCGGCAAACCGAATATGCGCCGCCCTTATGTCGAGAAATTAATAGTAACTTCGAACAATAAAATTGGAAAACAGTTTCTGAGCTGAATAGGTTTACAAAACCACATAATAATAATGGCGGACGGGGTCCTGATAATGTCAAGTGGTCTAGAATGGTTGCGGAAGAATTGCCAACATGGGGGAAGCTAGATTTTAATGAGAACATTACAAGTGCATTCATCAAGATGCACAATATATTATTTAAATAAATCCACTTTACCCTTGTCTTATTGTGAATCCTTTTTCAATTACCATAATTCACACGACACTCCAATCTTGGTTTAGCTCCATCTCTCAAATTCCTTCATCGTAAAAGTGTCTAATTTCAGCCCTTCGAAATTTATTTCCATTTCTGTTGTATTTTTTGAACTTCCGCAGTGCTGCTTATTCTTCATTTATTTGAATTTATTATTAATGGAACGTACTTGGGATTGTTTGGATGGGCAACAATCAATCCTAGTTATCAAATAGTAAGGACAATCAATTGAGAATCAATAACAATAAAATTTTATTTGGGTTAGTTTGGGTTCGACAATTTAGGAATTTGTGTGAAGAAATTAAAGAAATTGAAGAAACTTGAAATATGAAGATCTAATGGTTTGCATGCAGTTCAATTTAACAGGAATTTGGAATTTGAAAGAATTAGTCCGTGAAATTGAAAACTATTTGTGCTATGAAGTATTTGAAAATATTGTAATTTATAATTTATTTCATGACTATGTACGAATTGGTAAATTTTACTATTTATAAATCTGATGGAATTGAAAAAATGCGAATTTAGAAATAAGAAAGGATTTTCACTTATAATCTCCCCGGAGCTCGAATTATTTCCGGAAATTTTGTCGAGTTGCGAATTTTTTGAAATTTTCTTGAAAAATTCGCAACGAGAACAAATTTCAGGATTATTGATTCGAGCTCTAGGGAGATTCGGCAAGAAAATTTCATGCCAAAACTATTTGAGAAGATTTAATTGTAGCGGCTGGACTCACCTCGCATTTAGTGGAAGAAACCAACGGCTCCTTACTCTAATCGCCATTGAGGAAGAAAGAAGGGAATCAGGATTTTATAAAACATTTGGAAGTTATAAGCAATCTTGTCCATAATTGATAACATTGCAACTTTGTATTGGAAGTTGAAAATAAATCATTTATCAAAAATATTTGTCTTTAACAGCTGTCAAGCACTCGCGGCTGGATGTAGCTCCCATGCACCATCACAGTGTTGCCGTTTGCCTTATCTCTGTCTGTGAAAGTTGGGTTGGGATTGTTAGGGAGAGTGGGGACGGCAACACTGTAATCATATGGGTAGCTACATCCAGATGCGCAAAGCCAGGGAAATTTTCACTTATTAATCTTTCAGCCACGTGATTATGAGCAGGGAAATTTCCGATAAAATTAGGTCGTTGGTAGGAAATTTTCAATGTAATACATATTTATTATTAATTTGAGAAATTGGAAAATGGGAAATTTTGTTTCTGGAAAATCAGTTATTTATCAATTCATTTGAAATTATTCAGATTAAAATTTAACGAATTCTTGAATCAGAGTTTAGATAAATTGGTGGGATTTGGTGTTTTATAAATTCGGGAATTCAAGCAAAGAAGAATTTGGAAAATTAAAAAGGAATTCACTAATTTAGGAATCTATTCGATATTCTTCAAAACAAAAATTGACGAATAGAAATTTTTGGTAATCTTCAAAAATAAAAAAAAAAATATTTTCCTGAAATCTAGGAAGATTCAGGGTGTAGACACAATGTAGGAATGTGTGCTTTGAAGAATTTAAGAATGTTGTGATTTTAACAACTTCAAATACACAAGATTTAAAAATATATGAAGGAACTGGGATATTTAAAAATGTAGAGATCAGGAATTGAAGAATGCGAATTAAGAAATGAGAAAGTTTTATTTTGTCCAAAAATTTGAATGATCATAAATTTGGGAAATTAAAAAATGGTGAACTGAAGAGTTGAAGATTTTTAGGAATTCACTAATTTCTTCAAATTAGATTGCTACATGTTTGGATTTAAAAGTTTGTAGAGAATTGGTAGGATTTATAAGAAATGTAATAATTCACGAATCCTAGATAAATTATGAAATTTGAGGATAGTTATTAAGAAATTTAAAATTTGGACTCCAAGAGTTTAGAAAGGACTTTGTGCTTTGAAGAATTTGAATGTTCCTTTTCTTTTGAGATTTAGATGATGATAAATTGAGGAAATTAAAAATGAGGAATTAGAGATTTCTATAGGAATTCTCTAATTTAGGAATTCACCTATTAGAAATTCTTCAAATTGGAAATTGGGGAATTTTTGAATTCAATAGTTTAAAGAGAATTATTTGTCAATATTTATAAATTTGGAAATTCTTCAATGCATGATTGAAAATTTGAGAATTAAAAAATTGACAAATTAAAAAATTTGTGAGTTTATGTTGTGATCCTAACATTGAGAAATTCACTAATTGAAAAATTGGACATCACTTGTTAAATAATGGGACTTTGATATTTGCAATTTTGGAAACTGAAGTAGTCATGAGTTTCGGAACTTGGGAAGTTGAGAATTCACGAGTTTTGAAATTGAGGGGTTTAGGGGAAAAGACATTTTCGAATTTAGGTATTGAAAATTGGAAATTTTTGGAAGTCAGCATTTTAGACATTTGGGAATTTGAATTTCACGAATTTTGGACGCCAAGCAAGGGTAAAGAGAGGATTTCATGCAGTTTGGATTTTTTCATTGAAGAAATTCAGGAAACTTGAAATATGAAAATTTGATGATTTGAAAATTCAATTCAACAGGAATTCCAAAATAAAATAATATTAGTATTTAAAAAGTTACGTGTTTAGGATGCCAAAAATTTAAAAGACTTGGAATCTGGGAAAATTGATCCTTAAATTTGGAGATTCAGGAATTTGTGCTTTGAAAATATTGTAACTTATTATTTATTTCAAGAATATGCTGAATATGTACAAAATAAGAAATTGAAGCATTAAAAAAAATTAGGAATTCACTAATTTATGAATTTACATATTTGAAATACTTCAAATCAAAAATCAACGAATTTTTGAATCCAAGAATTTAGAGAAATTGGTGGGATTTAGTGATTTATAAATTCCGGAATTCAAGAAATGAATGATTTTGGAAAATCAAAAAATAGGGAATTGATAAATTCGAGATTTTTGAGAATTTAGAAGATCATTTTAAATTCTTGAAATGAGAAATTGAAGAATTTTAATAAAGTTTAGAGGAATTTGTCGGTTTTGGAGATTTATGAATTTGGGAATATAAGGATTGAAGATTTTCAAGATTTGAGAATTTAGCAATTTTTATGAGTTTAGAAATCTTGTGACACCAAGTTCAATGAACTTGGGAATGGATGAATTTACTAATTGAGAAAATGTCATTTAATAAAAAATTTAGGTTCCGGAATCTTGGAATTTTAAATTTTGGAAACTGCCAAAATAAGGATTAGGAAGAAGGAATTTTTTGATTTTAGGTAAAAAATTAAAATTTCACGACTTTTGGAAGCCAAGGTTAGAGAAAGTGCATTGGAGAATTTGTTCATTAAACAATTTGAAAAATTCAGGAAACATAAAGAATAAAAATAAAGTTTAACAGGAATTTCCTTGAAAAGCTATAAGTTTTGGAATCCAAAAGTGTAAGAAAGACTTGGAATGTGTCAGAATGTATCTGCAAATTTGAAAATTTGGGATTCTGGGAATGAACTTTGCAATCGAGGAATTGAAGATTCAGCAGTTTAGAAATAAAAATTGTCAGTCAAGAAATTTCGTGAGTAAACATTGATTGATTTTACACAAAATTGGTCTCCACTTTTTCATTGATTGATTTGTTAACATATTTGAATGAATTAAGAAATTGAAAAATTTTACCAATCAAGAAAATGTATAAATGAAGCAATTTGAGGAATTGAATATTTGATATTTAAAAGATTGAAAATAGAGAAATTTAACAATTCACAAAAACAGTCTGCAACAGATTCATAAATGTTAAATATAAATCGAATGATCCGAACATTTTCAAACTTGAAAGCTTTTATCTTGAGTAGTTTCACATTATACAGTGTTCAAGATCCGTTTATTAAATAAGCAAGAAATTGAAAACTTCAATTTTCTGATTGGTACGCGCCTTCGCCCCAACACGCGATCGACACTTTGAACGATAAATTATTGCCAGAATTGATTTTCCAAAAAGTAATTTATGCATACACCAGGAAAATACGCTTGAAAGGTAACCACTTAAGTTCAGTTGATGTTTCCCAACTGTTACTTGTAATACAATCCGGCAACCGTGGTGGATAAGAAACTCCAAATTAGTGGAGTTGAATTCCAAGCCAATTTCCTTCGACCACTTTCAAATTCAATGGACTACGACGCTTTAAACATTCCAGTCAACAGTAATGAAGAACATTTTACTTTCGTAGAAAAGCCGCAGCCGAGTGGTCTCAAATATAGATAAGCGCCGATTTCGAATGCAGTCCACGAGAATCCGGACAACGACTAGACAATACCCCAGGTCGTTCCTGATTTCATTCCAGATTCCGGCCGAGTCCTGCAGGAATTAAAGCGGGTGTCACCCCATTGTCACCGAACGATTCAATTCTTTATTGCGAACCGGTTCGATGTAACTTTGTTGTTTTCCGTGGCAAATGCAGACAAACTCAATTAGAGACGACACCTAAAAAAATGTCTGTCTAGGCTTTATCGACTTTATTGCTGCTCTTCAGTCACCTGTTTATTCAAGGGTGGTCCACTTGACGTCTCTATCTCTGATTAGTGCGATCACTTTATGTTGGTATTTTACACAGATGCGGGTCTTCAAACATTGAACGATTTTTGTATCATGAGGTATTGGTTGGATGATCCCCAAAAAGATATGCCATATTGCAAGTGTGATTCGATCAAAGTATGTGGAGTAAACGAGACGAGTAGCGACAGCTCATGTCGTCACCTAGGATGTCAAGGGACGTATTTATACACTGCTAACATTATAAAATGTAAAATAGTTTCCTAGACCAAGACTTTGATCATATGCTACCATCCACATTGAATTTGGATCAAGCGTGACTTAGAACGCAAATTCAATGTAGATGGTAGCATAAGATGGTCGTTTGCCAAGCCAAAATTTGAAATTCAATGTAAACCCGCACAATCAATACGGTCGATATTGGCAATCAATCTCGAAATCGGGAAGTACTACGTCATCGGTGTGCCCCGGACTGCAGGGTGTCATTTGATTTATGGGACTTTCACGTAGAATTATTCATGTGGTGCTTATTTTGTGATTTTGTTCGAAATGTTACTGTTTTATACTGTTTTAGAAGTTTGAGGACTTGAATTATTGAGGTTCCTTAGTTCCTTGAATTTTTGATCCTTTGGTTTCTTGTTTTTTGATTCTTTGGTTCTTTAGTTTCTGGGATCCTTAGTTCTTTGGTTTTCTGGTTCCTTAAGTTCTGTCGTTCCTTGATTCCTTGGCTCCCTGGTCCTTTGGCTCCTTCATTCCTTGGTTCCCCTTCCCTGGTAGGTCTATCCTCTATAGTCTTTGTGTTTTGCGTCTCGCTAACTTATTAATGAATTGGATTGGTCAACGAAGCAGAAATACTACTACAAATGTAAGGACTTGAATTTAGGTTCTTTGGTTTATTGTTTTTTTGGTTTCTAGGTTCCTTGGTTCTTTGGTTTTTTTGTATTTTGATTCTTTGGTTTTTTGGTACTTTAAAGGAGTTTGAAATTCATAATTGAACTATATATGTATTATCAATGAACAGATTTGGTCAAGGAAATAAGAATATACTGCTATACAAATGTAAGTATTTGTTTTTTCTTTTTGGACTTGGATTTGGTTCCTTGGTTTCTAGGTTCCTTGATTCTTTGACTTCGTGATTTCTTGGTTCTTTGGTTCCCAGATCCCTTGGTTCTTTGGTTCCTTGGTTTCTTGATTCATTGGTTCTTTGATTCTTTCGTTCCTTGGTTTTTTGGTTCTCCGATCTTCTGGTTCCTTGATTTCTTGGTTCCTTGTCTTTTTGGTTCCTTGGTTCTTTGGTTTTTTGTTTCTTTGGTTCTTTGGATCCTTAGTTCTTTGCTTCTTTGGTTCTTTGGTGCTTGGTTTGTTTGGTTCTTTGATTTCTCAGTTACTGTGATTTTTTGGTTCCTTGATTTGTTCCTTCCTGTGGTTTTTTGATTCTATATGGTCACTTGGAGACAGTCCAAGTCACTGACGTCACTTGGAGACAGTGTCAGCAGAGATTCGTCATCCCTCATTCCTCTAACTGTATTATTACATCCTCCAGTACCAGTCGAAGTTCCTTAGCTTTGAATTAGGTAAACAGAAAAAAAAGGAGTTGGCTGCTTCCAAAATGAGTAATCTTCTGCCATCATCACCAAGACATATTCGCATTATTCTGGAAAACGTTCAAGAAAAGATTCAATTTGATGGCCATTTCATCAAAGCAGGTTCGCATTTATTTTCAGGGTCTTGAACATGCTTGTCAGGAAGTGTAAGCATTTTGCCCAGAAATCTGTATGCTTTTGAACTCAAACAGTACAAAGCAAATTTCCTGAAGGTATAGGTAACAAGATGGTCTTTGAAAATGTACAACAAATTCCTTGGAAGAGGAGGCGAGCATCAAGTTGGTACTTTTATGGCGCATCCTGTAGAATTTTTGAGATGTTTATAAGTCTTTGCGTACTTACATATTGGAAATAAAGTTCGAGGAATCTTCTAGAGCTTTGAAAGAATCAAGGAACAGCTGGCATACAGCTACAGCTATCTGAAGGATCATGTTGAGAAAAAAATCAGGAACGATTTGAAAACAAAGACCAAGTGTTGGTCTTGAAACATCGAGACCAATACCAAAACCCTGACCGCATTGGTTCTTCGAGACCCAAACCAGATAGGTATCAAGATTTTGTATCCCAAGAGGTGCTTGTAACTCTTGGAGAGAGCACTCCCACTTTCTACTGTATGCAGACGATCTTAACTTTTGTTCCGCTTTTAATAACAATGAGGACGCCTTCCATTTACAATCAGATTTAGTCACTGATTTCTTAGTCAGTCTGTCCCAGCCCATGTGTGTATTCATTCGGCGCTCCAGTCAAATGCATTTTTCTATGGAAATTGGTCGGACGTATCCAGGAAATCGTCCGATGTAAGGGCACCACATGAGCGGAAAGAGTTCTTACTTTTTCGGGTATGTGTCAAACCTAGTACATATTTTAGTTCAAAACAAAGAAATCTAGTATACATTTGTCATTTTCTAGTACCATTATTATCATTAGCGGCGTAGTCAGTTGTCACTATTGAGTTGTCAGTCTGCAGTATGGGTGTATGCATTCAAGATAAACAGTGTTGCCAAATGTAGGGCTTTTATGCCATGTATGGACGTGCATTTCACCCTCAAAGGGTGTAGCCAGCCATACAATCTGCCACAACTAGTTAAAATGATAACCCTCAGTTGTTTTCAATCAATCAAAAACTCACCTATAGTTCCATTGTCCAACACGTCTACGCTCTCATAAAACGAAAAAAAGAAAACGCACCATCCAGTACAATTGACTAAAATTGAGAAATCAGCGACTCGCGGCTTTCAACTATACGTAACTTATAACGAGCGGGATGACGTGACACCGGAATACTTTAGCTACTCCCCGTTTCTGGTCATATAGCGAAATGATCGTTTTCATACGATCAAAACAATCAATATTTTGAGTATATTCATGGCAATGTTCGTTTATGCTTCCAGTCAACCAATGTTCAAAGGTTCTGGTAATAACAACAGGAATTCACAGAATTGGGTGTACAAATGTCGCAGAGAGATAAGTTTTCAACGATAAATTCCCGTATCGCTATAGTAGCCTTGCAATCTTCATTCTCCAATTCCCTGCTAAGATTTCTCCGTCGAAAAACTTCGAGATGCAGCTTGTTAAGACCGTTAACTTCGGATACCCCCTCGACAAAAGAAAAACATTCGACAACTTACCGGAAAGTTTTGCAAGTTCGAAGTGAAATTTTTGATTAAGGTGTTTCTTTGCAGACAAATATTGCGCCTTTAAAGAACTTATTTCGGCCGTATTGACGTTGTTGGAAAAGTGCGGAATTTCATGCATGAAATCTGGTTATTCGCCGATGCCTTACAGGCACGCTTCTTCCTGAATTGATTTCCTTATTTATCGCCTTATAAGCGCCGCGGAATATTCGATTTTGTTTGTAATATCCAGCTCGAGGCGGATATACAGGCCCTTATGTGCCATTTTTGCTTAGGTAAGAAAGGGAGACAATTTGCGAGACACTCCATATAAAAATTCCGCATATGGTGATTTTTATAAATTATAATATAGCTTTTTATCCGCACATAAAAGTTGACACAGGATGAACATCGCATGTTAATTAAGGGAGTTGGTTTGTCCGAAATGATGATGTTTTTGAAATTAACTGACGTCCCTTTTGTTCCAGAGGGAAACAACATCAAAAATGACCAACTTTTGTTTGACGACCGAATACAATAGTCCGAAAAGGCTGTTATCTGGATACTTGTTCCGGTTTGTGTGATTTCATTATATTGATGAAAGGGACGGTAGATGTGGAATTATTTTTGTACAAACTGGTTTGGAATATTCAAAACGTTGTTGGACGACGAAAAAGAAGGTCGATATCCGCTCTTTGATTGCGCACAGTTGCTAAGGGATGTGTCAACAATTTTCCGAACGAGTAATTTCAATTGACTTTGAAATTAACATGCTTCTTTCGATTTTTGTGAATTTTTATCTCTAAAATTTTTGACGAGATCTACAATATAGTATTTTCAACATACATTTTTTGTTGTAATTGAACCAGTACAGCTCAACAAAATTTCAGTTTCCAAGCCAAGTAGTTTGCAAATTGGAGCTTCATGAAGTTGACTTCAAAAAATTAAAAAAAAAAGAATACAAGATTAAAACACCCATTCAATACTTTTTGTTGTGATTAAATCTCTTATTAGTTAAAAGAGATAAATTCCAAGTCCCCAAGCCAAGAAGTTTTCAAATTACAGCCTCATTTCGACTGGGAAAAAACAAAATTTTGAAAAAATAAAAAAAGCATCTTCAATAATTATTTTCAATTGTGATCGAAATTTCCGTCGATTAAGATATGGAAAAGAAAAGATCATATAAAAAAAATAAAATAAATCTTATGTCTCCACCTCGTCAACTGACCGGCTGGATCCCCACATTTCAAACTCCATTATTTTTTCTTTGAAAATTATTATGAAAAATTGACTTTTTTTAACAGAGGAAGTTCAAGTACCTCGTTTAGAATGTGACCAATTTCCCAAATATAAAAACAATAAAATCAGCGAAAGCACAAAAAAATGAAAACCGGTTAAACGAATGGAAAATTCAAAAAAAAAAATACAAAATGAAAAAAAAATTGAATAAAATGAATTGACGAAGTTTTGATAATTTTCAACTAAGTCAGGCAGCACACCTCAATTATAGCAAATTTCCTCCTCTTTTCAATTAGCTCGTTTCAATATCTTTTGTGGTTTTTGAGTTATAGAGGAAAGAGCGCAGTGGTTGCTCTAGACGAAGATTGCTCTGTGAACTCGTTAAAAAAATTGATGATTTTTGAGGTACTATTGGTGAAGGTGTTAAGTTGGGCAGTACACCTCAATAATAGCAAATTTCCTCCTCTTTCCAATGAGGCTAAGCCCGTTTCGATATCTTTTGTAGTTTTTGAGAAATATAGGAAAGAGTGGAGTGCTTGCACTAGACGAAGATTGCTCTGTAAACTCATTAGAAAATTTTGATGATTTCTGAGAGATTATTGGTGACGGTAATAAGTCGGGCAGTAAACCTCAAATATAGCAAATTTCCTCCTCTTTACAATCAGGATAAGCTTGTTTCGATAACTGAAGTCGTTTTTGAGTAATAGAGCAAAGAGTGGAGTGCTTGCCAAAGACAAAGATTGCTCTGTGAACTCATTAGAACATTTTGATGATTTTTGAGGGACTATTGGTGACGGTGATAATTTGGGCAGTACACCCCAATTATTATAGCAAATTTCCTCCTATATCTAATGACGCTAATCTTGTTTCGATAACTTTTGTAGTTTTTGAGTGATAGAGGAAAGAGTGGAATGATTGCACTATACGAAGATTGCTCCGTGAAGTCATCAGAAAATTTTGATGATTTTTGAGGGATTATTGATGAAGGTAATAAGTCGGGCAGTACATCTCAATTATAGCAAATTTCCTCCTCTTTGCAATGAGGCTAAGCTTGTTTCGATATCTATTGTGGTTTTTGAGTTATAGAGAAAAGATTGTAGTGGTTGCCCTTGACGAAGATTGCTCTGTGAACATATTGGCCAATTTTGAGGAATTATTGGTGACGGTAATAAGTCGGGCAGTACAGCACAATCATAGCAAATAGCTCATTTCGATATCTTTATTATTATTATTATTAATATACCTAAAAGTAATCAAGATCCGACAGCCAAACGAACGTAGACCAAACCATGGACACATTACTATAAATATATACCGTTGACCGAACTGCAGAAAACGACGGTGCGTCGCCATGGCAACCGACATAGAAAACCCAAGCGTCACGTGACACAAGCTTCAGTCTGATGTAGTTTCCCGCCAGACAACCTATTTTAAGGCGGTGTTGCTTCAAAATCAATAATTTCAACATCGTCAGAAACGATAAAACTCGTGGAAATGGGTGCAAAACCGCAGTGCTAATAAGGAAAGGCAAAACTTACAGGACCCTCTCTCCTCCCCATCCACCTACAGAAAACATTTAATCCACATCAATTCGACTTACTGTCAACAAAATCAAATGTAACTTCCAAACTGGGGATGCTACAACTCAAACTCTCCACCAGGCAACAAACTCCTAAAATACACACTAAACCAGATTCAACTATTGGCCCTTGATCAACCTTTCTGCTTCTCTGAATTCTCTCACATGCTATCGTTTCTGAAAATCCGTTTCGTGATTTCGATTGTGAATGGGCCACATGGCTCCATTCCACCGCGTCCACCCATAAAGCCCAGTCCTTCGAAAAGACTTATCACAGCCCTGGGTGAGGCATAGTAGTGACCCGATGGCTTCCAAGGACATTTTGTCGGAGGCGAGAGGATATCTTCCTCCTCCTCCTCCAGGCACAGTCTGCATTGTATTCTCGGTAATCCCTATTCTGTGCATGGGCACCCTCGACTGGCACTGATCGGTGTAGAAACCCACTTCACCACTAGTTGAATTTCCTAACTTTTGAGTTCTTTTGTGGTTTGAAGATAAATTCTTTTGAGTGTCGCATGCCCGGCAGATTTCTCCAGTATTGTAAAAACTGGTTATACATCCATGTGGATATCTCAACGGCCGCAACATCAATATGCGATTCCAAAAATTTGCTCTGGTCCCATGAAGTCTATGGTAGCCAGGTACCCATACCAGTTTCACGTCATCGGCTATATCGTGCTCCAAGTTCAGTGAATTCTGCCAGTTCTCCACAGTCCTCGAAGAGTTTTTGTGAGATTCCAAGGGCCGCTTGACTATCTGAGAATAATTTTATTGTCTAAGCAGTCCAATCATAGTCAAGCATCCATTGGGTGAAATTGCTGATAGTTCAGCTTAGCATATTGTAGCTGACTTGCCCAGACTGTGTGATAGGTATCTCAACTTTTTCCTGGCTACAATAAGCTCCAGATCCTGAATCAGAAGGCTTTTTTAGGTCCGTCTGTGTACCAGCATCTGTCAGCTTTTGTTAGGCTGAAGGGGTCCTGTGTCTTGTGCCCCAAAAAGGGATGAGTATTTCATAGTTTTCCTTGATGATGATTCTGGTGGGCATGACATCAGAGAACAACACCTAGAATGCGATGGTCCTCTTATTCTCTGATCAGTCTTTTGAATGTTACTGTGTCCGTCCTGCTACCTCTGTGGTAAGCTATGATTCTGGATGTTGCCCTCCTCGCACATTTTATTGGTGCAAATACCCCATGTTTTTCTGCAAATGCGTTTACATTTACACAGAGACATTTTCCAGATGAGCATTGCAAGTGAAGCATTCCAATGGAACTGTTACCCCATTAAGTGTCCAACTTCCTTCTTCTAGTGAAAAATTCGCCCTCTCCACCAATCATTCACAAGGTCAATAACCTCTTGGATCTTCCCAGTGATTTCCTCTTCCGGGAAGTTTCCGGCTTTAAGGAAGAGGCATATTGATGTATTTTTAGGGGTTTTACTATTAAGACTTCCCCCCTGATATGCATACCCAGTATCCTTTCCAAACTTTTCATTAAGAAAGATGTATAAGACTTATTGGACGGAGCTATTTTGAGCTAGGGTTTGATGCGTCCTACCTTGGGTATATGGACTACTTTTACCATGTTTCATCATGAGCGGGAGGAGACATTCCAGTAGGTGCTGAGTCCTTCCCCGTTGATTTGAAATGATTTAAAAGATGTGATGGCCATTTTAATCGCATCGGCCTTGATAACCTTTTTGGCCGTTGCCCAATCCTCGTCTGCAGATTATTGGATTAGGAGCTTGATTTGTTTCAAGAGACAGGCTACGGGTAAGTTATGTTTGGCAAAGATCTCCAGAGTTTCTTTTTCCGTAGAGGTGGATGTGTCATCGGACATTAATATAGCATCAAGATCCCGGTACGGTTCTTAAGATCCTCGAGGTTTCCGGAAGACTATTCAGCTCTTCACAGAAACTTCTCCAGAATTTCCTTTTTGCAGCCCTAATTAGTTCGTTATACTCTGTTAGTGCTCTTCTGTATTATTCCCATTTGCCCGTTTTCTTGGCTTTGTTGCAGATGCGCCTTACCTCTTTCCTTTGTTTGTAAAGGGTTGCATTCCACCTGGACGCACCAGAATTTCTGAAGTACGTTGAGGCATAATGATATGAAAAACTTGGAATATGCCAGCAAAGAAAAGATCCTCCAATCCATCCGGTATAAGAATCTATCCAACCATCATGAACAACAACAGTCTACACTACGAAAATCAAGAAAAAAAATTTTGCAAACGGTCTAGCAGACAGATTCCAACCCAACGACTTTGGAAATCCACAAGTCGAAGCTATAGTTGATCATCATCCAATCAACACCACTGGACTAATGTCTATCTTTCCTTTGCATCCAGGAATTGGAGACATCCACACAAAGGAAATCATCCTTGACCAACAATTCGGCTTGGTGGAGGATCGTAGTACGGAGCTCCAGGTTGCCAGACACGTCGATGACTTCACAAGGGATGCAGACTCCGGACCTGTATCCGTTGAGGTGGAAAAAGTCTTCGATGGTGTCTGGCATGAGGAGCTACTGAACAAAATGGCCACCATATTTCAAACCACTCAAAAACTAGCTTGTCCCTCTTTGCTGAGGACACACTTATATACTCCACTCCACTCAAGACTAAAAAGAAAATAAAAAGAGAAGAACTCGCTCATCAAATCCCTAGAGAAAGTCATTGGAAAACTGTTATACGTTGTATAGAACTTGACGTTCAAATTATCTCGAATCCACCGTTCAATAATTGCACTGTCATCAATACAATTTTCTTGTCTCTACCTTTCCCTAATTAATCTCTCCTCAGCTCAGCTGTCATCCACATATCCCCGTTCAGCTCTAAACCTTATATCGTTGTTCCTGTGCCCCGATTTGGCATCAAATGAAACATAGAGGCTGTGCCATCAATCGGAGAGGCAGATAACTCAAAATTATCGGCAGGAGCAGCAGAACAAGCCGAAATATTAATGCCACAACTGATATCCGTCAGACCGATATTAATAGCTGCTAAATTCGGTTCAGTGCTTCATGTTCGATGTTGTACACATAGATACGATGCCAATCGATGTTTATACGTCTGTGAGGAACCGAAAAAGACAATAATATCGGTGTTGTCCGGAAAGATTTGCCATCAGATCAAATCTGACCGAGCAGATTGTGGGATTTATTAAGTGAAATGTCCAACATGCGGAGTTATTGATGAGAATTGCTTGTTTACGATGGCTTTGTTGTAGACTATATTGGGATTTTTGTCCTCTGCTGGATTTAGTTTTATTTTTCGACTATTCGGGTATTTTTGTCAAAAACGTCATTGCGAAAATAAATAGAACGGTTTTCATGGATTTCTGACAACGTAGCACTTTCCAAAAATCGATGGTATCTAAACATAAATACTGTAACTATCTTTCGACTATAGAAACACGTGTACAACTTTAACTAATTTATTTACTGACAATTATTTATGTACAGTCACTTATTAAACGCTGTCCGTTCACAATTGATGAAACGATCGCTAGTTCACAACTGAACTATTGTCTGAATGGCGGGCTTTGATATCCTCTTCGATCCCTAGATAGATGGCGAAACTTCTCCAATTTTCCAGATGTAGGCAACGAATATACTTTTTGATTATAGAACAAAACAGTGGTTTGGACTTGTGACAAACGGGACAAAAGCGAGATGTTCTTGTGTAGTAACGTCATGTCCGCTGTCAGCCGCCTTGGAAGTTCGTTCCACTGGGCATTTTTTGTCACATTGCTTCCTCCTTAGAGCATTTCGTCCCGAAATGTCCTCATGTCGACCCAAACCTGCAGTGTGATGTTCGGTGGAAATAGCAGTCCACTGCCCTCTGGGTCGTCTTCCGGGAAGGATAGCAGCACACCAGGATGTTGATGCCACTTCCCTTGAAGATCACTCCCAGCATACTTCTCACCACTCGCCAGTCCACTCGGTCATTGGTCATCTTCCGAATTGCCAAATGAGTCAGGTCCTGTGACTGCATCAAGTCTCGAAGGTGACTGAGGGCTCTCGAGACATTACTGTGGGTGGTCAGATATTGTGGAAGCTTCTTCGTTACAAGGTAGAACAGGTGTCGTGTCCCTTCCATGATCTGGAGCACCTTCTTCACCTTTGACCATTGTCGTCACAGATGCTCCAGTTATCCGAATGTCCGTTAAAAACAGCATCAAGTTCACTCTTCAGGCTGAGGTCTTCAGTGACCCAGTGAGCTAACGAATATTCAGTCGGTGCTTTGAATAAATTCAGGTGCCTTTCTTGGACAACGCCATTCTGGACTTTCTGGCCATTGGAGTATAGAGACATGAAAGTCTCCAGTGACATGTCTTCCTCGGGTGACCTGATCTGTGTCACTTCTGCGTCCTGATCATCATGGTTCCCAGCATACCGAGCTGAACGGTTGAAGTGAACAACCCTCGGCTTTCCTCGTAGCCTCGTGGTGACTTCCAAATCCTGTAGACGACGTCATTGATTCGCTCTTGAATCTTATACGAGCCCTTATATATGGAGCCCTTTGCAGTTTTGAGGAGAATCCACGTCCCCAACCTGGAACTCGTCTTCCTCGGCGTTCACGTCATAGGCCTTCTTCAACCGGTCGCTGGCACTCTGGATGTTCAAACGGACCCGTTGATGTCCATCTTTCTGTGAAGATCGCTTGCTTAGTCTTCCCCTGCGACATCTTCACCCGGTAGACATCCAAACTTTAGGTCGCAGGGCAGCCGGAGTTCACAACCCACGACCCTTGCTGGGGTTTCGCCTGTCGATTCGTGAACTGCAGATTGGTATGCGAAGAAGAACAGGTGGAGGTGTTAGTCCGAGTCTCTTTGAAGATCAGAGACAGATTTGGCCAAGTGTCAATTGATGGTCCGGTTCATTCTTTCCACCATGCCATCCTATTGAGGGTGTAACGCCGTCGTCTTTGTCTTCTTGATTTTCTAGACATTGCAGAAGTTGAGGAATAACGCCGATTCAAAGTTCCTGCTCTGGTCTGAATGCAGCTTCAATGGAACTCCAGAACGGCAGATCCATTCTTTAATCAGGACATCAGCTACGGTAGTCGCTTCTTGGCTTGGCAAGGCATACGCTTCGGCCCACTTGCTTAAGAGTAGTCCATCACGACGAGGATGTATTTTGTTCCTTTGCCTGACTCGGGAAACTGTCCAACCGCATCTATGGCGATCCTCTCGAACGGGCTTCCAACATTGTACTGGAGCATAGGAGCTTTTGGACATTTCTGTGGTCCATCACTTGCACCACACGCAGCTTTCCCAACGTCTTGGTTACACCCAGATGTCCGCACTTGATGCCATCATGGACCTCCTTCCTCCTTTATTACTTCTGCCTGTCTGTTTCCAGGAACGACTAACTGCCACCGATCTTCCGTGCCATCCAGATTCTTTACCAGCCTCTTCAGAATGCCGTCATCAAGAACCATCGAGTCCCATTGAGCCCAGTAGGACTTCACGGTGGTTGGGAATCGCGCGACTTCTTGGTCGTTGACCTGACTGTTTTCATCCAAGGACAAGCTTCAGATCCGGATCTTTCTCCTGGTCTTCACGAAGTGCGTCAGACTGCCAGAAGTCGTCTACCACAGTTGTTCCTTGATTTCCTCCGTAGCTCTGGAAGATTTTACAAACTTCTCCTCCAACTTCCTGGAGTTCTCTTCCATAGCTCTGGAAGATTCTTCAAACTTATGTTCCAGTTGATCATGTAAAGTCACAATATGAAAAAGAAATGGTTTTTTTTTGTATTTTTCTTGAGCATTTCTACATTACCCTCATGCTACCAACCATATCAATTTTAATTTTCACGAAATTGTCTGCCTCAAACAAGGATACAGACTGGGGTCAATCAGACAAACTGGCGCGACTGATCATTATGGGGGTATAATCACGCATATAATTCTACATAAACACCACTTTCAACTACAATTATTGGAATTTTTTAATTATTGACAGTATCGTTGCCCAAGTAACACACATAGTAGCGTTTAAAAACTCCAAATCTGATATTTATGAAATCAAAATCAACGCACGTTTCGTTCCAGACATGGCAGAGAATAAAAAAACCAAATCGGAAGTTACAGAAATATCAGATTGACGTACAGGGTGTCCCATATAAGACCCTCTACTACAATATTTCGGAAGATATTATGCGATTTACGAAAAGAAGTTTATCATAAGGTCGTATTGTTTGCAAAAAAACTTTATTATTATATATATACACAGGGTGCTCGGTTTCCCTGGGCTGGACCCAACTTTGAAAAGTTGAATAGAACACCCTGTATATTATTTCAGAAATGAATCTACATACAAAATAAAGGTAACTTTCTTTAGGATGTCCTATACGTATCTCCAATAGTTTGGAATATAATAGCGATTTTTTTTTTTTTTTTTCGCAAAAAACGCATTTATTTCAAGTGGTGAAAAAAAATATAGGTTCAAAGTACTTCGTGACTCTGCCTTTTTTTTTCACAGACGATACTACAATATATGATTCAAGTTGGTTAGAATGACTGACAATAATACAGGATGATGTCAGAGGTTGAACCCAATCGGGACATCTATAAAATCACCAATAAGTCGAAAATGTTAAATAGAACACCCAGTATATTGTTACGGCTTTTGATTGTTCACTAAAAATATATTTTTTTTCACTACTTGAAATAAATGCGTTTTTTGCACAAAAAAAATGAAATCGCTATTATATCCCAAACTATTGGAGATACGTATAGGACATCCTATAGAAAGTTAGCTTTATTTTGTATGTAGAATTCATTTCTGAAATAATATACAGGGTGTTCCATTCAATTTTTTAAGTTGGGTCCAGCCCAGGGAAAACCGAGCACCCTGTATATGTCAAATATATATAACAATGAAGTTTTTTTGAAAACAATAAGACTATGATAAACTTTTTATAGTAAAACGCATATTTTCCGAGATAAGGTAGTAGAGGAGCTTATATGGGACACCCTGTACATTCAGAGTATAAACTTCCAAAACGAAAACATTTTAAAATTTAAAACTAAAAATTAAAATATATTCCAAGCGAAATCAACGAACGTTTTATCAATCCAAGCACAATGGTTAAATTTTGTGAATATTGATGAATATTTTTGACTCAAATCAAGCCAGACTACAAAAAAATTGATATTTTCAAAAAGCAAAAGCGACGGATGTCTAGTTTCATAGATGAAACACAAAACGAAACAAAACCCCCACGTTTGAGGAGTTTAAAAAAATAAGATCGACGGACGTGTGGATGGAAATTTGAATCAAATCAATTTTCATATCTCAAAACACCAAAAACCATAGTTATTAGTAATAATTATTGTACCACCAAATTATTATCAACCCGATCGACCAAATCCAGCGTCGGCAAACTAACTAAAAAATATCGTTAATACGGAGCACCGACCATAATCGATGAAGCCAATATGTATCAGGTTTTAGCCACGACTGATGACCCAAAACGCGGTTTAATTTTCCCATTCGCTTTTGCGTTCGACTACGCTCGGTAGTTGTGTACTTTTTCGGGTACTTTCTCGAAGCTTCATTGTCATATAAATAGAGACAACTGCGGCCTACGTATTTCGGAATTCTGACTTTGCCTGGCCTGAGTGTTTAATTAAGAGGGACGACCAAAAAAACATAGAGTGTATTTTCAAATGAAATCGATCAATTATGAGTAAAATATCCATTTTCTAAAATATGTTTTGGGAGGTTATTGACCAAATGACTCTATGCATGGCAAAGCCGCCCTTGTTTGACACTATCCATTCAATAGCAATCAATTCCTTAACTTTCTATAACTGAACACTATCCAGTGAATAACTAGTTATCCGACAACTATTGTTAGGTCAATGTGTTCAAACTATATAGATGGTAATACGAGCACTCTCTGGAGATATCGTTTTTGACAATCAATAATCCATAAATTTCAAAACAAAACTACACAATAACAAAACAGTTTAGATAATCACTCTGATATTTGACTTATATTATCAGATTCCTGACAGAATGACAGGAAATAGTTTATTCACCGGTACAAATAACCTACTTTCCGCATGACATGAACCTCAAGTAATCTATGTCAAATATCAGAGTGATTCTCCCGCAATACTCAAATATAAGAAATAGCAAATAAAGCAATTTCAACGGTAAGGCACAGATTTGGAATCTACTAGTTTTGGTTTTATTATTTCTAATCCCCCAAAGAATTATTAGTTGAGAGAATCACTCTGATATTTGGCTTAGGTTTATGAAGTTCATGTGACAGAATGACAGGAAATAGTTATTTACCGCACACAAATGTCTGCCAATTTTTCTCCAGATTCTCTAAATTCGATAACTTATGGATCCGATAAGGTGACGTAATAGCTGAGAAACCGGAATGGTTATTTTAATCGTATCAATAGACTATCTTAGTTTTCAGAAACTTTGGGTTAGCGTTGGAATTCGACTTGAATTTCTCATTCAAGTCAAACAGGAAAAAATTGGTCATTTTATGAACGTCTCCGTCCTATTCCAATTCCAAATTCATGCGTCCACGGTGTATTGGACAGTATTGGATGAAATTATAGCCTCTTCTCAAAATTTGGCCCCATTTTGTATGAAAAAATCAAATGGAAATGTTGACAAAAATGATTAAACACGCTGTACGTCATATCAACAGGAATGATGGCAGAGGCATGATGACACTCGGCAGTTGTAATCAGGGTCAAAGGGCCTTCAAAATAAGAAATCACTCGACCCCCATTTCAGCTGTCATCTTGACATTTTCAGCTGTCACTACCAAGTCAAAAAATTCAGAACTTTTCAAAAGTTAGAAGGGGCTGTATATTATGAACTAACTCTTAAAATGTAAGTACTACAAGAGTTCCAGTTCTGTGTGGATGTCAAATGTTATCAGATATCAGTGGCGTCATCTTTCTACATCGATAGGAATCAAATGAATTTTCTAGATACAGACGTCATGGTGCGGGATTGTTCGAGCAAGTTCCACGGATTGTATATGAAATGGACTCGTGTCAACGGAGTGGGTGGTATTGAAAACAGTGTTGAGTGGTTATAAATAAATTATAGATACGTGCATCTGTCAAGTACTGACGAAGGAAGTGTAGATATTGTGAATATAGACCCAACAATACGAATTTTTGGTCCTATTCATTTTTTTTTTGTAATCGTGTGGTTTCATTCATTTATTTTCCCATTTCTTTTTATAAGCTTTATTTGGTTTTATTGATTTTATTTTATTGTTCCATTAGGTTTTTTCCCGTAATTTACCAAGTTATTTTTCAATTTTATAATCATATTTTTCATTCAGTTTTATCTAATTTTTGTTAAATTTCATCTTTTTTTATCAATTCAATCAAATTTATTTTTTTAATGCCATGCATTTCATTTAATGCTCAATTTTGTCAACTGTTATTATTTAGAAAAAATGGTGTTTTCTTTATTTCAGTATTTTATAATATTCATCTAATTCCTCTCATTCACTTTTATTTAATGGAATCAAAGACAATAATTGATTTCAATAATTCTTGTTACTTCTGCAAAATCATCTTTAACTGTTTTATTTCATACTGTTCTGTAATGTATCCTTCATCGGACTCAAAACCAGTCCGGTAGATGACACATTACATCATTAGAGCTGGTAAAATTTGATTAAGAATATATAATTTTAACTAGTTATGGCATATAGTTTGGCAGGCGCCATTTCATGTTAAGAATGTGAAACGGAGATATACATGGTGACAATTTTAAAACTTGAAATTTACATATCTTGGGAATGGACAACTGAATGAAAAAACGCTCAAAACAGATTCTATAAAACAAAGGGGGAACAAAAAAAAGCCTATAAACCCACCCTTAGCTGTAACCCCTAGAGATACACCCCTGAAATCTTAAATAGTAAGGGGGTTCAAGTGATATCTTATTTTGAAGGGTTTTCGACACTGATTACAACTACCGAGTTCCAAGTCTCTGCTGTCATTCCTGTTGATATGAAAGCTAGTAAAAATTTTATTTTTTCATTTTATTTCATTCATCAAATAATTACTCGCAAGAGATAACTTCTCCATACTAAGAGGATATGATGAGGGACTGAGGACCTCCAAAACGGGCTATCAGTCAGGCGTTTTGACGAGGATTTCTCTCACCCATTTTTTTTTTTTTTTTTTTTTAATACTTCTTTTGAGTATGAGTAATAGTATACCTCGTTTTGAAGGTATTCAGTGAATTCAGTCCCTCATCATGTCCTCTTAGTATGGACAAATTAACTCTTGAGGGGAATTATTTATTGAATAAAATAAAATAAAAAAATCAAATTTTGTCAAGCTGTTATATCAACAGGAATGACAGCAGAGGCTTGAAACTCGGCTGTTCGAGTCAGGGTCGAAGGGCCTTCAAAATGAGGTATCATTCCCCCCCTTTTTATTTAAGATTTCAGGGGTGTATCTCACCCTGTATTAGGGGTTAGAGCTAAGGGTGGGTTTTGTTCTCCCTTCGTTTTGTAGAATCGTTTTTTGATTCAGTTTTTCGTTCCCAAGATATGGAAATTCCAAGTTTTAAAATTGTCACCCTGTATATTTCCTACCTTCTTTTTCAGTGCTCACTATCGAATTCTTTTACTACTGTAGTTAATTCCTCACATTTTTCATTAAGTTCCACAATCTAAGGCGTCCTATACTCATTTTTTGTTCAATCATTGTAGTAGTGACCCCCTAATTTTCTTGTTTCAAAACAAAACCACAATCTTCAAGGATCCTCATACCAATCAATTTCGAATGATTAGTGCTCTATTCAAAGATTACCAAAGAATTTTTCTAGGTCTTGACCCGCAGGCTATAAGATTCCTGCCAAAGTATTATTGAAAGATTGTATACCTACCGATTTCTGATTTCCTTATATGGCCAGCGGTTATTGGGTACATACCTGAAATAAATAAGTATGATTATTTAAAAGAAATATGAAGTAGAATTATTTTATATTTGAATAGAATCTTAGTAAACACCACGTGTCGACATTTCCATACGAGCTCCACCCCAGTAATTTACCGGCAGGATGTAATCACAGATAAAATTGATATTTCCCGCACCAAGCGGACCCAAATAAAAATACAAAAGCCTTTTTAAAACACCATAAAGAACCACATAAGTGGACCAGTGTCAAGAGACGATATGGCTGCATTATCGGGCCATGACTCGGTTTCTTATCAGTAGCGAACACACCCAGGTCCATTTGGCCTTTTCTCAATTATAAAAGAGTCGTTTTAATAAATTTTATTATTTTATTGGCCCCACGAGGTGTCCGCACAATGAATTTATGTAGATGTCTTCATAAAAAGATGTGTTGTTTGATAGGCTTGTTGTTTTCTTAGACTTGAGTCATAGAGGTCATTGAGACAATACCGGAATTATGGGCATTGCAACATGGAATGTTTATGTTTCACATTCCACTGTCTTTTTACTTTTCACTGAAATGATGGGAAAAAATTACTTACACCTTTAAATCGTATAGGCGTTTTGTTTGTCTCGGTGAAATTTTGTTTTTGTTTTGAATTTGACAGGCGACGTTGTGACTTCAACAATTTTTCATGCTGAACAGGGTAAAGGTTGCCAAACTTATAGTTTTGAAAGACAGTTTTTTTTTTATTTTTCCATTGGAGATTGAAGTTTCCAATGGTCTAAACAAGTTATCGGCCAAATGGCTTCCCTTAACACACCTAATTGTCGCAGGAATTTTGTGGATTTGGACTAAAACGTCGTTTTTGAGGAGACCTCTGGGACAATCCTAATTGAGGTAAGAAATTTAATACCTACTTAATTATCAAGATCAATTACAACAGATCTTGAAATTTCTCAAGATAATTTGTTGCATTTTGAAAAAAAGTGAAAAAATATCAAAATCATCTTTTCGAGGAACTATTTTGATTAAATCGAATATTTTAATTTTTATATTTTATTATTTGTTTGCTTCTTTAATAGGTAATAGTACCCTAGTTTAGATTGAATTATATGTGTCGTGAGCTTCAAAATGTCTTATGAATTAGACAATAATAATTATTATGTTGAGTTGAGGTGTTGCAAATAATAATAGGGAATAATGATTATTTACAAATATCCAAGAGCTTTAACAGACTGATACTAAACAAAAAAGATGAGTTTTTTGAAAAAATAAATCAAATCAAATCAAATCAAATATGCTTTATTGCCACAGAAAAATTTAAATACATTTTATGGACAAAGCAAATACAAATGCAGAATGCTAAAGTATAGAAACAATAGATATTGGTATGTGAATAGTTCATTTGAAATAATAAAAAAACAGGAATAAAGACACATTTGTATATACAAATATAAAATTACAAACGAACTGATAATACTAAATGATTTTTATACACTAAAAAAACGGTGGACCAATATGTTTAACTTAATCCCCAAAAAAAAGTGAAGTAAAAATAATCAAAAGTATTGAAAAAAACGACACTAAAACGAAAAAAAATTGTTGAGAATATTGAAGATTGAAAGAATAATATAATAATAATATATCTTTATTTAGCAGCAGCTATAAAATTACAGTGTATAAAAATGTTGTATCTAATGGAATACAATAATTATGAGCATTTATAAAATTTCAATAATCTAAGTAGTTTAAAAAGTAAAAATGTTTAAAATAACATATAAAGGTAAAAATATAAATAGTACAAACCACAGTTAAAATTTTAACAATACATGTTCCCTGAGCAGTCTTTTGAATACATTCAAGTTATCACAGTCTTTGATCTTTGGTGGCAGATTGTTAAATTCTTGCAGGCCCTTATATAAGATGGAATTTAACATTTGACTAGTATTACATCTGGTGTTCAGTATAAAATCACTCTTGTGTCTTGTATTATGATCATGTACATCCCCAAAGTACTTGACCTTTTCACAAATATACGATGGTGCCAATTTAATCCTAATTTTGAACAAGAATACATATAAGTTGAAAATAATTTTCTGGTTAACATTTAACAAATCCAAAACATCAAGCATTAGTCTAATCGGAGTATATCTATCACACTTTAGTACAATTCTTATGGCTCTGTTTTGAATTTTTTGCATTTGGTCTATTTTAAACTTAGGTAACAGGAACAACAAAGATGAACAGAACTGCAAGTGAGGAGAGGCAATGGCATGGTATAATTTGATTTTTGTAGCTACAGATAATTGTTGACCTACTCTAGCCATAAAACGAACTTTTTGTGAAAATTTACGCATAACATAGTCAGCATGAGGAACAAAGGATAGGTGGGAATCAAATATTATTCCTAAGTACTTGATTTCCTGGACAATTTCCAGTTGACGATCATCAATTTTCACATTAACATTTTTAAAATCAATACAACTTAACATAGACTTTTTACCAAATATACAACATTTAGACTTGGAAACATTCAAACTTAGCTTATTATCACAGAGCCAGTCATATAAGTTATTCAAATCATCGTTTATGTCTCTAGTCATTTGCTCAATGTTTTTTCCGATAATATACAACATCGTATCATCCGCAAAGAGAACAATTTTGCTTTTATGGACTATTTTCACAATGTCATTAATATAAAGAAGGAACAACAATGGGCCTAATACCGTTCCTTGTGGTACTCCATACTTTACGTTGACAACATCAGATACAGTATTCTTAAATTTAACACATTGAGATCTATCAGATAAATATGATGTAAACCACTTCAGTACGTTCTCCATTTCTGCATGTTCTGCATTTTTTTCAACAAAATGTCCCGGTCAACTGTTTCAAATGCCCTTTTAAAGTCCAAAAAGACAGCCAATACATAATGCTTACAGTCTAAAGCTTTAAGAAACTCGTCGCACACATTAACAACAACACTCTCACACGAATGATTCATCCGGAAGCCTGATTGGTTAGGGACAATTAGTTGGTTTCTTTCACAGAATTCCAACAGTTGTACTTTGACAGTCATCTCCAAAATCTTCTCGAATGCTGGCACTGTGTTGATTGGTCTAAGATCCGTATGCTGTTTTGAATTTTGAACTTTAGGCACAGGTACAATGGTTGTCAATTTCCAGGATTTAGGAAAAGTTCCTCTAGAAAGGGAGGTATTTATAATATCCAAGAGCCTGTCCCCTACACTCTTGCACACGTCACGAAGAACCATGGTCGAGATGCCCAGTTCACCACCTCCAACTTGTTTTAAATCTTTAAGGTATTTTTTCATTTCAGCCATGGAAATGAGGTTGAATTCAGAAAACTGTACATCAGGTTTCATCATACATATTGCTTTACCGCTACTTGGAATATTCTGGATAATTGCGTGGATACTATCAACAAAATACTCATTGAGTTTTCCTGCAATTTTAACTTCATCCGTTACAGTGTCCGTATCAAAGGTGATATCTTCTGACAGCAGCACATTTTTTTCAGGTAATAAAGTTTTCAGATGTTTCCATAGTTTTTTTGGATTATCCTTATTATCATCAATTGATCGTTGATAAAACATCTCTTTTTCTGTCTTGATCTTAGAGACAATAAGATTTCTCATAATCTTGTAGTCATTCCACGTTTCGGTGTTCTTCAGGAATATGGCTCTCTTATACAAGATATCCCTCTCTCTCATCAGTTCTCTTATTTCATGGGTTATGTATTTTTTAAATTCATGCTCAGGTTTAACACTCATTGTAGACATTGGGCACATATCATCCAAAACATTCGAAATACCAGCAACAAAACATTCGGCTAAAAAATCCACATCAGACGTTTCACTGTTCCATTGGGTTTGCATGAGTTTTTCCTGCAGCTTATCAGCATCGTATCTGTACATTGATCTTTGGTGTTTTATCACAGGTTGTTTTTCTGAATTTGGTTTGAGAATTACCGATAAAATTGAATGGTCACTGATTTTTGGAGTTTGGTGAACTTGATGAATAATATTTTTGTTGTTTGTTATGATATAATCAATTAGGGTCTCACTATTTGGCACTATTCTTGTTGGAGATTTCACGACTTGATGCATTCCGCTGGTATATACAGTACTTAAGAGTTTTTGTCCATAAAAAGATTTCTTAAGCAAATCGAAAATTCAATTATGAAAATAACAAATTTCTTTAGAATAGTAAACTAAAACGTTAAACCTCGCATTCAACTAAATCTCAATAAAATAAAAAAAAGGTAAAAATTACAAAAAAAAATAAACAGTGAAAAGAAAAAAAAATGTTAAAAACGGTGAAAATTAAAGGTAAATAAAAAAAATTGAGCCAAAAATGAACAAAAGTATTGAAAATTATAAAAAATTAAAAATGACAAGAAAAAATCGTCGAAAATGGTGAAACTGAAAATTAAAAATGGGAAGATTTGCAATAAAGTAGTTATTTATTTTATATATTTTTATTTATTGATGTCTAAATTTTAATTTGTTTCTCATAATATATCAAGTTATTATATTATTTACATATGTTATTATGTATCTGTTTTTTTTTTAATGCGTGTATAATTTGTACTGTTTTCATTATATTATATAAGGCTATTAAAAATTACAAAAAATAAACAGCAAAATGAAATGTTGAAAACGATAACAATTGAAAAAGTAAACAATAAATAGGGATGAGATTGACAAACTTCTTCATAGTATAGTAAAACAAAACGAAAACTCAAAAAAAAAATGGGAAGAAATGATTAAACGGACAAAGGTATTAAAAAAATAAATAAATAAATCGGTATTGGGAATAACAATAAAAATATCGTTAATCAAGCAGCTGCTACAAGGAAATACAATAATATTATTGCTGGTAAATTTTTATTTACTCAATTATCATATAAATTACATATACAACACACCATTTATTAATGTAACCTGTGCTAAATAAAGATATTATTATCATTATAACAATTTCAATAGAATAGAACATTGGTTTCAAATAAAAACAAACAATGAAAAAAAATGGTTGAAATGGTGGAAACTAAGTGAGATGAGATTAAAACTTCTTTACAGACCCTGGGGTGAAAAAATAAAAATTAGAAAAGGCATTATTCTAGCCCAGTTGAGGAATTTTTCTTTAAACATCCAAAAAAAGCATGACGTCCATTGAAGAAAAATCAATCAAAAACAGAAATTTCATAAAAATTACTAACATACATATTTTATTCATAGAAATGGGTGATGAGTAACTACTATCAATCCAAGCGTACTAAAAAGAGTGAGAATAAATTAAAATGTGAGAAAAAATATAAAAGTTATAAAATCCACAGAGTAAAAAATCAGACGGATTGAAAAACATTTGCATACAAATTTGAATCCATCGTAATGGAAAGCCTATAATCAATGAATTAATAAATCATTCTCTAGAAAAGTTGTTATTTTTTACCTTTACGATATTTCCTTAATTTTTCTACTATTTTATATCAATTAACACTTTCTACTTTATTGTACCTCTGTAGCTTTGTGTTAAATAAAGATTATTATTATTAAAAATAAAACAAGAATAAACACCAAAACACGACTATAAAACAATTAAACATACTAAAAAAGAAGATTAAAATCAACTACATAGGATATAAAAAATAGATTGATAAATAAATTTACCAAATATGCTACATCGGAAACATTCTTATAAAACTTTGATAAATTAAGGTAGACAAAATATAAATAAATAAATTAATGTACCTAAATAGATACCAGGGAAAAAACTTATATACCTACACAAAAAGCAATGAAAATCGTGAATAAGGAAACTGAAAAAAATTCAAATGGAAAGGGAAATCAATTTCTAAAAATCAAAGAAATCGTGAAGTACTCACAAATAAAAAAATTTAAATGAAAATGTCAGAATGGCAAACTGAAAACTGCTAAAGCAGAAAAAACTGAAATATGGAAATTTTTGAATACCTTTGCGAAAGTTTCGATAAACTTTAAGTTCAGGCACTGAGCGACCACTTTTCTTGAATTCACTTATTTTTGCAAAGTCAAGTTCGTTGACACTTTTTAGTTGTTCAATATTCTGCACTACCAACAGTAAACAGTCACTTGAATAAATCTTGGATTTCTAATCTAGTGATTTTTTGTTTGAATTTGCATTCATACCAAGTGAGAATTTTTTGATAGGGTGTGGCGAAGTACCCAAAAAAATCTGGTAAATTATGGTTAAACTGAGAAAAACATCTTCACAGAAATTTTCAACCAAAACGGCGTTAAACTGAATCCTCCTCAAAAAAAATAGAAACAAGGTAAGTATTGAAAATTATGAAAAAATAAACAGTGACAAAAAAATTATCGTTGAAAAGGGTGAAAATCATACGTGGAAACAACAATTATAAGATTCCCTAAAGTATATTAACAAAAAAAAAATCTTAAATAGGTAAAAAACAATGAAAAGTAAAAAGAAAACAAATCAATAATGCAGGATAAAGGTAAATTGTAAGTCAAATCAAAAAATGAAACATGTACGTGGATTAAAAATCATCATATAAGCAATCAAAACAAAGTTGACAAACAAACGAAATTAAAAGTGGAATAATGAGATTACAAAAAAGACATGATATACAATAGTCTATAAAATCCTTTCACTGAAGAAAAATCAGCCAAAAACTAGAATATCATTAAAATCACTCTTATTTAAAATAAACTCTTTACAGTAATGAGTAATCAGTACTGAAACTAATACAAATAAATTAAAATATGAGATAAATCAATATTATTTGAACAAGATAAAAGAAAAGGTAGAAACCAATGAATGAGAATCTATGTTCACTTAAAAATTGAAACATCAATGTACTGAGAAATGTACAAAGCAAGAATAAACGCCAAAACACGAATTCAAACAATAAAATTGAATAGCTGAGAATTCAATATAAGAAGATTTCTAAGAAAATAATCAACATTTAATTAAAACCAAAAAATGGCGAATTACACAATGGATTTTTTTTAAAACAAACAAAATTTGACAATGAAAGCATAAAAAATCTAAAATATTATCAACGTAAAAGAAATATAGGTACACAAAACACCTTAACACGAATACAAACATTGAGACTAACTAAAAAAGAACTAGTAAAAAAATTGTCATTAAAATTAAAAATAGTTAAAAGGTTAAAAAATATGGGAAAAGCATTCTTGAAAATTAATCGACATTAAAATAACAAAAAAAACAGTGGTAAAATACAGACAAATTGTTTTCCAAAACAATGAAAATTTCAGATTGAACATTTAAAAAGTGCGAAAGCACAAAAAAACAACTGAAAAATAAATTGAGTAAATGAGGTTAAAGAGAGAGAGAGGATAAAAGTTATGGTTCAGATATAATAATTAATGTCATTATAATTTGAATCCAATGACTAACAAATGAATAATAATCGACAATGTGTCAGCTTTATTCGACGATGTCTATAAAAAAAAGGAATATCATTCAAATTAATACCAAACATTCAATTTCCCTACAAACCCATAAACACCATAAGGGTGGAACAAATCGTTCCCACATAATCACCAAAAAGATCCGCCAACCTTATGGGTTATGTTAACTAATCCCTGGCAGTTTAGGCTACCGATAATCATCGATGCAGGCCAAAAGGGGCCTTGGAAGGCAGTTAACATGGATTTTTATTACAAACAACTGTCAAAAAAGACACGGGGTGCGGAAGAAAATACATAAAAAAGCCGCTGCTTCTGTTTCTGTCACCGAAATCGTTGTAAAATTTGGTAAGGTATGAGTTGGCGGAAAGAAGCCGATTAACGAATGTCGTCGAGGGCAATTTGGGAAAAGGAAGTCGTTACTTTGAACTTATTTTCAGCTGAATATATTCCGACTTATTGATGTGTGAGGAATTCATATATTATGCGGTTTGACGCCTGATTCGAGTTAATGGTCTCTGTCGATGTTCGTTATGTAAAATGATGATTTGTCAATAAATCAGCAGAAAGCGAACCCTTCGACCCAATTTACAGTATAGCTAGCGCATTCACCTATATTTTGGATGGTTTTCGACCCAAAAAAAGGGTGCTGTTTGTATTTGTCGTTGTTTTGAAGATGATTTTTTTGTTGTTGTTGAGGGAAGTCTCAGCTCCACTTAGATTTTCCTCAACTCTATTGTATTATCTGCCAGGTTTTAAAGTAAGCGAATTCCGTATAATACAAAACAAAACGATGAGGACTATTTTAAAATATAAAAAGTATACACCAATTGTTATGATGTTGGATGTTATTGGAATGTTGTCGGTACAGTTGCGGCTCGTGAAGTGTAGGTATGGATTTGCGCTACCAAAAGGAAACCATACCAATAATGGTTATATTCGCTTGAGGTTCGTGACTCAATCAAAATTAAAATAAGATCCAAAGAATTCGGAATACCTAAACCAAATTTGAAAAACCGATGTATTTATTCCTTCAGCAAAAAAAATCCAAAATATTGTACTATTTCAATTACCTGCTGTTAAGATAAGTCAACCTCCTACTGTTTTTAAAAAATCCTTAACCACGTCCATACATATCATGATTATCCCTACTCGTAGGGAGAAGTTCCTACTTCTGGCAACACTGTTTATCTTGAATGAATACACGCAGACCGCAGACCTCAATGACAACTGACTACACAGGTATCAATTATACTGGAAAATGACAAATGTACTAGATCTTTTTTATTTTGAACTAAAATGTCAGTACAATCAGCACAATAATTATTGTACTGGGTTTGAAACCAGGGGCGGCTCGTCAATAAGAGCGAGCACTGCCCGCGAATAGAGATAATAAAAATAATATTTTAAGAAGTAACTTTCAATAACAGAATATTTTTCGTATTAAGGAGTATTTTTGCCATTTTCATATTGCTCAAAAGAGCAAAAATACCCTATCTATTAGCAAAAAGCTCCAGCGCTTTCCACAACTTCTCAGCTGAATATTCACTATGCTGTCTGTCCCAGCCCATGTGTGTATTCGTTCGGCGCTCAAGTCAAATGCATTTTTTCTATGGAAATCAGTCGGAACTATTCGGGAAATCGCCCGAACCGTGCGCTATTTGGATACACACTAGGGCAAAGAAGCGTTTTTACTTTTTCAGGTGTATCCCAAAACTTAATTTTAGACAACTTTTGTGTAAAATGTGCTATACCTTAGTTCAAGCGTTATTGACTTATTCAAGTTTTTATGTTGAAAATGATATTTGCAGACCCGAAATCAAATGACAATTTCACCTAGAAGAACATAATTATCTTTTGATCCGATGTGTGATAGTTGCTCATAAGAGTCACCTTCATGAGCGTTTTATGCAAGTTTGAAAAATTATTATACAAGGTGTTTAAAAAATGAGATTGAAAATAGAATCGACAAAACAGTGAAAAATCAATTTTTTCAAATGAAAACCAACATTTTCATTACCTTTATCTTGAACAGCATAAAAAAATAGCATTTGTTTGTAAAAGATTGTCTATTCGAAAAATCAATAGTTCTCAAACTACAGTCGCGCATAATCTTTGAAAATTCTGAGTGGTAAGTTAACAACATAATAATTGATTCACAAGTAACCAAAACTCTCCCCGTGCCGGAAGTGGGTATTTTGCGCGCCTGCTGCCTTCCTTGGATGTGTTAGCCGTTAACAGAAAACTAAAAAAAATAACATAGAAACCTACAATCTATATATATGATATGATCAATATTTCCTTCATTTTTAGCAATACAGGTAGTATCTCAACTCTATAGATGCCACTGCCTTCTCCACAGCATCAGCTTGATTGAGAGCTTCCACAGCGGTCCTTATCTTTTGCTTCAGTTCATCTGCAGATTGTGGCTTTTGCGCATAAACAGGTTTCCCATAAAAAAAAATGCAAAGGAATTAGATCGGGACTTCGTGGAGGCCATGCAATCGAACCATTAATCCCAATATGTACATTCAATGAAATTTTGATTTAAAAATTCATTGATGTCCCTGCCACCATCTTGCTGCCAAACCAAATTTTCTCTTTCGTTTGCAGGTGTAGCTGTAAGAGCATTTTGTGGTTGTAGAATATGGGTCCTGGTACACAATTCTTCCATAATCCACACCAAACTTTAGCAGATCTTCGTCCATGCCTGTTCACCTCGAAAGCTCTGCTCTGATTTGTAGTGGACCAATAATGAGTATTCTTCCGATTAAACATTGACTTAGCTGTAGTGGACACGGATTCATCCGTCCGACTTATATTTTCGAAAAATGATCTATTGAATTGCCTATCCATCATCTGCATACAAAACGTTCAACTGATCCTCGTCCGATAAAATGCGTTTTGGAGCAACGGTTTTCTTTCGGGATAAATTTCCATTTTTCCTGTATTCTTGGTAGATTCGGATTAATGTTTTTTTGGTTGGTTGTCTTTTCAAAGGAAACTTATCTTTGTAATGACGTAGAGCCAACTCTGGCCTCCTATTGCTAGTTATATAGCATTCCAGCATCTCCATTCTGTCCTCGAAAGTGAACATCTCGAAAAGTTAAAACTTTACCGCGTAGTTGACTACTTTTTCTTTGGAATGAACATTTCTACAATATGCAGAAAGTGTTTTATAATATTTGCTATGGAGACGATCGCCATCCAATCAACAAAAACCGTGGAGACCAACAAATAACATGGAAACGATCAAAAGAAGCTTCACAGAAAAAAAACAATTATCTACCTGAAAATTTTAAGTCAAGATTAGTTTGAGAACTATTGATTTTTCGAAAAGACAACCTTATACAAACTTATGCTATTTTTTTATGCTATTTTCCATTTGAAAAAATAGATTACCCTGTATAATAATTTTTCAAAATCGCATAAAACCCTCATAGGTCCAATCCTTATGAGCAACTATCACATACCACATTAAAAGATAAACATGTTTTTCTAGGAGAAATTGTCATATGATTTTGGGTCTGCTAATGTCTTTTTCAAAAATAAAAACTAGAATAAGTCAAAAACGCCATATAAGGTGGTAGGACACAACGCAGCGGCCATACTGTACAAAAAGTAAGGCCCCTGCATAAACATATTCATAACTCAGAAACTGCTCAAGATAGGAGTCTAATTCTGGCACCAGTGAATTTTCCAGACATTTTGCCATGGAAATATATATGAAAACTGAAATGTGAATTTGAGAAATTCATTGCGTCAAAGATCACTTCTATTAATTGTACAGGGTGACCGCTTCGTTGTATCCTAACCGCTTGTACAACAAAATTGAAAATCTGGGTGTTTACTAGAGTCAATGAGAGGAACTCGTCTAAAATATTTTCAAGATTGTGACACTGCTTTTGTCCAACACAACTTAGCGGTGACAGCAGCACACAAAACTGTCAAAATTTACCCAGCTGCTGTGACCGCTGAGCCATCGCTGAGCTGTGTTGGACATAAGCACTTCCAGTTATACCAAAAGTAGATGTCAACTCGCTTATTTCAAATGGAACACCACAAGATTAGCTCACTAGCTGGACGAAATTGAAATCGATTCGCGCATGGTGACCATTTGGATCACCATGCATAGAAAAGATATGGGAAAATAGGTGTTGAAAACATAACCTAGCACCGGGGGTCACCGGGAAAGATGCGCGTGAGCTTATCTTGTTTGTTGTAGTATCATGGGAACACCCTATATATTACTACATTTTTAAATTCTACGCAAAATTTTAGACAACTTTTGTGTTTAATGTGCTAAACATAAGATCAAGCGTTTTTGACTTATTCAAGTTTGAGAATAGAATCGACAAAACGGCCAAAAATCAATTTTTTCAAAACCAACATTTTCATCACCTTTATCTTAAACAGCATCAAGAAATAGCATTAGTTTGTAAAAGATTGTCTATTCGAAAAATCAATAGTTCTCAAACTACACTCGCGTATATTCTTGAAAAATTCCGAGTGGTAAGTTTACAACATATAATTGATTCACAAGTAACCAAAATTCTCCCCGTGCCGGAAGTGGGTAATTTGCGCGCCTGCTGCCTTCCTTGGATGTGTTAGCCGTTAACAGAAAACTAAAAAAAAATAACATAGAAACTCACAGACTATATGATATGATCAATATTTCCTTCATTTTCAGCAATACAGGTAGTATATCTCAACTCTATAGATGCCACTGTCTTCTCCACAGCATCAGCTTGATTGAGAGCTTCCACAGCGGTCCTTATATTTTGCTTCAGTTCATCTGCAGATTGTGGCTTTTGCGCATAAACAGGTTTCCCATACAAAAAAATCCAAAGGAGTTAGATCGGGACTTTGTGGAGGCCATGCAATTGAACCATTAATCCCAATACATTCAATGAAATTTTGAATTAAGAATTCATTGATGTCCCTGCCACCATCTTGCTGCCAAACCAAATTTTCCCTTTCGTTTGCAGGTGTAGCTGTAAGAGCATTTTGTGGTTGTAGAATATGGGTCCTGGTACACAATTTTTCCATAATCCACACCATACTTTAGCAGATCTTCGTCCATGCCTGTTCACCTCGAAAGCTCTGCTCTGATTTGTATAGTGGACCAATAATGACTATTCTTTCGATTAAACATTGACTTAGCTGTAGTGGACACGGATTCATCCGTCCGACTTATATTTTCCAAAAATGATCTATTGAATTGCCTATCCATCCTCTGAGAAGATGAACTCAAAAATGTAATAATGTATAGGGTGTTCCATTCAAAATAAGCGAGTTGACATCTACTTCCGGTATAACCGGAAGTGTCACAATCTTGAAAATATTTTAGACGAGTTCCTCTCATTGACTTTAGTAAACACCCTAATTTTCAATTTTATTGGACAAGCGGTTCTCTATATATATAATTCTACCTCCTTATATATATAAGGAGGTAGAACACAACGAAGTGGCCACCCTGTACAAGAAATAAGGCCCCTGTATAAAAATATGCATAAACCGAAATTGCCCAAGATTCTGGCACCAGTTGTGGGAAAATGGTGAGGAATTTGGATAATTTTTTTTCGGATGAGAGGCAATTAAAGATGAATTGAAAGGAAAAGGAAGACATTCTCAGAAGCCTCTACATACCAGCATACGCAACAATAATACACATTATAAAGAACCATTAACGTAAGCTTATATTATAATCCAATCGACATTTTTGCAATCTGCACGTCGGAGTTCACGCAATTTCTCATCGCATAGAAATTGGCCCGAGCAAATAAGGTGAATCGGTAAATGCATCAAGACTGAATAAATCTTCAATTTGCAAAATTGTTTGTTGCTCCCCGTTATTGGATTTGCTTTGCAATAATGCCCGGCTATATGCGTTCCGATCTAACGGAAGAACGAATGCTTGTATTAAGAGCTAATGGTGGCCAGTGGTGGGACGAGGCACATTCCGATGCGTTTCTCACATGTGATAAATGCTGACATGAGAATTTCTTATTTAGAAATGGAATAATATTGTAATGTTTTTCGCTATAGAAGACACTGTTCAGCTTTAATCTATTTATTTTGAGTCACTATGTACAGCACTCACTATTTACAAAAATAATTTATATTGGAATCGCGGCGTATTTATCTTTTAACGATTTATATCTCGCGGCTAATCAATAACTCTTTTACTTCAAATGGCGGACCTCATTATATAGGTACCCTTCTCGCTGAAACTTCCCGAATAACGCCGCATTGCATAGAACTCTGTAGAATATAGTAGAAATCTGCTCCGCCCTCTGGTATCGCTAGAATGTACCAGAAGGTACAAATCGATTCTACATAATGTGGCCCTGGCGCATTCACCAACACCGCTGAACACATGTTTCGTCACAATATATTTTCTTTCATTATTGTAGAAATTGTTCAGCAAATTTACTCGTTTTAGCATAGGTAAGTGATATTAATTTACGTTACTAGTCCGGGAAATGACTTGGTAAAGTACGAGTCAAGTTTATGAACGAGGCGACAAAGGTTCCGAGTCTGGAGTTTTCTAAACGAGTAGTTCATGATACATTACAGTATTATACAGTATGGAATAAATCATTTTATCCCACACATGATGGTTATGTCTGTCATTATTGATGTCAGACAACTAAACTATAACATACAACCTCCTTTAACCTAAATGTAAAAAAGTCACTATCAAGTCATTCTGACATTTATTGGGTACCGATCTTTGATTTGATCACAAAGCTCATTGATAATTATTATTATATCATAAAACAACGATTTCTTCCACTTGTTCGATAAAAAATTGTATGCCACTCGTGTGTAATGTTTCCAAAGTCACTTTATTGAGAATATACAGTGTGTCCACGAATTGAGTTCGGAAGAGGAAAAACTTTTTTTTCTATGACTTATTAATAATAGATGTATTATAAATCCACTTTCTATTGGTTAATGTAATTCGTTACTCATACCAGTGAATTTTTTTTTTCATTACTCAATTGTTTTCAACCAATGAAATGATCTAATCTCATTACTCCACTGTTTTGTAGCCAGAACATTCGACAAAATGTCAACCTTCATCATTTTTAAACAGCGTATTTGACCGTCCATACTTGTTTTATAGTCATTGTGTGCTAACAACATAACCTCACTTTAGGTAAACTAGTTCTCAAATAGTGTCTTCCAAAGGAAATTGAATATTTCAAAGTTCGCTTCAATTATTGAATAATCGTAGAAAAAGTAATGGGGGAAATAGATATTACTCACTCAATCCACCATTTCCCGCTCGTTGAATAATATACCATTATTTGTGGGTTTAGAAGAAAGAGTCACATAATTTATCGAGTTCATAAGCTCAACCTTTATATTATCAACTTCCTGCTTGACCTCCTCCTCGTCACTTGATTAGTCCGTAACTCGTTCCTCCTTTATTTCCCCCCCTCCCCATTTTGGTTGGAACAAGCGCAGGGTTGGACTGGAAATGGTTGACAAATAAGATTTAGCGCCCGAGGAAAACTTCAAATGCTCATAGTTTTCTTATTTATTGATGGATTTCAGTGATTTTCGCGGTAATTTATAGCAAAATTGATGAAGATTGAATGGTCCATGACAGAAAACGAGTTTTGTTGTTAATAGCAAAATTTTGCGCCCTAGAAAAATTTTAATTGCTCGTATTTTCTCTATTTATTAATGGGTTGCAGTGATTTTTCTGGTGATTTATAGCAAAATTGATGAAGATTGAATGAACCATGGCAGAAAACGAGTTTTGTTAGAAATGGTAAAGTTTGGCGCCCGAGGCAAACTTCAATTGGTCGTAGTGTCTTCATTTATTGATTTTAGTGATTTTTTACGGAATTTATAGAGAATTTGATTAAGATTGAGTGTTCCCTGGCCAAAATCGAGTTTTGTAGGAAATGGCAAAGTTTGGCGCCCGAGGCAAACTTAAATTGCTCGTTGTTCTTCATTTATTGATGGATTTTTTTGGACTCTGTATAATGCCAAGTATAATCATGCCAACATGGGAGTGCGTTGATTGGTTGCACATATTTGCAACCTCATGTCCTTCTCTTCCCAACTGCTCTGGGAGTAGAACGAGATTCGGGTTCTTGGATATGGTGAACACGATAGATAGTTACTCGTTATGGGTGTTTGCAACCTTATTTCCTCCTCTTTCCACCTCTTCTGGGAGTAGAACAAGCACATCGTGTTCGAGGTTTTCAGGTATGGGGAACACGAATTTGATGTTATTTCCTCTGTAACTTTTTCAATTGCGCTGAAGTATCTCCACTATTATTACAGTTAGAGCAAAAATTACATCACCATCAAACTTCTTGACCCAAAAATCCTTAAAAAAGATATGTCACTTGTTGAGTTTATTGGCAACCTCATTTCCTCCTCTTTCTACCTCTTTTGAGAGGATAACAAGGCTTACCAGGAAGTGTCGCACCTTGTTACCTGATACGTTAGATGACGTCACTGAGATAGTGTTAACTGTTTGATAAGTCTGTTAATAGATGTACTCTTCCATCCGTTGCAGGAGATTTCTCATGATCATAATATATTATGAGCTATGAATAGACCTGTTCAAGCACTTGAAGCTGCATGTTCAAACAGTAAACAGTTCGGTTCAAGCTGGTCACAGACTGTTGTAGGAGAACTAGCACTGTTGAACCTTCCAACAATCCTGTTATGTACGTTAAGACCTGTTCTGCAGTGGTTCAGTGGATTAACTTCGAATTCTGTTAACACACCAGTTCAAGCTTTCAACAGACTTCAACCTTCTTCAATAACAGGTTGTGGGATTCAATATGCTGTGAACAGACCTGTTCAAATGGTTAACAGGCTGGTCAAGCTGTTGAAGTAACTACAATAACAGGAATTGAAACCGGTTCTACTAGTTCGACGTGTTAGGGAAACTAAGAATAGATGAAGTGTTCAATAAATTTGTTCAAGAACTTAACAAACCTTTTCTGAAGCAGTTGACAGACCGGTTGAAGCTTTCAATAGACTTAGACTCACTTCAATAACAGGTTGAGAATGTTCTTGGAGTTCAATTCTAAGAACCATGACTAGGTATTCAAGACTTCAACAGACCTATTTGAGTTGTCAACAGTCCTGTTCAAGCTGTTTGCCAACCGGTTCAAGTAGTTAAAAGTTTTAGGAGAATTTAAACCATTGAAACTCAAGATGCTTACAGGCCCATGCTGGAGCTGTTAAGTCGAGAGACCTCAAAAGCTGACAGACTTCAACTTCCTTCAATAACTGGATGTGGAAAACTTCGCCCTGGATCACGTTTTGAAGACCTGTCGAAGCGGTCAACAGACCTTTAAGCTTGTAAAACCTGTTGAAATAAAAACAAACCTGTTCAAGCTGTTTACCCAGAAGCTGTCAGAGAAACTTGAAAGTTCAAAAGCCATCAACAGACGGTCCAGGTAGTAAGAAGTTTAAGAAGAATTAAAATCGTTGAAGCTCAAGATGTCAACAGACCCGTTCTGAAGCGGTTGAGTAGAGAAACTTCACGAGATGTTAACAGACCTCAACTCACTTAATTAACTGAATCTGGAATAGGTGTTACATCTATGGGGGAGGACCTGTCCAAACAGGCAACAGACTGTTGAAGTCAAACCAGTTCTTAAGCTGTAAAAGAAACTTCAAAAGCTGCCAACAGACCGGTTCAAGCTTTAAAAAAAAAACAGAAAAGCTTTTCAGTTCACGTAGATTGAACCCACAACCCACCGACGAACCCCACTGCCAAAGGCGAAAAAGCAATCAACCCAAACTATTCATTCCAAACAAGCTGTTGCCCAGGCGTAATAAGAGGTTCACCGTACCAAGGAAATGGTCTCGTTCATTTTCTGCTACGATATTTTGTTCTGCCATAGAGAAACTAATATTGCATTTAGATAATCAGTAATCACCTCTGCAACCGTGTTGATGACATGGTCATAGGTCCTTTGAGGCGCACCCGACAATATGTCGTTAAACACGTAATCATTACGTGCGGTATTAATATGTAAATAAGTGGATCAGATGGTCAAGGCGGTTAATGAAGTTCAAGGGTGGTTGGCCAGATTAGTTTTTATCTGATCTTCACTAACCTTCAACATCTTGACCCAAATATAAACTAGTTGACTCTTTGTGTCTGTTCATCAGTTTTTGTTCTATTTGCGGTTTTTTGTTTTATATCAGAGAATTGTATATACAGCTTGATTGGGTTCCATGATTATTTCATTATCCCTCATCCTTATTTAATTTTTCCCGGTCTTCAGCTTTTTTTCATTTTTTATTTTCTGATTTTCAAGCTTGACTCGTGAGTCCTATTCGGTATAAAACCGGTATCTGGAGGGTGGCACTCACATAAATGTGATTCTCGCAGTTATTACCGCTCTGCACCAACCTTCTGTTGAACATAGGATATGGAAGAGAGGTACAAAACAGTTCAAACTTATCTAGCATCTGTCTGCGTTCGTAGACTTGTGAGCCGACATATGGAAGTAGATGCCAAAAATTTAGACTTCGCGTATATCCAGATTTTAATGATGTTGAGAGTACTATTTCTGAGTAAGTGGTGCTATGCTGCCTGACTGATTCCTATTGATGAAGCCGATATAAGAAAGGCGCCACTCACACAAATGTTATTCTCTGCATTTTGTTCAAGGTACATAAGCTTACTTCCTAAGGACTAAGACTTTAATGCGGGGTTTCACGAAATATGCTATTTTCATTAAGGCTGAGTATAAGTTCCCGGTCCCAGTCTTCGGAAAACTAGCACCAATTCTTCCTGACAGTGGTTCCTCCATCTGCTGCTGCCCACTAACCCAATTTGAAGGCATATGGAGTATGTCGCCCTCACTTTGGAGGAAGTAGTCCAGCTGTGCTGCCACTCCAACATCTCCGTCTCTGTCCTTCTTCCCTGGATTTCTCTTATAGTCAACAGCTTGTCACACTCTGACACTCTCGCTCTGCCTCCCAGATTCGCGATCCTCAGACCCTGTACAAACAGTGCCACCCTCATTGCGTGCGGTGAGGATGAAAATTCTCTTTTTGATCGCAACTTTGCCTTCACGCTCCTCAGGCTCAAATCTTGGTGCTGCATGGCGTCGACATAGGCTCTGTGTGTACTGTCTGTCACTTCCCACCACACTTCAAACGTCCTCCCGGCTTTTATTTGTGTCCATTCGATGTGCCTCCCTGATGCTCTACGATGAAGAAGCACATGTGCCACAGATCACTTGAAGCGCCTCTACCCATAATGAGGGGGTACACCCTTCCGATGACCCTAAGTTGCTCGGTAACCACGTTGTTCATCACCTTGGCAACTTAAATCTGCTTAATCTTTATACTGTTCCTTTGCCTTGTCTCACCAAACCCATCCGCTTACCAGCCCTCGCCCTCACGTTCTTCACGTGATAAATGTAATTAAAGCTGGCCTTCCAGCTATTCCAGCGATCCGCTTCATATTATCCTGCAATCGCCTGCTTTTGGAGAGGGTGATAGAATCCTTCCACTGGCTTGAATGAACAGTGCCGATGTTGTATTTCGCTCTGTTTTCCTTTTTCCAGCTGTTATATACCAAAACTTCGCCTCGATGTCTCGATTACCAGAATCTGGTCGTCCGTGAGGGTCTGCACCCTTCCTAACCTTCTTGTCAACATGTTCTGCTCCCCTCCACCGCAGCTTTTGACTTTACACCCCCATGAAGTCCCACACGAGGTTACGCGACACCCAAACGCGCCAAGCTCCGGTCTACCACCAGGTTCTGAAAAGTCAAGCGCTTCTCCCCTATTGCTTCCAAAGTGGTCTCGGCCCAGCTCCTGATCCTTTCATTAAGAAAATAGTCAGGACCCTTCCCCAAGACTGGCTGCAGAGATATCGGCCTGAGACCCACTTTCGGCTTTGGTATCAAGCAGATCTTTGGAAAGTGAAAGTATGTGTGTCCAGCAAAAGTTGGTCTTCTTGGCCGTCTAAGATGTGCATCAGTGCCTCACTAGGAATGGAATCTTCGCCTGTCGCTCTCCCTTTCTTAATGCTCTGATGGACGGTTATAATCTCCTCTGCGTCATCCTCAGTCAGCGACCAATAGTACTTTTCGATGAGGGATTTATTATCGCACACATGCCCACATTTCTCTCTCTTCGTCACTTTACTCATTAATGATCGGAACGTCGGCGGAGATTCTTGATATACATTTCCTGATCGCATTGCTCCAAAACTGTTGGAATCTAGTAGCTTCCACTTCGAGATCCTCGTCGTCGCTCATCCCACCATGTTGTGGAATATCTTCCAGATAGCCCCACGTATTTCCAGCTCCGATCGCTTGCTTTCACCATTTTTCGTGCTGAGATTAAGCTCGTACATGATGTATCTGTGGTCGATGAGACTCCTCATCAGTTCTGGATTTGTACCCCCTTCCTCATCGTCACGTCCACCCAGCTTTCTCCTCTAGTGCAGCAGAAGGTATAGTCAGGATGTCCGCATTCATCGTTGGCTATGCTCATCCCCATATCTGATGTCAGAGGAATTCTTCGCCTCTGATGGCATCCGTCGAGTCGAAACTAGTATCAAACCTCCTCCAAGATTGGCTTGGCCTCCTGGTTCATAGTACATTCATAATGCCAGTTATCCTTGACTTATGTTTGAACCTTGGGCGACTCCAGCATCGCGTTTCTTTTGTACCCAGGAAAGTCGTTAAGCATATATGTTATCGTTCCTGGATCATAATTATGTCGATGTCGAGCCTTCCGTATACCTTCTCCCATTATGCCCAACACCACACTTAGCCAAGATTTCCCCGAGAAGACAACACTTATAGCACTGGATCTCCTCCACAAAATAACTTTTTCAGGTCAATTTTGACCTTGCTTTTCTTGGCTGATTATTTGAATTCTGCGGCGCCCATCTCCATGGCCAAATTTTCTTGTAAGGATTTCTGCATGGCAATCTCGCACTCCCTTCACAACCTCATCCCGTCTCAAACTCAGAGCTGTAGCTTGGTCGTTTTCCGCCAAGAAACTCTCCGTGATTTTCTTCATCTGAATTCCACTTCTAACCCCACTGATTTTCATGTTTTTGTTTTTTGGAACTCTCCTTCAGCTCGATGACTATGATCATCTCGATTATACCCTTGTCTTCTAGAGGTGTTATTGAGGTACTGGTCGAGGCGTTGTCAGCTGGGCGACCACGTGAATTTTAGCCTTGATCGCAAACGCTGGATCTGCGCTCAAAGTTTTGATTGTAGGTAATCTTATGCGACCTCCCCGTCAATAATGTTTTGTTTTCTACGCATGCTTATAGTGTAAATGTATACTTGTTAAGTAATAATCACGGTTGAAGTGTTTTCAAGTGAATTATTATTTCATAATACTTTATATGTAGCAATCACTCACTTACAAACTTTCGTTCAGTGATCACTTCGGAGTGTCTCAGCTCATACGAGTAGAGATAAACTTGTCAATCTGGCAACGTTGCTTGGTCTTTTGGGTTCTCGTTTTTTTTTCCTGAAAACCTGTGAGAATCCAGTTCAATCTGAGGTTACCACTCACCCAGCCTATAACCCCTACGAAACTTTGGACAATTGGAACTTACATTCAAGCACCCTAGACTAACTTGCTGACGTCACCAAAACAACCCTCATTTGATGAGTCCTCTCCATTCTATCGTTCGGGAGACATCGAGCTACATCCCGACCATCAACGATTATAGCTATTGTTCGGTACCCTCGTTGGTGTGATATACATATTTACTTAACGTTTTGAGCTATAATTTTGATTTTCATTCACTTACACATATAACCAGCACATTATTATTGCACTCATTTCTCTAAACGCCTAGTGATCACTTAGCGGCATTTAATATAATATTTCTTTAACGATAGAGTGTTCTAGGAAACAAGTTGTTAATATCCATGATATGCATATTATATGTGACCAGAACATACATAAAACATACCCGAACACAACTTTGCACTAGAACAAAAACCAAAACATATCTCCCAACACTGCCACTGAGTCAAAATCTATAGAAAATAAATCCCAGCCACAAAAAGCCCCTATTATTGTTTATCACCACAAAAAAGCCGCCACAAAAATATCGGCCCCATTGCGCCCAATATAAAGGCTATTAAAATGAGAACAAATTTCGTATAGCTTCCACCGTCGGTTTTTTTTGCACGTTTTGGGTCCTTTTAATCGGAGCTAGATCGGGTAAAATTGCAAAACGAATTAGCAATACAGCATGAGGAAGAGAAAAAAAGCAGGTGGATAGAAATAAAGAGCGGAGAAGAGGTAATTGCACTTTGGGTGGAATGGCGTTAACAGGCGTTTTTTCGTTTTTTGCGAATCAATTGTCAGTCGCAGGTTTTTTGCCAATATCGAGTCTATTGATGCGAGTTTGAATAAGGAAAGTCGATTGTTATGCAATATAACGTTGGTACTTTTGTTTGGTGGAGGGTTTTATTTATTTGTCTTTTGTCCTGTTAACGAGCAATTATTTGAGTTTGGTGGATCGGAGAAAAGTGATTTATTTTGCTACGGCCAGCTGTTGAGTGTCTTGGAGCGGTTAAGTGCTTTTTATTTAGGTTAATTATGTTCCTGGTTAGCTGCAAGATCTTATTTATTGATCAACAATAATGAATTTATACAAAAAAACGCCACCCCTTCTTTATGAGTTTAGTATCATCATCATATTTTAGTCGGATTTATTTATTTTTCTTATCATTTCACACTGATTTTAAAGTTTTATTCTTTCATTTCGACTCATAATAAAAACTTATAATTGTCAATTTGATAAAAATATCAAAAAGTATCAGCAAAAAAAAATGTTTATTTTTTTATACTGCTCTAAACTACTTCAATTCGTTAACAAATTATTTTATTTAATTTTTCCGTTTTTAGATTTTTGTTTTATCACCATGTTTACTTTACAATAATTACTTATTGTTTTTATATTTTTTCTACCTTATTTTACTTGGTTGAGAATTTTAATTGTCTCTCACTGTTATTAAATTTAAAATTCGTGACATGTGTTTCGCCCATCCAGGCATCATCAGACCTTAAAGTTGGATTTAAAAACACAATGAGATAATAATAAAAAAAATATAAAAAAAGAATAAGGCTCACTACATTATTTCAAACTAACGATGGCTTTCACGAATGGTGCATGTATAAACGGGTTTTAAACAATTTTTATCACTTTCCTTTATTTGACTAGAACCCAATTAACCCGTGAGAACAGAATTAAAAAAATAGAATTCCATGCATGAAAATCTCCAAATAATTTGTTATACAGCTCTAAAAGGTCCCCCCCCCTTTTTTTTATGTGTACACCAAAAATTTTGAAACTTGGCATACTTTAATTGCTGTCGAAATATTACTTTTTGATGTTACTGACGTACTTTTAGTATTCAAGATGGCGGCTGGGCGCCATTTTGAAACATTTTTTTAAATGGAAAGGGGAGTCGTGTGACACCTCATTTTGAAGATCCTGATGAGTACTTTATAACCCTAGAATATTGAGTCGATATCTTCAAGTACTACAAAATGGCGGTACATTTAATTACTACATTGACATTCACTTTTTGAAACAATGCGTCAAGTTCAATTCAAAAGATGCTTTTTTGACGTTTTTGTCATTTATTCCTATCCCAAACTTTATGTCAAGAATATTTCCAGCATGTTTTGAATTGAATTTGACGTTTTTTTTTTAAAAGTGTATGTATCAATGTAGTAATTAAATGTACCGCCATTTTGTAGTACTTGAAGATATCGACTAAATATTCAAGGGTTATGAAGTACTCATCAGGATCTTCAAAATGAGGTGTCACACGACCCCCCTTTCCATTTAAAAAATTTTTTCAAAATGGCGCCCAGCCGCCATCTTGAATACTAAAAGTACGTCAGTAACATCAAAAAGTAGTATTTCGACAGCAATTAAAGTATGCCAAGTTTCAAAATTTTTGGTGCACACATAAAAAAAAGGAGGGGGGGACTTTTTAGAGCCGCACTTTATGTATGTTTTTTTATCATGTTTTCAAATGTTTAATCAAGTTGTGGAATGATTTTAATTCAACTTTCAATTTTCTTTATATTTGTTTTTTCCCTTCTTTAACTTATAAAGATCCCAGTTAACCTGCAAGCACAAATTTTAAAAAAATTAATGAATACATGTCATAAATACTCATTTAATTTTCTCGTTTTTAATTGTTGTTAATGCCTTATTTTTATTTTTAAAAATTTTACTTTTATAGACAATTTTTAGTGAATCGTACTATGCTACTTCTTTTTTTTTATAGGCAGTGTTACATTCCAATTCTTATTAGATTTTCATGTTTTAAACTGTTTTCATATTTTTGTTTTATCACCTTATTTTATTTGGTGAGGCCTCAGTTGATCCTTCAGAAAAAAATTGAAAAAATTACTCGATGAAAATTGCCAATTTGAGAAAAAGTTATTCTTTTATTAATGTTTACTTCAGTTATGGATTGTTTTTTATTCCATTTTTCCGTTTTTCCATTGATTTGTTTTTTACCTTCAAGTTAAATAAAGGGCTGAGGCTTTAGTTAAAGCAACAAAAATTTCCAATTTGTAAATAATGGATAATAAGCAGGACCTATTATTTTTTTTTACTTTAAAACGTTTGGTTTAGTTGTGCAATAATTTGTACTCAACTTTTCCGTTTTTTACTTGCGTTTATATGTGTTTTTTACCTTTAATACTTGATTGTCTCAATTAACACGTATTTAATATTCAATATAAATCATTATGAACAAATTTTCTAGTTTTCAATTGTTTTTAAATTTTTCTACTTTACTCTCCTCAGGCCTCGATTATTTAACCGTAGCTTAAATTTAAACAAATTGAAAATTGTAATTTTTTTTTATTCGATACGTAGCAGCAAAAGTATTTTTTCATCATGTCTTAAAGTATTTAATTTAGTTGGATTGATTTTTAATAAATTTTCTGTTTTCCATAATATTTATATATTTTTCTTGTTCACATTCTTCTACAAGGTGAGGCCTCAGTTAACTCGTAAACATAGATTAAAAAGAAAATAGAAATCAATGAAAATTGCTAATTCGAAAAATAGCAGCAAAAAACTGTTATTCATTTTTAATTTTTTGTAATGTTTTAAAATGTTCAATCTACTGATGGAATTTGATTAAATTTTCCAGTTTTCATTTGTTTTTTTTTTTGTATGTCTGTAACATATATTTTAGAAAGCCTTTTGCCTTCTGAAGGTTAATAATTTCATACCCTGTATTTATTTTTGATTTATTTTATCTGTTTTTTTTTCTTTACTTTTCTTTATCTTAAGATTTTACTTATTATCAGGTATATTTTAAAATGTTTAATTTATTTGTGGAATTATATTTTTTATTTTCTTCTTCTTATAATTATATACATTGTTGTTTTCACATTCCTTTACTAAGTGAAACTCAACCTGTACCTGAGTACCGTTTAAATAAATCAAAAATCCAATAAAAATTTAATTAAATTTGGCAAACGACAGCTAAATAAAAACTATGGAAATCAGCAATTCGAAAATCTTTGCATCAACCTAGAAATATTCTGAAGATCCACTTGAACTTACATCAATATTATTAAAATCATTAAACTGATTTTTTTTTAGTTTTCAATAATTGTTCCATGATAGAGAAGCCCCAGTCCACTCGAAAAAAGTCAATAAATATCACAGATTAGACAAAAGTCAGCAAAAAACAACGGATGTTTCGTCAAACTTCTAAAATTATAATAAGTTGTTCTTTGCCATAAGCCACATTATATTCTTTATCATTAAAAACTTCAAAATAACCGTTTCCAAACTTCACCACTCATCACTCAAAACTGCCGCAATACGTGCACCATTCTGACCTCTAACCCGGGCATTTTGACAGCCCCTCGCTATTTATGGTACTACCGGGTTCGGCAGAATGGTTATTCAATAAACCCAGAGCTTATTAGAGTTGGAGACTTTTATTTTCAGCTTGATATTAATTAAGGACATGCCGGGAAAGGCATATTTTCTGCGGTCAGCTCGGTTGCAAGCCATAAGATGGGATTTCAATTGCTTGATAAGTGAAGTATGAAAATTATATGGGAGGATTTTGTTAGGTTGTGAAAGTAAGAGCTTCCTAGATTGTGTTGTCTTGGTCAATAACCGTGACTAGTATATTTTTCCTCAAGCTAGACCGACTGTAAAGCATGGCTTGTTTGGGTACAACAGGCGCAATGAGGACAATTCCTGGAGCAGCACTGAACATCCTCCTCGGACTGCCAGAGCTAGGACTCTGGGTGAAGAGGGAAGCGATGACCTTCTATAGTAGGATGGTTGCCCAGAAGACATGGAAGACATGGGAATGGAAGCTGACCACGCCAGAATATCATCACTGGTGCAGTGCGAGTAACCGCTTCTATCTGCCGGCTTGACATCCACGGATGGTCGTCCCAGACTCCGAAGGAGCTTTGAGGTGCACGCACCGACGAGGGAAGAGTGGCTGACCAAACCGATGCAGGCGCCTCTCAACACTCAAGTCTGGTTCACAGATGGCTCCAAAGCTGAACGCACGGGTTCGACTGGAGCCGGAGTGTTCAGGACTGACAGGAACACTGGCGAAGCTTTTTCCCTTGGAAGACTTACAACAGTCTTCCAGGCGGAAATATTCGCTATTCTACAGGTTGCGGCACATTAAGCTGGTCCCGCTGGTCCAAGAGTGTAGGGATGCGCTGCAGGTGCTGGGTAAGAACAAGAGAGTCAAACCAGTATGGGTTCCGGGGCACGCGGGGATCACCGGCAATGAGCAAGCTGACAAGCTGGCCAAACGGGGATCTGCCACGTGACTGTCCGGACCGGAACCATTTTTATGCCTTAGTAAACAACTAATCTCACGCACTCTCAACGGATGGGCGTGGAAGAGGACAGTTGAGAACTGGAACAGTAACCCATTATACAGGCAGGCCAAGGAAACGATATTAGAACCTCACAGGCCAAGGACGGCCCAATTGCTAAACAGGAAGGCACTGAGCATCATCATTGGTATTCTGACAGGTCAATGGACACCTGCATTTGTTAGGAATAAGCGAATCATCCCTATGCCCCCACTCCAGAAGGGCGGAGGAAACCTCCTACCACCTGCTGGGAGTTTGAAACAGGTGGGATCGCTTGAGAAGGAAGGCCCTAGGAGCAGCCACCATCCCCAGGGAAGAGTTGGGGTACCTGAGCTGGGATGGTCTGCTCCTATTTATGACAAGAACGGGCAGGTTTGAGTAGTTGGGTTGTTCGGCCAACCCAACTACGCAAAGGATGGCACCTACTCGCCGGGCTTTGCCCCCACATTTCTCATTACCATTAGTCTCAGCCTGGCTTCCTGAGAGGTCCCTTCTCAAATGACTCACCTCCTCTCTCGCCTGTGGAGGGCTTTTTCCACCTCAATCTTGAAAACGATCCTTATCGTAGAGTTGAGATTCCTGAAACCTGGACATTTCTCTGAGGTATCTCAATCCGTCCTTGGTAGGACAAATAACATGAGTTTTCACCATTTAGCCGGGCTATATAAGAAATACCTCTGATCAGAGACTCTTCTTTATCCTGCTGAGGATTAGTCATGAATTCTTCGATTTTTTGTTTTGATAGATCTTAGTCTTCTTCATCTTCACCTTTACATAACCAAGCACATTCGCTGGTCGTGGTGAGAGGAAGCACTTGCTCTTATGAGACCGAATTTTCCATTAACCGCCATTTTGCATCCATGAGAAGATCTTTGATAGACACAACATGGAACATGACCTTAGCAGATACTAACAACTCTCTGAGAATTGAGTTTGAGTTTCTTCTGCCGTACCTCAAAAAATTGGAATAATGCAGATTTTGTCAAAAACACCCAAACATCCAAACACCCGAGTTATGAGTTTCGGAAATACTTCCTCCACCATATTTTGTTGTAATGACCCAAACGATACGTCAAAATTACTTTGAGGTTTGATCAATTGCTATAGAATTTGAACCTCTAAAACTATCGGATTTTTTTTTTAAATTGAAAAAGATTGGATGTGATACAGGGTGATTTATGAGCCCATGTTGAAAACCTCACCGTATTGGGTGAAAAATTGCTACGCCCCCATTTGTGGACGGAATTTCAATTTTCAAAAATCAGATTGTGTAATGAAAACCTTCCTCAATTACCCTGTATATTTGTACTTTGATGGAAGTTTACAGGAAATCATATACAGGGTGATATATATCTTTATGTCGAATGCTTCATCGGATCAAGTTTAAGTTTTGAAAACTTCTCAAGCACTTATGTGGACGGAATTTCAATTTTCAAAAATCAGATTGAACAGAAAACCTTCCTCAATCACCCCGTATATTTGTACTTTGATGGAAGCTAGCAGCAAATGATATACAGGGTAATTTATGGGTCCATACTCAATACTTTGTCGGACTAAGTATAATCTTTAAAAAATTGCCACGCCCTTATTTGTCGATGGAACTTAAATTTTCAAGATAATGAGGAAAATCTTCCTGAATCACCCTGTATATTTGTATTTTAATGAAATTTTACAGGAAATAATATACAGGGTGATCTATGGGTTCGTCTTTATTATTTTGTCGGAATTATAGTATAATTTTTGAAAAATTGCTAAGCCACTATTTGTAGATGGAATTTAAATTTTCAAAAATCAGATAATTGTGAAAATCACCCTGTACATTTGTACTTTGATAAAAGTCTGCCGGAAATAATATTCGGGGTGTTGGGGGGGTCTGAGTCCTTCTCGAAAACTTCATCGTATCAAATATAATTTTTGAAAAATTGCCATGCCCGTATGTGGACGGAATTTCAATTGAAAAAAAACTGATTATAGGAAAAACCTTCCCTAATCACCCTGTATATTTGTACTTTCATGGAAGTTTGTAGGAAATAATATTCAGGGTGATTTGTGAGTTCATGTTTAAAGCTTCATTAAATATTTCACGTAATTTTTGAAACATTGCCTTGCCCTTATTTTCAGACAAACTGAATTTTCAAAAGTCAAATGATGGATATTATTCATTGATTTGCCTGATAAAAAAAATTAAACCACTGATGGCACTGATGAATAAAAATCATTTAGAAAACTCAAATTTCAAGCGATATGAGCTAAAATATGAACACAAAATGATAATCTAAGATGATGAAAAAAAAGAACAAGAAAAACGTAAACAAAATTATTGAGAAATAAATGATATAGAGTAATTTCCCGGTTTCCAGAAACACTTCTATAAAATAAAAATATTAAAACATTATTAATGTATGTATCAATATTCAGTTAATCAAAAGTAGTTACTATAATGAATTGAAAAGATCGTTCAAAATATTGTCAAAAGAATTGTGAAAAAAAAACCCAAATTGAAAACAGAAGCAAGTGTCAAAAATTAAAAGATTAGGTTCAGGATCTGAAAAACGATAAAATGCAATAAAACCGAAACTTACCCAAACCAAAAAAAAAAAAATAATAATAAAAATGATCAAAGCCCCCTTAAAACTAAAAAAATGCATAAAAGACAATTAAAGCTCGATTAAAAATAAAAAGATGATTAAAACGCCCTTGATTAAAAAAAAATGAAATGAAGATGATAAAACTATAAAAAAATGCAATAAAGATAATTAAAGCTCCCTTAAAATAGAAAGAGATGCAATGAAGATGATTAAAGCTCTATTATCTGAAGATCTCCTAGAATAATTAAATTTCTCAAATTGCAGAGTTATTTGGTCGTGTCACAAAAGTCTACCACAGAGGCGGAGACAGTTGCTGATAACGAAGCTACAGAAGTTTTGTGTGAGACTGAATCAGATTATTTTTGTTAAAATGGTGATTGATCAGAGGATGCAGATGTATTACCCTTGTTAAAAATAAAATGAAAAAAGGTTATCAGACGCCATCAATTTTCATAACTAAACTGACACCACACGTGTGCCTTATTTACCCAAGCATCGAGATCTGCGTCTGAAAATACTCCTCAAAATCAGATAACAAACTCCGGAATTAGATTTCCGTCGCTCATATTCCACGATCAAATATTTATTCCGACAGACGAATCCAATGCAAATCACTTTGCGAAATTAGAACAATAGAGAGAAGCCGTATTTTGGAAAGAGTAACTCCCTTGTAGCAACTTCAACATGTTCATGTTAGCCATTATATCAGTGGTAATTATTCAGGGCTCGTATAAATAAATACACAAGCCGGAGCGTCGTAATTTTCGGTTTTGTGTACGTCGAAATGTCAGCCTGTCCTTCTTGTTAGTAAATGCCAGTTATTTTATAGGCTTTGCATGTTAGAAAAGTCTGGTTTTATTTAATTTTTACTGCACTGTAGTTTGTAAACTGGAGATTCAGTTTTTCGTCACCTGTGTATTTTTATTCTTATGAGAACAAGATAAGCGTCGATTGATTGTTACTTATAAATTAGAAAAGAAACTGCCTCAAAGAATCTGGAAACAATAAAAAAGACCGGCAGGGAACGCTCCAAAGGAACAATGCCGTTATAATGAGTTATAATGACACCGTTACTTTTTCTAAAAATGTATATACTGCGTCCCTATCAGAGAGATATGGGTTGATGGTCCGTACCAAGATGCATTATTAACGGCAATGTTATTATGACATTTAAGCTCTTATTTAACCCCTAATTAACGTTATCGGTTATCCTGAGCATGCGCTGGAGCCTTGGAATAATCGAGTTGATTCCTCATGATTTAAATTGTGTAATTTTTTTTTTTTAACTTTTTATCAATATACTAGCTGAATTACCCGCTCTCCGAGCAGCCCAGGCAAAGCCCAGTTTTTCAAATTCATCTCAAAATTGAAATCCAACTTGTAAGAACAAAAGAACTGACGTGCATCTTGTGCACAAAATGTAGATATCCTAATTCAAACGAAAAAATACTGAATCCTTAACCAAAGTGAAACATCCTAATCCTAACAAATCTGCCTACTAATTATTATCAACGCTGGGACTCCAAAATAACACAACACAATCGAAAAACCATCCAACAAATCACCGTCACCCGCCGTCGATCTGCTCCTATCAGAAATCGCCCATTAGGAATGATTAATGTCAATGATTATCGCAATGTACTTCTTGTTTTTTTATTATCACTATCATTATTATTACTCTAAATCTAAAAGCGAACGAGATTCGAGATTCGAAGTGAAACGCTAAAAAAACAGATAATCTTTCGTTACACCAAATCATCGGGAAGCTATTTTAAGGATTATTTCATTTTAATGGGTTGGTACTCTCTATCCGTGGCTGTGGAGAAATTTGTCCAGCCGGTTTATATTGTTGGTGCCACAAGGAGACGCAAACTATCATCATGATAATATAATTGTGGATCCTCTGCGGGCGAGCAAAATAGACACATTCGTAATACGAAATTTTATTCACACAAAATAAATACAACTAAAAACCAAATGTTGGTCGAATAACCAATCGCGTGTCGGTTGGTTCCAAGATCAGTTTATAACTAACAGGTTGCCTAACTTTCCGTTTACGGTCATGACGCCATCTGTGTCGAGTGTTGCCAGATGATCCCTATCAAAAGCAGTAGAACAGAAACCCATGATGGGCGAAATCAGTAGATCTCCTGTTAAAACTGTACTTCTGGCAACCTTGCGAATGAAACATGACACGATACGATGCAGACCGATGCAATCGAATGACCGGATTCAGTCTTCAGAATCAGCTGTCTTTTGTCATCCGTGAACCTTGTCACCTCATCGGCGGCCTTGCGACTGGATGTAGCTCCCGCTCCCATATGATACCAGTGTTGCCGTACTTATTTGAAGATTTACGCGGGATTTTCAAATATCTTGCGCTGTTTATTATTCGATAACATGGGCAATATTCTGCTTGATATTCTTCACAGCAGATCATTCTTCAGGAAAGTGGAGGAACGTTTTGACATTATGAGTAAGTCTAAACGTTAAAGTTGTTCTAAAGTTATGAGAAACTATACATTCCTATATGTATAATAATAGGGGTTCATGAAATTTAAAGTGTAAGAATTCTGGTAAAAATGATTTAATCGATGTCAATCGTTTTTTAAATTCAAATGAACTGCAAAAAAAAGTTGAAAACCTGTGATTACCTAAATAATGAGTTTTATTTTTTGGTTTGGAGACAACAAATTATCTGTAAAACTCTTTTGTATGTCTATAAGAATATATTTCACATTTTATTTATTATCAGTAACATATTCCTGGAAGATTATAAATATACAATGTTAGGAAAGATTACCAGAATGTTGGATCATATCGGGATTAAAAAAGTTGTTCAAGTTAAACTTTTTTACATAAAACCTTGATTTATGTAGATAATTGATTATATCTTATTTTGATCGTCCATTCAATTTGGAATCTTTTTAACGACCATAGATTATGCCTCAATTCATGTGTCCCGAATTATCTGCGTTTCAAGTACCCCAGTGATAACTGGTAACAATTCGAAATTTGTAAGAAGTTGAATTTACCTCCGAATTCACAATAGAAACAAAAGGAGAATATGACGTAACGCCACATGTTATTATTGACATTATGTTTTTTTCTTACCTCTGTTATAATTCTGGCAGAACTTGTAAAATTCAATAATTTTAGTGAAAAATAATTATAGTCCCATCTCTAAGCACAGAACGTAATACACAAAGAAAAACATTTCGAAATAAATTCATCAATTGCAAAGTGAAATCCGATATACTCTTTACTGTTATGAAAGTTCATAAAATGAACCTTGAAACTCTTTTTTAAATTAAAATAAAATTTAAATTTGAAATGTTTGTATCTACCTTTATCATTAATTAAATACAGACAAATAGGTAACGATAAGCAAGATTGCACACAAAAACTGTATATTGAAAATGAATTATGATTAGTAACACAATCAAATCACGAGACAAAGCTATTGAAGATTCTGTGTTCCGATGTGATACAATCAAAATAAACAACCTCCCCCACTCACATTAACAATCGCAACCCAACAAACAGAGAAACGGCAACATTGTTGTGAGGACGGAAGCTACATCGAGCCGCGACTATCGGCAGTGTTGCTAACCGATCTGGGGCGTGTTGCTCCATGGGAATACGCCACAGGTCCGCCACATAATGAAGATGTTATCATAAACAAATAAACATAACCCGAATTTACATGTCAAGCGAGAATCAGCAAGATCCGCTTTCGACAAAGCACATCTTTTTACGCTGACGTGACGCTTCACAACAGCAACACGTTCAGGTGGACTTCTTATCAAGAAGCTTAAGCTGCTGAGGCCGCCAGAATGTAGCCATTGTTACTTCGGCGATTACCATGGCAACGCCATGTCAACCAATCTGACCAATCAGAGAATGCCAGAATGAAGCCTTCTCTCTCCCTCATTAGATACACGCATATTGCTATCTTTTTTACGGACAAACATACCTTCCCTTTTATAAATGTATATAGATATTCAACAGAAATCAAACCTTTATTTCACAACTTGGCAACAATTTGATGGATGCAAGCTGTGTATGGATGAGTTTTTCCAGTTAGAGACAAAATGGTTGGAACATTGTCTCTGCTGTCGGCTGCCTTGGAAGTTCATACCGCTGAGCATGTTTCGTCTCATTGCTCCCTCCAATGTCTTCATGTCAGTATCGGCAATTGTCCCCAAACCTGAAGTGTGATGTCCGGTGGAAATAGCAGTCCACTGTCCTCTGGTTCGTCCTCCGGGAAGGATAGCAGCGCATCAGGATGTCAATGCCACTCCCCTCAAAGATCACCTCCAGCATGCTTCTCACCACACGCTAGACCACTCGGTCATTGGTCAACTTTAAAATTGCCGTATGAGTCAGGTCCTGTGACTACATCAAGTCTCGGAGATGACTGAGGGCTTTCCAGACATCACTGTAGGTGGTCAGATGTTGAGGAAGCTTCTTGGTCACAAGGTAGATCAGGTGGCGTGTACCTTCCATGATGTCCAGAGCCTTCCCCACCCCTGGTCTTCGTCGTCGTAGATGTTCCAGCGGTCCAAATTGCCGCTTGAAAGCCGCATCAGCAAGACCACTCCTCATACCGAGGTCTTCATTAACCCAGTGAGCCAACGAGTATTCTTCTGGTGCTTTAAACAAATCCAGCGGTCTTTCTTGAACAAAGCCATTCTGGATTTTCTTGCCATTGGAGTAAACGGAGATGGTTTCCAATGACATGTTTTCCTCGGGTGACCTGATCTGCATCACTTCAGCGTCTTGATGGTCATGGTTCCCAGTTTACCGAGCCAAACGGTTGAAATGAAGAACCCTCGGTTTTCCTCGCGGTGGCTTCCTAAGTCTGTAGACGACTTCATTGATGCGGTTCAAAATACGGGAACTCCCAAGAACTTTGCAGTTTTGGGGACAACCCACGTCGCCTTTGTGCTCCAAGTTGGAACCCGCCTTCCACGGCATTCACGTCGTAGGCCTCCTTGATCCTGTCGCTGGCACTTTGGATGGACGGACCCGTTGATGAATATCGTCAATCTTTCTTCGAAGATCACTTGCGTAATCTTCCCAAGCGATATCTTCACCAGGTGGACAGCCAAATTTCAGATTACAAGGCAGCCGAAGTTCACGACCCATGATTATCCTTGCCGGGGTCTCGCCTGTTGAGTAGAAACAGACAAAGATGTTCGTCCCAGTCTCTTTGACGGTCAGAGACAACTTTGGCCAAGTGTCGATCGATGGTCCGGTTCATCCACTCCACCATTCCATCCGATTGTGGGTGCAGCGCAGTCGTCCTCGTCTTCCTGATTTTCAAGACATTGTACACGTTCTGGAACAACGCTGATTCAAAGTTTGTGCCCTGGTCCGAATGCAGCTCCAATGGAAAACCAAAACGGCATATCCATTCTTAAACTAGTAGATCACCTACAGTTGCTGCCTCTTGATTCGGCAAGGCATACGCTTCGGGCCACTTGCAGAAGGAGTCCATCACGACCAAGATGTATTTGTTTCTTTTACCTGACTCGGGAAACGGCCCAGCCACATCTATAGCGATCCTCTCGAACGGGCTTCCAAAATTATACTGGCGCATAGGAGCTTCTGAGCGTTTCGGTGGTCCATTGCTTGCAGCACAAACGGAGCATCTCCTGCATCACTCCCGGACATCGGCCTGGCAGTTGGTCCAGTAAAACCTTTCTCGCAGCTTTCCCAGCGTCTTGGTTACTCCCAGATGTCCACTCGTGACGCTATCATGGTCCTCTCTTATCTCCTCGGCCTGTCTGCTTCGAGGAACCACTATTTGCCTCCGATTCGTGCCATCCAGATTTTTCAATAGTCTCATCAGGATGCCGTCGCTAATTACCATCAGTGAGTCCCATTGAGCCCAGTAGGATTTCACTGTAGTTGAAAATCGTGCGACTTCTAGCTAAGCTGGTCGAGGGCCTGCCGGTTTCCATCTAATGATGAGCTTCAGATCTAGATCTTTCTTAAGATCCTCACGGAGTGCTTTGACCTACCAGGAATCATACACTACACCACTTTTTATTCCGATTTCCTTGACAAGGCATAGCAGTTCTTGAGACATGATCTGGCTCGATATTCCGCATTTTTCGATGGCAAAAAAGGTGCCAGCATCTCCTTCTCACAGCGGCTACGAATATGACCAGGTTCTCCACAAATCCAGCACCGTAGCTCCCTTGGCTTGGAGGACTGTACTATTTTGATGATCCTTCTCACAGCCTGCAGCACTGCTTGCCACTTCGAGTTCCAGTGCTTTGACCAGCGCATCCACCAGATTGTCAGGACGATGAAGAATCAAGGACATCCTTATCTCCTGGTCCCGCAATCCATACAAGAAGGCTCAAACTGCAAGCCTCTCCATAACGTTCTCTGGCGTGATTGGGTAGCCAGTCGTGTAGGGCGAGATACATCAGCTTGAGACTCCTGCATGGTCTCGTTGGTTTTCTAAGAGCGGTTCTTCAGCTGAGAATGGTGAACGTGCTCCAAGTGAGTTTATTGTTACCTCTGGTTGTTTCATAATTGTGACGACTTTCTTTCCCACTTCGTCGATTTCATCTTCGCAGTCTCTCCAAGTGGTTTCTCAAGATTTCCGATTTCCTCTGCTATCATGTGCCTTCAAACAGTTGTAGTTGTCGGCCAATTGTCCCTTGATTTTCTCCATAGCTCTGAAAGATTCTACAAACTTCTCTTCAAACTTCCTGGAGTTCTTCTTCACGTGTCTAGAAGATTCTTCAAGCTTCTCTTCCAATTTTCTTAAGTTTTCTTCCTGTTGATCCTTCAAGTTTTTGAATCCCACTTCTGACACCAATGTTACAATTTCGCTATGGAAACACTGTTCAGTTTTAATTTATTTATTCAAAGTCACTACAGCACAATCACAATACAATTTTTTTCCAAATAACGGTGCATTTTCACCATTTTCATACTTACTGCCCAGAGTCTGATAGAAATGAAAACATATCGACATCTATCAACACAATAAACCTCTGGCGCCTTTAACATCTTCTACTCCGTTGCACTGTTATCTTGGTCAGTCTGTCCCAGCCCATGTGTGTATTCGTTCGGCGCTCCAGTCAAGTGCATTTTTGCTAAGAAAATATGTCGGAAGCATTTGGAAAAACGCCCGATGTAAGGACGCCACCGTGTGCTATTTGAATACACACTAGAGGCAGAAAGTGTTTACTTTTTCAGCTGTCTGTCAAACCTAGCACAATAATTATGCTGATTGTACTGTCATTTTAGTTCAATACAAACAGATCTAGTACATTTGTCATTTTCCAGTACAATTGTCACCTGCGTCAGTTGTCTGCGGTCTGCGTGTATTCATTCAAGATGAACAGTGTTGCCAGAAGTAGGGATAATCCTGCCATGTATGGACTTGGTTGAGGTTTTTTTGTGAAATCTCCACTATTGCCGAGGTGAACTTATTCTAACGACAGGTAATTGACAGTAACCATTATTAGTGTGGTTTCCTTTCGATAGCGCACCTACGCTTCACGAGTCGCCACTGTAATCTTGTACCGTCCTTGATTAGAGAAAGTTGAAAATAATTTCACTGCCTAGCCATTTTTGAGTATTTTGCAGGCCTTGTTTTTACATACTCTCACCTCCCTTCAGAATGTTGAACATGCCAAAATGCTATTTTTACACGATCGATATTCTTTTGTTGCCGAAGCAGAGTTGTTCCCTGTTCCCTATATCAACCAAGTCTGTGTTGGATTGTGATATTCTAACAAGAACAAAACCCAATGAACCCATAATCCTGCTAATCTTGTTGAACACTGCAGACAACTACTGTCCTAAAATTAGTCTTGTTCAAAGATGTCCAGTTATCTACAACAACTAACATTCCAATGGTCTTTCTCGAGCTCACCTTCACACAGCGCCCATTCTAAACCCATATGTAGACATTAACCAGAATAGGAATTTGTCCAATCAAAGAATTTACTAGTTGTAAATTAAATTTCACTTGACTAAGCTGCATGTCACGCAACGCCATCGCTTCTTCAAATTGAACCAACAACGTTTTCACTAAACGTTGCAATTACGAGCGTTTCTCATTAAGTCCCAACACAGATTATAGCAATTTGAGAATGAAATGAAACCATATTCACCGTGCCGTAAAAAAGACGTCACTTTTTTATATCAATGAGAAAAAAACTCGTATTGCGGCTGGGCTTTATGAAATTATTATTAAGTTAGCAGACAGAGAATGGTTGGACATTTTAAATATAGGTTCTCTTTTGAAGCGCACCTTTGCCGTTTTTTTAATGATTGGGTGTCGTCATGAAGTTTCATGGTTTCATTTTGTTGCTCAGGGACGGGTTGTAGATTTTTAGTTTTATGTTACGTGATTGTGAAAGCTTTCAGTATGTTTGTTTCTTTACAATTGAGAAATTATCCTTGAAACTATATTTTTTCTCATTTTGACTAAGCCCCTGAACCGATTTCCAAAATGTATACATTTTTTAATAGTGGATACAAGTCCTTTTACTATGAGTGGTCACACGATACATTTTGGTGATGATATTTCGTGGTGATGTTATTTTTTTAATTGAAGGCCACTGTGCTTTATTTCATACAAATTATGTCATCTTGGATTTTGAGTGCTTGTGGTATGTTTGTTTCTATTCATTGCTTCAAAAAATTATGAAATAATGCTTGAAACTATATTTTTCCTCATTTTAACCACGCCACTGGAACGATTTTGAAAATGTATACATTTTTGGATAGTGAATAAAATGCCCTTTATTATAAGTGCGTCACACGATATGTTTTGGTGATGATATTTTGTGATGCTAATATTTTTTTAATTGGACGCCACTGTGCTTATTTCATAAAAAGTATGTCCTCTTGCATTTTGAGTGCCTTTTGTATGTTTGTTTCTATTTATTGCTCAAAAAATGGTGAAATTGTCCTTGAATTTGAATAATAAGTGGATTAATCGCCTAAAATTTGATAAAACTTTGATTCCATCAGTTATCAAAGAACTGATGGTGCATTTAAAAACTTCTATTCATTTGTCAGTTTGCTTGTCCCGGCTTTTTTTTTCTAACAAATTGTGCAGTGACCTTTCATCACGTTCAAAAAAAGAACACTTTCCAAAATTTTTTTCTGTGTAAAATTTCCAAAAAAAAATCCCCATGGAGTTTCTTTATGAAGTTGAAGCTTTTCCAGATATGAAGTTTTGAATTTAAAAAAGCCATCGAATTTCACTTATCTGTTCGAATTTTGTTAAGTACCTAATTTGAAAAATGTCGATTTAACGGAAAATATCCGTATTTTCTAAATTGAAGAAAAGTAAATTCCAAGAAAATATCGAGTTTTTTCTAAAATTGAAGCTTTTCAATTTTGAAGATGCATAAGTCTTAATTGAATTTAGTTTTGTGACTTGTCTTCAATTTTCTGCGGATATGAATTTTGAAAAGAATTTCCATTGAATCGGAAAAAATATTTAAAAGAAAAAGCAGTCCAAATTTTATATAGAAGTGAAATGTTTACGTATTATTTTCTTTTATTATTATTTTTTTTTATCTATCATTCTTCACACTCTTCAGTAGATTAGAGTTCTGTTTTATTTACAATCTAGAAAGTTTTGTATTCTTTTAATTCACTATTTTTTCTATTGTTTTGTTTTTGCTTTTTTCGTTTTCAATTGAAATTCTACTCTATCTCTGATTTTTTTGTATCTTTTCATGTTTAAAGAGTTTACGATAATCTAAAAAGATTAAAAAAACAAGATTTTATTTTAAACTCGATTTTAAATCTTCACTTATTTGACTGATCACCTTTATTTTATTATTAATTAATTTTAAATCATTATTGACTTTTTAATAAAAAAAAAAATAGTGTTTTTTCGGTATTGTCAGTGTATAATATTATTGGAAGGCTCAAAGTGAGCTGTTCAAAATAAGCAAAAACATACATAAATAAAACATATATTCCCGAATTGGTTATTCCTATACAACAAAAAAATCTGATAAAACCACTGGATTTTAGACAAAAAACCTCCATAAAAAAAACATTTTTTCTTAATCATGACAGCTAAGATACGAGGGTGCCTGAAAATCGACAATTTTCAATTTCGGTCTATACAGGGAGTTTCATATGCGCAGGACTTCAGGAAGCGGTAGCCGGTAACTTATCCAAAAATATGAAAAAAAGTTTCAATCAACTCACACTCTAAAATGCACCATTTTCAAGATACAGAGTGTTAAAAAATATTGTTTTTTTGCGAATATCTCCGGAACCGTTTATGGTATAAAAAAAATATTTTTTGTTAGCATTTTTACTCTTGATAAGCTATGTTTTGTGTGGAATATATTTTTTTCAAAAGTCATAATTGGTGGAGGTTTCCAAAGGGTAGTACATAGGTGTTTTTCTTCTCAACTTCTACGAAAAAGTAATAATTTGGGCCGTCAATGTTTCCTACACAAAAAAGGTATTCTTGGTCAAACGCTCTATGAAGTGGTTATCGAGAAAAATCAACTTTTATGTTGAAAAAGATGGTAAATTTTTTGAAATATTTTTTTTCATGCTAATTAAACGAAATTTATTTGAACGTCAGAACAAGTGAAATAACCAAACACTTCATGGTTGCAAATTTAAAAAAAAAGCAATAAAAAATAAAAAACAATTGAATTAATTGTTGGAAATGTCCACCATTCATAACCAATTTCAACACCCTGTATCTGGAAATGATGCATTTTAGAGAGTAAGTTATTAGATTTTTTTTTCATATCTTTGGACGAGTTATCACATCCTGAAGACCTGCGCATATATTATGCAACACCCTGTATATCAGGAACGAAGTGTGGTATGAAAATTTGGTTTGTGGCATCGTTCGTTTTTCGCAACGCGAATACCTCATTTCTCTATATCTTCACTCATAAGGGAGATACCCCACAAAGTCAAGGAAAATGGGACACCCTGTACAATACGATAAAAAAAGAATTAAATCTTTTTCTTTCATTGGCCGTTCAAATCAGCAACTTTCCCTGTCGCATGCACGCTGTTTTGAAAAACAAACAAGCACTTACCTAGCTATTTTTAACAATGTGGTTTTAATGTTAATTGACGGAAAATTGTAGTCTTAGAAAAAAACAATTATTGAACATGTTGCCAAGCAGAAGCAAATCCTCTAATGGAACCTTCACCAGAAGCTTCTACAGTTACACAGATTACATCGTTTGTTCAATACTCTCAAATGAATTGAATATATAAACTCTATAATATCATAATTACACAATTATCCCAAACATATCGAAACCTCCAATGTTTATGATTTACTCACTAAAGAGAGTGCAGTAAAACCCAAATAACATTTGATTGCAATAAATCCCGTATTGTAGGTCGCCAGTTCAATTTATCGCCGCCAGTGCAAACAGTTATCGCCAAAAATTATAACAATAGCAGCAGCATGGGCAAATACATTTTGCACGCCACATGAATCCATTTATTTTATTTTATGTAAATTTTTTGATTAATGAAATTATCGGACCATTAAATTAATGTTACATCGCTATTAACATATAAATTATATGGAGGTATTCATATTTAAAATTGAAAAATCCGTTATGGATTTTGGGCCACCTCCTACAAACATAAATCTCCGATTTCGATGATGTATGGAGGAATTTTCGAAACATTTTAGGCGTGAAGGCGTGAAGAAAAGCCGACGCTTGTCAAAAACGCCCTTTTTTTCATCTATTTTGAAGACAAGTTAATTTCGGTTGTCTATCATTGCCGCTTTGTTTTCATCAACAATAGAAATGCTGCATAATACATAATAACAACGTTTTTCACAAGAAGGAACTAAACAGATTTACATCTCAAAAAAATTCAAGTCATAACATGAAAGGTGTTCGCTTATTTATAGAAGAAACTCACATAATATTTACAAAAATTTGATGAAGGCATTTCGTCACCTCAAAAAACTTGTCATCGACGACATTTCCTACATTAGCAGTTGGAAATTCACAGTTTATTTTATGCCGGTTTTTTTGAAACATTGTTCCCATTTATAGACATAACATCTTTGGTGGTCTCGATAAATAACTTTTGACACACAGATGTGCTTTGAAACTTTTTGAACGTTCATCGGGGATAATCACGAAAAATCACTCTGCATAGCACGCAATATCAAACGATTATCAAAAAACGCCCTCGAGGATTGGACGTTTCTTATTTCAAAAGTGATTTGCATAATTTTTGGATTCAGACGGAAATTACCGCGTGGAGAGAAATCCACCAAATCAAAATTCACGAAACACAATCGAATGCGTATCGCCGGGTAATTGGGGGGTTCTTATTCAAATATTTCCGAAGATAAATTCGGATAATGTCGGCCTATTAAATCAGATAGGCGCCATGGAATATCAAATCTTGGAAGGTTTATTTTTAAATAACCTGTATCTAAAATGCACAATTCGTTTATAACCACTCGACACTGTTTTCAATACTCCCGACATTCTATGACAGCTGACCACTGACCTCCATAAACTGGATTGTGGCTTACGAGAAAGCCAGGCGTAAAAATCACGTGATCATCTGAGGACAAATTTTTGACAGCCCGCTAAGTTGCTTATTTCTTATTTTTAATGTTTTTATTGTAGTGCAATATAAATAACAATAGTTATCATACCAGGTTGTGGTAAACTTCTCTCCAGCACGAGTATTGATATACATATATTTTTTTTATATGTTTTTCACTCTTGATTTTGTTTGAAAGTTAACACGAATTCGGATAATCAGGGCCTTTATTATTTTATTTAATTATTTCAAATTTGGTATACATAATAATATGCCAAAGCAAGAAAGCGCAGTTGCCACTTCTTCTGGGAACTCTAGAATTTTCTAACTGTATAGTTTATACAAGAGGAGAAGGTCTTGCGATTTATAGTTAAAAGTTTATTTTTCATTTGCACGGAGCTTGATTATGGAAGTGAATAAAGTTTTTTCTTTGATACAAATTTATATAAGGTGTGTTTGGGTTAGTTTTGGTTGGTTTGGGTGAAATTGTTGTTTTGGTGACTTTTTGTAAATATTCAATAACATAAAGTTGATTGACCAAATTCAATTCAAAGCTAAGCTTTTTGAAACTTTGGTGATGTTCTGTCTTTTTGTTTTAGTTTTGGTCAGTTTGAGATAGTTTGGGTTAGTTTTGGTCAATTTGAGTTATTTTCGATTGATTTTGGTCAGTTTGGATCAATTTTGGTAAGCTTGAGATAGTTCTGGTGAGTTTAAGTTAGTTTTAGTCAGTGTGAGCTGGTTTGGGTTAGTATTGTTTAGTTTAAATAAGGTTTGATCAGCTTGGGTTAGTTTTAATCAGTTTGGGTTGGTTTTTATCAGTTTGACTAAGTTTTGCTCAGTTTGAGTTGGTTTTGGTCAGTTTGGGTTAGTTTGAATTGGTTTTGTTCAGTTTGGTTTAGTTTTGGTCAGTTCGGGTTAGTGTTGATCAATTTGAGTGTGTTTTGGTCAGTTTAAGTCAGTTTTGGCGAGTTTGGGTTGGTTTTGGTCAGTTTGATTGGTTCTGGTTAGTTTTGGTCAGTTTTGAATTCGTCTGGGTAAGTTTTGGTTAGTTTGGTTTGGTTTTGGTCAGTTTGGGTGGATAGGTTCTATTATGTCAATTTTGGTTAGTTCGGATTGATTTTGTTCAGTTTGGATCATTTTTAGTCAGTTTGGGTTAGTTTTGGTCAGTTTGAGTGAATTTTGGTTGGTTTGGGTTTTTTTAGGTCGATCTGGATTAGTTTGGGTTAGTTTTGGTGAGCTTGAGTTAATTTTTGTCAGTTGGGATTAGTTCTGGTTAGTTTTGGATTTGTTTGGATTTGGTCGGTTTGATTTAGTTTTGATCAGTTTTGGTTAGTTTTGATCAGTTTGGGTAAGTTTTGGTCAATTCAGGTTAGTTTTGGTCAGTATGGGTTGGTTTTAGTTACTTTGAGTTGGTTTAGGTTAGTCTGTGTGGATTGGTATTGGTTACTTTAGAGATTATGTCAGTTTGGGTTAGTTCAAATTGATTTTGTTCTGTTTGGATTAATTTTGTTCAATTTGGGTTAGTTTGGATCAGTTTCGGTTAGTTTGTGTTGGTTTTTGTCAGTTTAGGTTGGTTCTGGTTAGTTTTGGTCAGTTTGGTTCAGTTTTGATCAGTTTTGGTTAGTTTTGATCAGTTTCGGTAAGAGTTTTGGTCAGTTCAAGTTAATTTTGGTCATGCAGTATGGGTTAGTTTAGGTTAGTTTGAGTTGGTTTTGGTCAGTTTGGATGGATTGATATTGGTTAATTTAGGTAAGGTTATGTCAGTTTGGGTTGGTTTTGTTCGGTTTGGGTTAGTTTTGGTCAGTTCGGATTTGTCTGGGTTAGTTTTGGTCAGTTCGGATTTGTCTGGGTTGGTTTTGATCAGTTTGGTTTGGTTTTGGTCAGTCTGCATCAATTTTGGTCAATTTAGGTGAATTTTTGTTAGTTTTGTTCAGTTTGGGTTGGTAGTGGTCGGTTTCGTTTAGTTTTGGTTATTCTGGGTTGGTTTTGGTAAGTCTGGATTAGTTTTGCTCAGTTTGAGTTAGTTCTAGGAAATTTTTCAACATGCCTATGTGACCTGTAACACAGCTGTCATTTGAAGGAGTTCCAGCACTGGACTCGAGAGAAATTTCAAACAACATTTAAACTGGAAAACATGAATTTTCCGCAAATTTAATACTTGTTCATTATTTTATATCTACCGCTCTTTTCACTAAAACAAAAAATATCACCGTTCATCAAATGAATCTATGAAGATTTCCGGAATTAGATGGAATGGATATTAAGTTGGTAGTTTTTATTGTTTTGAATGGACAGTCGAAAATATAGATACACATAAATTATTGTAAATAGTGGGTGTGTACATATTTTTGACTGTAAATAAATTAGTTAAATCTGAACTTGTTATTTCTATTTGTAAAGCCGAAAAACATAACAATACAAACTTGGAAAAAAATAAAAAATTGACAAATTGATGTCTGATAACAAAAATTACGAAAATCACCAGTCAATCGTCACTGGCTGTCAAAATTTTTACTCCAGCAATTCCAGTGGCTAATGCATGATATGTGATGCATTTTTTTTGTGCTGAGTCTCTAGAAACATCAAATCCAAAGCTTCATAAAATTTGCTGCTTTTTCAAAAAACTCACCTGTCTGATATCATTCTTGAAAAGTGCCATTGTAATGATTCATTTGAGACAAAACTGGAGGGGTTACCGTTACCTATATTCTTGATGTAGGTATAGTATCCTCTTTTGTGTTGTTATGGATTATATGCATTTGAACAAATTTTATCAGTACAAAAAGGTATTATCAGTTGAAAAATCACGTGACAATCAACTTTCACACATCTGCATTTTTTTTACTGGTGCTCCAAAACCTATTCGAATTGACCAATTAATTTTTGGAACAATTTTTTATAAGTTACTTTGGTCACTTATCAAAATTCGAGCGCCACCTTTGTTAAGGACTTCATCAGATTAAAGCCGAAAATACTCACTTAATTCCAGCACGTAGCAAACTTTAAAGCATTGCTTTAAATGGTCTGTATTTAATGCTTGTCACTTTAATCGAGTGCCAACACCTTTTTGTAGGCGTTCCAGTCGGTGTTTTAAGCTTTATAATTTTCCCTTACACTCCACATACACACGGTCAGGGCACTTTGTGCCAAAGTTAATTATTAAATTTACAACAAAAGCCCATGTCAGTGTCAGTCAGTTGGCGAGAAATTCCATTTTGACGCGATTAAACGTATTTGACTAGTTTTGCAGCACCAACATCGTATAGGTCGAGATTAAACTATATTATTTCTGTGTGCCGGGAGTTTGTCACTTTGCCAGATAAGCTGTCACTGCGAGTTAATTGGGAGTTTTACGTCACTGACATTTTTCCATTGAGTATTATAGAGGAGTTTGGTTTCAATTTCTTAGCTTTGCTGCAACTAATGAAATGTGATGTAATTGCCCAAATATAGGGCTCCAAGGAACTCTGGAACAAGGGTCCACTTGATCAGTTGATCTTATTTGCTGAAGTACACGTAATAATTTGATAAAATTACAATCGCAGGGGGGAAATGGAAGCCATATTTGCCATCCGCCAACCCTTCGACAGGCACGTCACCATTTCCAATTTATTATTTAATCACTCCATCTCGAATCAGTCGTCCGCGTCATCCAAAATAATTGTTTTCTAATCAGTTTAATAAATTTACAAATTCTGTCCCGCATCCGTCGGCACCGAAATTAACCCACTTTCGGGCTGCTGCAGATCGAACAAGTGGAAAACGCTCTTCGGAAAACTCTTAATTGTTTCTCCCCATTGTAGCGCGGTTTTTCCGACGCTGATTTTCGGCATTCCGGATTGATTAGAAAATTGGTTCTCCGGCTCGTTTGAGAGGTTTTGTGTCAATCCCAGGAGGATCCAATTATGCTGCCTGATTTGACGAATGTTTTAAAGCATCTAAATCAAGCTCAACTATCAGACCATCAACGAAATTGCATTACCCAGATTCGTATGCAAGTTTTCAATTCCTATTTAACCACAATTGAAAGGCGGCACTGAAGCAACACGCCGAATCGTTAAATTTTATTTCGCAATCTTCGGCCCGTTTTAGGAATCTCAAACTATATTGTAATGGAACTATCTTGAGCCAATTCCATTTTATTGCTTTGTTTTCCCTGAAGCCATAGGGCCTAAGTAACCCAATTCCTACCAGTTACATGCTGAATTGTCGTTTTATACGGTTTGTTACAAACAAACTACTACAGTTAAGTTGAGGGAAAAAATGTTAGAGTCCGAGAGTTAATTTCCAAGTTTTTGGTCATGTGATAGCTTAGCAGGCTTTTGATTGGTTTCAGCACGCAGTTTATGAATTTTATATTGGTTTGTTTGTCTGGAGCAAGATGAAGTGGCAGAGTTTTTTCTCGAAAAAGTTGTTTGAATATTTATGTCAGAACAGAAACTGGCATAAACCAGTTCCGTTCTCTTCTATCCCAGTATTGTATGCTTGTTCCAAAAACTCGATAGCATGCGATTCCTTGAGCACCGAGTTACTTCAGTTCGAAAACATTTAATTTTTTATTTTTTTTTAATTTTTTTTTTTTTTTGGTTTTTGGCTTTCGACTGTTTCTCATACGATCTGTGCGGCTGTTTTCTCCTTTCCATTGGGTTGAAGCTGATTAATGTTTTCTCAAAATTCACCTTTGAGTTCACCTTCCTGTACCATTCTTTCACGCCGGTGGTGAGGGCTATCTGCATCAGTTCTGAAAACGTCCTGGTGTACTTACCTATAACTAGTATTCCTACATCGTCCGCATAGCCTTGGGTATAAAACCCCTTGCTGTTTAGTTCCACCAGTAGTACGTCTGTAACCTGCAACTATGTTTAAAAAAAAAAGGAGAGAAGAGTTCCTTCTATGCTCAGAAATGTGGCTAGGGCAATACCTTGGTTATCCAGTGGTCGCTCTATTTTGGCATGGGTGTGAGTCCCATTGCCAGGCTATCGGTATGGGTTGGGTTTTGCCCTGCTGCAGATGACCTGGTATATCCCATCACATCCAATCTATAGCCCATTCGATTCGGTTGTATGCCACAATTTGTCGGGCTCGTGGCTTTAGCTCAGTCATCCCTAGTTCCACTCATCATGAACATTTCGGGAGATAGGGAGTTGGTTCTCTGTTGCGAGTTGATTTTATAGTGCGCACCGAGTAGGGTCTTAAGTTCACGTACAGATTTCTACAGAACTTCCTTCAAGAGTCTGCGATTACAAAAGTGGGTTCCCACCTCTTTTGTTGATAACGCTACTCCCCCAGATAGTATGATAGGAGTTTGCGTCCATAAGTACACACTGTAGTTTTTGGATGTAGGGAACGCCTCAAGATGAGGAGTGAGGCTCGTGATGTGGTTCGATCCAAAGAGCTATCCCTGTGAAGTTCTTGACAACTTCTTCAAAATTTCTGCTATCGATAAATAGAGGAGGGGAGAATAACAGCAAGACTGAACCCACGTTTTGGAGTCAACTCAAAAACGTCTTCCTGCACTCCTCTCACTGTGTTCCCTTTTCAAATAATTTTTTCAATGCATATATTTCTTTTGATTGCTCATATTTGAAGTAATTTATACGGTGTTTTGAGAAGAAATAAATTGTTAGTTCCTTGTTCTGCCACTGAAACCAATTTTGGTATGTTTGTCCAGCAGCACTGACCGGATTTGACTTGTTGTAACCAGTGTCAAACTTAAAGGGTTGTTTAAGGACCACTGAACAACCAAGGAATTGCCCTAGCTGCATTCCTTGATATAGAAGGAGCATTTGATCATACCTCCTTCAATTTAATGATTACCGCAATCAATCGGCGTGGAATAAAAGTCCGTAGGTGGATAAAAACATGCTAAAAGGAGAATTCAAGCTGCCCCCAGGGTGGAGACTCCTCTAGAACCTGGTCGCAGATGAACTACTGGTGGAGTTAAACAGCAAGGGATTTTATGCCCAAGGTTATGCCGATGACGTAGCAATACTTATCATTGGCAAACACACCAAGACAATATCAAAACTGATGCAGACAGCTCTGACTATCGTAGAAGACTGGTGCAGGAAGGTTTACCTGAAGGTCAGTCCTGAGAAAACCTCCCTGGTCAGCTTCACGAGAAACAGGAATATAGCGGGACTATTCAAACCCACATTCTTATTCAATTGCATTTTGTTATGTAATTTGTAAATATTGTATGTAAATAAAGAGATATACACCACCGAGGCGCCTCCTGGCATTTTTATGCATCTCACCACACGCCAGTTCCAGTGCTGTGTCCTTTTCAATCAATCAATTCCATCACAACACCACCAATGTCGGTGTACCCTAAAATCATCTAATCCGGTTCCTCCCCGTTGATCTGCAGAAAAGTCTTCAGCTGCTTTAACGCCTGGATTTATATACCGAGTCATGTGCTGAATTTTGTCCTTTAAAGATGCACCCTCCAGGTATCTGAGGTACTTTTCTCATTACGCCGGTGATGTTGGAGGCTAGAACAGGAGTTGGTTACTGGAAGACTAGGAACACATCGTTACCAAGTGCGGGGCCCAAGACACTCCACAAGGACATTAGACATAAAAGCGTCTCATAAGTCACTGGTTAACTTGGCGTGCTTCAAATAATGCTTCTTCTACACCATGGCGCTTATGATGAAGCGTAAGGGCTCAGAAATTTGGAAAGATCCGCCAAGCTGGGCAGATTTTTTTTGTTGAAGATGTAGCTACTGATAGGTCAGCTCCAGGTCGAAATATAATGAAAAGGTGAGGAAGTGAGGTTGTAGGTACTCAGCTATTGAGCCGTCTTGGTTGATGTTCTATCATCAGCAACTCGACGGTTAGCGTTGTGCATGGAAGTTCAGTAGAAATTATCCTTTCTCAACTTGAGCCTACAAAGACGCCAAACAATCCTTTGTCGCGTTCAAAGCTCTAAAACGTCCAATTCCACCATGTCAGGCATATTCTTTATCAGTTTATACACTTTAAGGTTCTTAGTTTAGCCACCAGAAGACAAAGCAATACATTCAGCTTAGACAGGAAGGACGCAGGTCATTGGCAGAGGTCGTAAGGCTATGAAATGAAATCATCAAAATCGAACGGATTATTAAGATACATGAATTCAAACTTTGCTATAGAAGTCGTCTACGGGCGAATTTTATGATGACCGCTTTGACCTCCTTAGTTGCACACTACCACGGAAGAGGTGATGTTAGGTTGGCCAACTTCCCTCTCTTCTTTCATCTTTCCACCAGTTTATGACCTCCTTAGAAATGCCAAATTGCACACTACCACGGGAGAGGTGATGTTAGGTTGGCCAACTTCCCTCTCTTCTTTCATCATTCTACCAGTTCAAATGTTCTAGTCAGCAGAAAAGTAATATCATCTGCATAACCCTGTCCGTTGAGATTCTTTACAAGGCCGTTGACTACCATATACCAGAGAAGCAACGCATTAAGCAATAGTTGGATGTACGTTATACCTAGCTACAGCCGGTTCTACACTTTTAAATGTCGTTCTGTGGAAAGCGCCTTTTATGTCTAGAAAAGCTCGTAGAGTGTGTGTTCTCCGTTTAGGAATGAATGCGACTCTTACCTCTCACCATCTTGACGGAACTTACTTGGACATGCCTTGAACACAAATTCTAAGAGTCTTTCAATAATCCTATTTGACCATCGCCGGGAATATGCCGTCGATTCCTGCGGTCTTCAATGGTTTGAACTGTTTGGAGGTTTTAATTGCCCAAGTTATTTTTTCTTTTGTTGCCACTGTGTCGAAAGTCTCCCTGTTTACTCTGATAGAGTCCGAATAATCTTCTGACCATTCGTGGTCGTCACAATTTTACATTCTGGAAAGTGAGTTTCCAGTAATAGTTTCACTGTGTCTTATGAGGTGGTGGCGTCATTCCTCCTAAGACAAATCAGAGACCTCGTTGCAGAAGATCCATCATGAAGTCCTCTTCTTTGCACTGAGTTTCTTCTAAAAGACTTTCAGCAGCCAAGTTGAAAGCTTTCCTATATAGAGTCTCTTCTTGGTTTTTCCATCTCCATCCAGGAATGTTAGGGAGAGGGCTGAAGAAAAAGGCTGTCACCAGCTTGTATAGAAAATGTGGACACGGCTCTTCTCCACCTTATTTATTTTGTTGCTTATAAAAATATATGTTGCAGTTCAAGTTTCTCACGTCCCGTCCGTATCATTCGGACTAACTAATCTGATGAAATCAAAAACCAATTAATTAATAATAGCTATTTCCATCAGAACTCAAGTGAATAATGAGTTTTGTTACTGCCCCATAAATATCCACAGTAGAGAAATAGTCACGTCCAACCTATTTCGGTGTTTATTGCACAAACACAAATAAGACAACACATCTACCAGATTTATTTCAGGATGTTGATTTCAGTAACACAAATAAGTTCCTATAATCATGAATATAATAAATCAGAGTGTAACAAGCAAAAAACACTGCAGCAGCAGCATACGGCAGCATACTTATTAATTTGTTCTTTATTTTTCACTCCTAGTAGCCTGGGTCACACACTGCACCATCGCTTCCTCATTATCGAACGCGACTTTATGGCAAGACATAAAAACTACTATTAAGTACATTATGCAGCATTTCCCTACGATACCGTAAATATGTATTAGCAGTTAGATATGTATAAGTAGTACCCCTCGAGCTTCGCTAATGCCACAAAGCCAATAAGTAATAGGTTTAAATCTCAAGGAGAGGTTCGGATTTTATTGCGTTACACAGGCCGATATTTTTTCAGGTGGTGCAAATGTTAACGAACAATGGTTTGGTGTGATTGTACGATAGAGACAAAAGGCAATAAGGATTGAGTTTTGCAATTGCTCGAATACCAGCTATTGTGTGAAGGATTACGTTCTGTGGGCCTGGGGACATATCAAGAGTCTGAAATGAATGAATGAATTGCAGAGAAATGTCCTGTGTGGGAATTATTAGATTCTGTTATTCTAAGCTTCTTACAGACAAATTTCTGCCACCAACCAAGAATTTTCAACAGGGATTCATGTCTTGAGACACTATTTCACGACAAATGCCATCAATAGCACAATGGAAAGTGAAAAACTTCAATATCTTCTTGGATGAAGAAATACAACCATGGGCGCATCTCTTTTATTGAGCCCTGTCGAACCACCAATTCCACTAGAGAGCTGAAACTCTACTGAAGACCTTGTTGTTGTTCTTATGGATGTTTAAGGCGCGGCAGGGCAAATTATAAAGGATATAAAACACATGAATTCTTTCTCCGGTGAGGATGGCATCTCTGCGAAGGTCCTCCTTTCTCTGGCGACAAACGTCATTGAAGCTCCAGCAGCGACCATGAAAGCATCATGGATTGATGGCAGCTTTCCAGAATCACTCAAGAATGCTTTGATGATTCCATTACACAACGGAGGAGAGTTGGATAACCCAAGTAGTTAAATGGAGAGAGATACCTCTCTGCTGCCTGTACTCTCTAAGATCATTGGAAAGCTCGTCAAGCATAGAATGATTTGGTTCTTGAGTCACTTCAATATCCTTCATTGTAACCAATTTGGATATCAATCCAGACAAGAAACAACAATGTTGTGTTCCAGGTCCTCGACGTATTCATATCCTGCCATTGCGGATTCCAGCATCTTCACTGATCTGCAGCTCTATTCTGAGGGTCGTTAATTTGTTCAATCAACTTCCTACTTCACTGAAAAAATGCCCCAATTTTGTCAGATCCAAACAGAGATTGGAGAGGACAGAGGCCACTTTTGAAAGGTGCCATCTATGATCTTGGGCAGTTCTAAACAACCGCCTCTTGTAGCATTTTTTCAGTTCTAGCCATTACCATTTTTGGTTTAGCAACAACCACAACAAAAACCAGTTTCTGAGATGTGGTTCCTCCTATTAAGGGTTTAGCTCTTCTGCACTGGATAGCTGTGCTGTCTCGAGCCAGCTATCCAGCTTTGATGTTTCCCTCTATACCTGAGTGGCAAGGATCCCAAATAAACTCTTCTTTGTGTTTTCTCAGTGGCAACTCTACTAGGTCGTGCAGGCATGATCTTCGACGTGAAGCGATAGGAGATCAGTTCAGCCTGGTTATTACATCCCAGTCTAGCAATCTCTCGTGCGCCATGCTTGAATTGCTTGATACACAGTTATGGCGTCCTCAAGAGGGATACTATAAGGCTCGTGCTGGGCTCAGTGGCATACATGCCGGTCTCTATAACCTCAGAACAATCCAGAGAAGCCGTGGGTGTGCTCCATACCGCCCAGTGGCACACACACAAACCAACTTGACTGTTATCTTTGTATGTGTCCAATTGCCACCCGATATGTTAGTATAGTTTATTAGAAACAGTTTTGTTTTTTGAGGGCCCTCGTCGGATGTATGTTCCAAGTAAGAATCTTGTGTCAGTCCTAGGCATTCAACATCAGAGACCCTTTCGAAGATGACTTGCTTGTAGAGTTCGTCGTGAGAAATGATTTTTTGTGGTTCAAGCAGCGTTGATTTTGATGTTTGCAATCTCACACCAACGCTGGACTTTATTCAGAGCTGTTTGCAAAAGTTCTGATATGACGGTGATCTGTAATGAGTTTAAGATTCGTGAGCAGTTCATCTACCATCAGTCACTACAGAAGCGGCGACAGGACCACCTCTTGGAGGCATCCATGTGATATTGTCTCTTCCGAAGAATGCCCTTATTGCATTGTCGGAAGCTATCAATTATTCTGGTGTGTTTCCTTCTTGTCTCAAGTTCAGTTAGCCAAGGTTATTCCATTCCACAAAGGTGACGACCTGGATTACCCTGGCAACTTTACTTCCTTGTCAAGCACTTTTATCAAACCTAATGGAGCTCTGTATCCCAATCAATTTGTTTACCAAGCTGCTTCCAGGTCCTCCGATGCAACCTAGGCGTAAATAGAAGACAAGAGGGTATTTTGTAACCTCAAATGTGCAAACTATGACATTTTATTCACCTGATAAATTGGAGGAGTATGGTTTCAGGTATAGGTCCAAAAATTAGCTTAGGTCGTACTTATCAGATAGGTTCCAAACTTCTTGTGGATTCACCCTCTTCTCATCCTTTGTTTCGCGCCGCATGCAGGTGGTGTCAATCTTGTAACCCTTCGCAACTCTTGCAGAACGAATATTCTAGGTTCCTAAGTGTCAAAGTGGACAGTGGGCTGCGGTTTATGGAGCATATTTCCCAAATATGCGGAAGGGTGGCTTCTGTTTAATGCGCCGCTAAAGTTATTGAGGCCCATGTTTTTCCTTCTTTCAAAGAAAGTTGAATGGATTCTTGGCAACTCTTGATGATATGAGCAACAAGAAGCTTTATCCTTGAGAGTTTTGCAGTGGAGCATATGGTAAACCTCAAGCTCAAAATTGAAATATTTTTGGAAGATGGTTTCTTCTTCTGATGTTAGTATATGCTATGGCTATAACGATAGGTACAGTTTTCTCATTGTATCTTTACATCCTGTCAATTACCCTGAAAGGTTTATCAGGTTCAATATTTTTCGAGGACATGATAATGATTACCGATAATATGGTCATTAACAGAAGTTTTCCTTCTAATCTGATATTGGTGAAGGAAACACATTTTTCCCTGACTGACCCAAATCAACTATCGGTGTGAGTCAACAAGCAATCAAGCCCCAATCAATAAGTAATGCCAAGAACTCCTCAAATGCCAACAGGTCCCCGTAATTCAAATGACTAACCCTCGAAATTAGAACAACCCCATAAACTATCGTGACTTAACAACACCTCCCTAATCACCAATTATAAAATCACAATTGTGACTGGTGTAGTAGGCGTATTAGTTTATGTCAGTCGCACATGTTTTTGTTGTAAAATATTTCATGCCATATAGTTCACCTTTTGCTATATACCATTAATACGTCAGACACTGTGATTTATCTATTTATGTGTTCTTTGTCAATTGTTGTTATTGGTATCCGAGCGTTTTTACGCGGATAACAAATTGGCTTTCGACACGCACACAACTCTCAAGTGAAAAAATTGCCAAACTTATCTGCCAACAATGGACCCTCAAGAACGACGGGGGCCAAAACAGCGACTTGGCACCGATTCAAAAAGCAATTTGAGGCTTTTAAATCCATAAAATCGGTAAATAGATTTACTTTACTTTGGAGATTTGGATGAAACAGCACCAGCTGCTTGGCTTTCGATTTTTGTTTGTCTTCTGCGCTTGCTGCTCGGGCTGCATAAGTTGCCTATTATCGGAATTCCGTTTAAAATACCCTCGAGAGTTTTGTCTGGGAGTGGAGAGTTTAGCTTTTTCACTTGTGCTTGTGCATATTGTTGCAGTCGAAACGTGATGGGAGTCTTGTTTGTATTGCGGATACGAAACTGATATTGTTTCCTGCAACTGGAAAATACTGAGGCTTTGAGATTTGCGAACAGACAAAGAACTATAACTGCTTCGTGTTTTCTCTTGGCCTTTAATGAACAAAAGTTTTTATGGTCATAAAAACACAAAACTACAATTATCTTATTAAATGGCAGTCATACTGTGAAAAGCTCAATAATTATATTGATTCTTACAGTATTCTGAAGAACCGGTCCACTTGAATAATTTTTTCAAAGTGGTTGTTTTGCGAAAAAATATGAAGGACGAAAAGGTTTGTTACAGAATCGTAATAAATGCCGAGAGTTACATTGATGTGAGTTGAGTGGTGCCCTCCTGGTTTCATACCGAATATAAATCATTGGTCAAACTGGAAAGATGCAACTACTTATCATGCTCCTCCACGCCATGTGACGGCTGTATTTATCCAGTTATATATAGATCAGTGGTTAGAGCTAAAGTTGAAACATGTCATATAAAGCAAAGTTGCTGGATATGCCAAAGGGATCAGGATCCTTTAACCAAAGTTGCTAACAATAAAATCTAGAACAAAGAAAGGAATAATCTACTTAAAAGCATAAGCTGTAAAAACATCCAGCACCGGAATAAAACCTTTCCAAACTCCTTTTGTCAAGCAAACAAATTGCACTTCAAAGGTCATAGGCCAAGCCGGTGCCGAAAGAAAAAAACGAGCCGTTTCTCACCTTCTAAAACATGAAAAGGTGACACAATGGATGAATAGAAGCAGTAATCGAAACTAGGAGTGCCATTTGCACCAAATAAGTCAACTTCAGGATGGAAATTGATGTGCGACTTTATCAGGTGTGGATGCGTTCAATGAACGAGACTGAAGCGAGAATATGATTGTATCTACGATTCAATAAGGTGGGAACAATGGAATTTATCCGGACGTAACTTTAATTAAAAACTGAATTCACCAACATATAATTTAAAGATAAAATAAAATAGCCAAGCACATTTTATGATACGGCTGGTTATCTCTGGTTAGGTTTATTTCTATTGTTTGCAGACATACTACCTTTGCAACGGTAGATAAATGAAAAATATTGTGGGGTTTGTAACAGGTTTAAAATTGCTCGACTCAAACCAGATTTATTGATTAATTTCGAATGAGTGGTCCGACCACTCTTACTTTCTTTAACTGGAGCATAACGAAGAAAAATTACTTGAATGAGTCGTACACGCATTGAGTTCTTACTTATATAGACATTCGAACATTGAACGACTAGAATCATCAACAAACGTTGATGTGTCTCGATGATGTCATTGTAAACATGAAGTGGAAGAGGGGTTAAAAACTTTCCTTCCTTGAACTCTGGTGTACTCTCTGCTTAGTATGGGACTCTGGCGTGTGTTCCTGGTACTGTAACGTTCTTCCTGAAAGAGCAGTCCCTTTTAAAAATAAGCTGGAAACTTCCAGGAGATAAAGAGATGTGTCCTTCCATAGTTTTTGCGCCACGAAGTATTTTCTGCAATGTGGACCTAACAAGAATTGCAATTGCAGTATAGGTATATAGACTCTGCTTCCCGTCACCCCAGCAAGCTAGTCCAAAACAAAAGTATTGATTTCTAAATCATTTCTAATGGCGGTGATTGAAAAGCAAGACGTTGATAATTTCTTCCCAACGAGGCCAGAGAGAGGACACTTACAATGTCATTCATGTATACTAGCATTAAAAGAGGTTCCAAGTTCCTCTCAAAACAGATTGACATCGACGCTGTAGTTAGGACCTCCAGCCACTTATTGCTGGTTCCTCTGAATTCATCCTTTAAACATACTAACCACCAATGCATACTTAAGACACCCGGAAACGTATCGGCAACAGGAAAAGTTCATGGCGTTTGCAAAGGCAGGTCATCGATAAAAATACACAGCATCAAGTAGGTCACTGGTTTTGTTGGAGCATTTATCAGTAGATTTTGTTTTGCTTTGTTTTTTTGTTACATTCACTTTTCACTCGACCAAGTGGTTTGGTGGGTCATGGTGGGAAATGCAATATTCCGACCTCAGCAAAATATTACTATATAGGAGTTAAAAGTATCCAACGTATAACCAAGTGAGTGCATACCTAGGCTTTCAAAAAGAGGAGAATGGTACTCTTTCTAATAGCAACTTGAGAAAAATGTATCTGAGGGAATTCTTTCCCAAATAATCAGAGGGAATCACCAGAATCACGTTGAATTCTTCACCAAATCAGAAGACTTTGTCAATGATGCTGAATGCCAAACTGAAGTTATAAACGAAAGAAGAGTAAGGAAAAGAAGACTTGGAGTTGCGACCAACGAGAACATTTTGTCTAACCTTCGCAGGTAGAAGCATTCCTGAGGAAGTCCGAATTGGATTTAGCCTATCCTGACACACAGTATAAGCGACTTGACAGTGGTAATATGCGAGCAAAAGAATAAGCAACCGCTTATTCTAGCGTCCGCATACATGCCATATGAAGAAGCTGAACCACCACTGTACCACCGACAGCAATTCGAACTCTGGTCCACCATGCCAAGGAGAAAGGAAAGCTGTTGGTGATGGGGTGCGATGCCAATGGTTATCACACGCGGTGGGGAAACAGAGACATCAATAACAGAGGTGAGTCAATTTTAGACTTTATACTTACCACCGACCTTGTAATATGCAATAGGGGGGATGTACCAACATTTGTTGACAAGGTTAGGGAAGAAGTGTAAGATTTAACTTGGGCTACTAATTCCGACGAGCTAACGGTTGAAAATTGGAGAGTCTCTCTTATACAATCCTTTCCGGATCATAGCTAGGAGAATTCTCTTCAAAATCAACGGTGACCTACAAAAGAAAGAACCATTCCGGAATCCTCGTAGAGCAGACTGGCAAAAATTCTCTGACCTCATGGAAGGGAACAGGAAACTATTGGCTCCGGCCAAGGTATCACGATCATCTACCAAAGAGAAAATAGAGGATAATGCTGCGAAGCTAGAGGAACAACTGAAGAAAGCCGTTCACAGATCATGCCCCTTGAGTCACCACCACGTCTTCCTGGTGGACAGCAGAACTGAGACATCAGATTGGGGACAAGACAAAAAGGCTTTTTAACCAAGCAGAGAGAAATGAACCAGAGAAGGACTGGAATTAATGCAAGGCCAGCTTTAACAGATACAAAAGTGAAATCAGGAAGGCCAAAAGAGACTCATGGCAGGACTTCTGCGAGTCAATAATGGATACAAATGAGTCTGCAAGGCTAAGAAAGATGTTGCAGCACTAAGTACTGAGTACACTTGGTACAACGAAAGCAAGGAACCGCACACCGCAGGCAGCTTTAGAGGTCATTCTAAATCTCCTGTCCATTGACTTGTTTATTGAAAGCACTGCTGCAAAGGGAGCTCTCAGACTTAGGCAGGCCAAATTGTGGAAACAGGCAATAATGGGGCACTCAACGGTGCAAAGGGAAATATCTCAAAGGCAATGGATAACCAAGAGGCGAAGCTGCTACGGCAACAGAATACATGGTGAGCTCTTTTGAGAATAAGGTAGTAGTAAAAATACCTTCAAGAGCAGACTGGAATCAAGACTCAATTATAAGGAAGTAAGAGATATCCATCTTCACAGACGCAGCAAAAAGAAATAAAGGCACAGGAGCAGGGATATACTCAAAGGAACTAAACATCCTAGAGTCTATCAAGCTTGAGAAAGGATGTGGCATCCTGCATGCAGTCATTGCCATCAAATAAGCAGCCAAACTGCTGCAAAGACTGGACAACACAACAAAAGACGTCACAATCTATGCAGACAGCAAAGCAGCGTTGAGACAACCAGAATCAGATACAGTAAGGTAGGTCAAAGGTAGTGATGAGTTACAATGAGGCATTGTCCAGGATCATGAACAAGAAGCTCGTTCTTTGCTGGGTTCCCGGACATAGCAATATTGAAGGGAACGCACGATGGCAGATGGACTGGCGAAATTGGGACTAAGGAAGGACGAAGCCGAAATGGTAAACAGCGACAGGTGGAACAATCGAAATGACTGCAACACAACGAGAGCTCTGTGGCCAAAACTTGGATGTGGAAAAAAACAGGAAAATCACTAAAGCAGGCAGAGCAAATCCTCTGTGAGCACCCTTGTGGGAGTAATCACAGGACGCACTGAGAGAAATCGGACCCGTGCTCCGAAAATGGGTCCTAGGAACAAGGACTGCATCGCGAAGGATGAAACGATAGAACATCTACTCGTGCCACTGCCAAACTCTGAAAGAAGGACGCCTCAGGAATTTGGGACAATACTACCCTGAAGACTTGGAATAAGCGGCAAATGTAGACATCGTGCTTCGTAAAAACCATGAGATGGTTTAGAACTATGAAGAGAAAGGCTGCAGGTTAAGACCAAGGGGACACCTCTTCAAACAATGGAACACAAGGGGCCATTAGGCCTCCGAGTGAAAGCAATGCGAAGCAGGAAACTGCGGAGCAGGGCATACCCTTCGCAACCTAATCTACCTAACCTAATCACAGGCTCCTATCAAGAAGGAAATAGAGGTTAAGGTGAGGAAGGTCGAGGGAAGATCAAGAAAAGAAAGGTCTTTTTTACCCAATTCAGTGTCTTGGAAACTACCCCAAACATCACGAAGCTCATGGAAGATCTCAACGAAGATAATCCTAATTCCATCATCTTCTATGACGGAAGAAGAAACCAATGATTATGAAAGGTTCAATTTTTTAGAAGAAGGCAGCAGTCCGCACTCTATATGTGCTACTCGTCAATGTTCCAATTTCTTTTGCAACTTTAGATTGAACCTCCCTATGCAACTTCCTCCAAGTATCTAATCCCCAACTATGAGCCCCTCCATCTCACGACCAGAACCTGCACTGCCCTTGCTTGTTATAATTAAATCCGTAACATAGCATAAATATAGTGAAATGAAACACATTTCACTGGCTGGATTTCGACCAATGAAGTTTGCCTTTTCCGTAAGGGTCAGACTAAAATCGTTTGGCATGTTTTCTTCGAGGTTTTCTTACAACATAAAAATTGCTTCGCATTCCAAATCAAAAACAATTAATATGGGAAGTATAACACGCCTTTTTTACATGGCCAGTACAAATTCCAATCAAAAGAGAAAATCTCAGTACTTTTCCCATATAGAGCGAAGATATCTGCAGATCTACCCCAGACCAATATATGAACATATCATTCGAAGCACGCGAAAAATCAACCAAACAATTTTCACTGCCGGCCATTCACAAACAATAACGTTTTGACTTGGTCATAAAAATACGAAGATAAGAGCCGGAATAAATCGGGAGACGAACATTAAGATGCCGTTTTCCTTATTAACAGTTGTTTTATTTTTATAAGAGCGGCGAGAAGCAAAAACCGGCCATATAAATGTGAGTCAATAAAGCCACTGAAACATCTTGTTTGATATTGGCGATTGTGGTTGAAGAATTTCTACGAGTGAAAAAAGTCTACAAATTATTTTCTCTTGGGATTTTAAAATGGCCGAGATTTATTGGTTTTAAAGAAAGAACACAAGGAGTTTGTAGAAGTTGGAGAGGATAAGGCTCACCAATTCTAACAATTTCCTCTTGACATTAGATTATGGACTCCGAGCTAACCAGATTCAATGACTCCAGACTTCTATCAAAACCCTCAAGTCCATAAAATCCCGTGAATACTTATGTAGACAATGCAGTCTTCAACACTTACCTAGAATTAAAAAAATATATATTTACACACAAAAATACTAGGTATAACACTAAAAAGAAAAAAATAAGTTACAGACACTTCATCACATGCACTACGACTATTAAACGAAAGTTGGTACAGACCCAAAATGAATGCGGAGAGTTCTGATCACGGTTTCATCCCGAATAAGAATCATCAGTCAATCAGTATGCACCACTCACACAAATGCAACACTCAACACATGATATCCTAGTCTGCGAACACCCACGATACACTTACAACGGTACTTATATTCTTCAATTTTAATCTAAAAATATGTTTTCATAATTTGAATGATTTGTGCTTATGGTTTTTTGTACAAAAGATTAGTTAGTTCTTTATTCTTCTTCATTTTTCAAAAACTTTCCCAATTTCCCAAAAATTTAATGTTCAAGATAATTTTTTATTAGAGATTTTTGGGTTTGTTTTTATTTTTTTATACTTTTTGAAGCATAACTCTTATTTATATTTTTCTTAAATTTTTTTATTTTTTTTATCAAGAATATTTTTTATGATTTAGATAAATTTGTTGTCATTGTCTTTTTATGGAATCTGAAGAATGTAGGTAAACTGAGCTTCTTGCGTTTAATAAATCAAAACTCGAAAACCAAAGAAGATAGAGCTTCGTGTATTACACCAATCGACCAATCGAAATTTTGTATAGAAATCACCAAAAAAATATACAGGCTGTTTCGACAATATTTTGAAAAAAATCGTGTTTAACTTGGCAAAGTAAGTTGACTGACTTTTTCTCGTCAAAAATTGAAAACTCAAAAACCAAACACGATAGAGCTTCGTATATTGCATCAATCGATTAAGCATGAAATTTTCTATGGAATTGACTAAAAAAATATACAGGGTGTCATGACAATATTTTGAGAAAAATCGTGTTTAACTTGGCAAAGTAAGTTGACTGACTTTTTCTCGTTAAAAATTGAAAACTCAAAAACCAAACACGATAGAGCTGCGTATATTGCATCAATCGATTGAGCATGAAATTTTCTATGGAATTGACTAAAAAAATATACAGGGTGTCATGTCAATATTTTGAAAAAAATCGTGTTTAACTTGGCAAAGTAAGTTGACTGACTTTTTCTCGTCAAAAATTGAAAACTCAAAAACCAAACACGATAGAGCTTCGTATATTGCATCAATCGATTAAGCATGAAATTTTCTATGGAATTGACTAAAAAAATATACAGGGTGTCATGACAATATTTTGAGAAAAATCGTGTTTAACTTGGCAAAGTAAGTTGACTGACTTTTTCTCGTTAAAAATTGAAAACTCAAAAACCAAACACGATAGAGCTTCGTATATTGCATCAATCGATTGAGCATGAAATTTTCTATGGAATTGACTAAAAAAATATACAGGGTGTCATGTCAATATTTTGAAAAAAATCGTGTTTAACTTGGCAAAGTAAGTTGACTGACTTTTTCTCGTTAAAAGTTTAAAACTCAAAAACCAAACACGATAGAGCTGCGTATATTGCATCAATCGATTAAGCATGAAATTTTCTATGGAATTGACTAAAAAAATATACAGGGTGTCATGACAATATTTTGAGAAAAATCGTGTTTAACTTGGCAAAGTAAGTTGACTGACTTTTTCTCGTTAAAAATTGAAAACTCAAAAACCAAACACGATAGAGCTTCGTATATTGCATCAGTCGATTAAGCATGAAATTTTCTATGGAATTGACTAAAAAAACATACAGGGTGTCATGACAATATTTTGAGAAAAATCGTGTTTAACTTGGCAAAGTAAGTTGACTGACTTTTTCTCGTTAAAAATTGAAAACTCAAAAACCAAACACGATAGAGCTTCGTATATTGCATCAATCGATTAAGCATAAAATTTTCTATGGAATTGACTAAAAAAATATACAGGATGTCTTGACAATATTTTGAGAAAAATCTTGTTAAACTTCGGTAAACTGACTTTTTCTCGCTAAAAATCAAAACTCAAAAACCAAACAAGATAGAGCTTCGCACGTTTCATCAATCGATTCGGCGTCAAATTTTCTATAAAAATCACCAAAACAATATACAGGGTGTCTCGACAATATTCCAGAATAATCAATAATCGTATTAAACTTGGAAAAGTATGTAGACTGACTTTTTCTGTTTGTTCATGTTTTTAACAATTGAATTAATTAATGTCGGTATATAAGATCGTTTATACAGGGTGTTCAAAAAACATTGGGCAAAAATCAAGGGAGTGATTCTTGAGATCATTCTACGAAAAAAAGATCCAATAAACATAGGTCCGAAAACGCATCGTTTTTTTTTCAAAAATTGATGTTATCTGTTATCTTGCCCGCTCTCAACGCCACTGGACACAATATTTTTTATCTAGTAGGGTCAAAATTAGCCCCTCATTACTCACAAAAACGCTACCAAATTTCAAACAAATTGGTCAAATTTTAACTGAATTGTTGAAAAAAATGATTAAAAAAAAACTTTGACACCCTGTATCAGAGAAACGATACGTTTTCGGACCTATGTTTATGTCAGGAATCAATCCTTTCATTTTTGCCCAATGTTTTTCAAACACCCTGTATAATGATCAACAATAAAAAGAAATGGACAAACGTGTTGAAAAGGTGGACTGCTTAATAAGGTGTAAAAAATATTGATTTCCATAATTATTGATTTCCAGTCTCTTTTGGATTATCAAGTAGTTTGTATTTTTGATTGATGCTTTTTTCAGAATGTATTTTGTTACTGTCATCCCCTTTATTTTTGTTTTTCCAATTTATCAATGAATAAATAAAGGACCCTGAAGTTAGCCCCGATTGTAGATCATTTTTTTTTACACAAAATTTGATTAAAGACCATCATTTTGTCATCAATGTTCGTCACAATCAGGAGGAGAGTTTGCATTCCATATTGCGTTTTTTGATTTTTTTTCCTAGGAAAAAAATAGTTTTTTGCATTCTATTTGGGTTAGTTTGAGTTAGTAGCTTTTATCAAAAAATGTAACTCCTCGTAAAAGTTTTGACCTCACATGATTCATATTCAAGTGAATTTTGAGATTTTCAATTTGAATAATTCTCGAGAAATTTGAGAGCAAACAAAGATAGCAGAGAGGAGAAATCTTTAATAAACATCATAACACAAAATCAAACATCTAAGAAGAAATCAAAACATTGTTAGGAATTGGAAATTAAACTGTTTGGGTAAAAGGATAGACAGCGGAATTTGATCTTCACAGAAGCCGCATTCTTTTGGTCACTTCGTTAAAGCTAACCCAAAATAACTAATTAAGAAAGTGATTCTTCTAGACTACCACTTAAATTTCTAATAATTTGGGATATCTATTTTCAAATGATTGATCTGTAAGTCTATTTTGTGAGTCATAACTTACTGAAACTAGTTTGTGTAAAACATCATAATACCCACTAGGCCATTAAAATAAAAAACCGGTCGCAGTTGTCCCAATACATCGGTTGATGTTAATAATAGAAAACTGGCTCCAAAATAGACTAAAAACTGTTCCACTCAGTGCATGCGAGGAAAAATTTACTTCCAAAGAACAAATAAAGAATATCACCAGTGACAACAGCCACTTACAAAAATGATATATACCACGCAGTTTCCCTTGATAAATCATCAATTTCCAAGCTGCAAGGCATAAAAGAAACGAAAGCCTAGATTCGCACGAAATACTGCCTAATCACTATTTAAATCAGCACCAAGGTCTGGCGGCTCAAAATTGCCACGTTCGTACCCTGTAATTTTAGCAAAATTGATGAAGTAACACAATAGAAACCGTATAATAAAAGGCAATTTCATTAAAATAACCAGACTGATATTTTCGGATGCTAATTTTTGACAGGTCTAATAAAAGAACTGACCCGATTTTGGAAATTCGCGGAGGCATTCTTACCCATAAATGCCTCCGCACTGACTCGATCTATAACCAATAGCCATGCAGGCCGTAATGACGGTAAGTATGAGTTATCGGAGACTCGAAATGTTCTTCGCTCACAAATTAACAATTTCTCTTTATTAAAAAAGGAACAGCTCGCGGACTTAAGCTGTCATTATTTATGCCACAATTATGTTAATGAAACGTTAATTTCTTCTTTTTTCGGATGGTCAGCTGGTCAGTGGCGGATGTTTGGTGTTATTTAACATCGAATAGCGCTAATTAGTGATAATTGTGTGAAGATCCAACAAACCTACAGTAGACATTTTTTTTACAATTTTGTACAGGGTGACCCAGTTTTATCTGACAATATTTAAAATTTAAATTCTACTAGGTAATTAAAATGAGCAATTTTTATTTTTTTGAACTCCTCGTCAGTTTTGAGATATCTTTCCTAGTCAATTCACACAAAAAGGCATCCGTACTTTGGAACTTTCACGATATGTGGACAATCTCCTTAAAACTTTGAAATTTGAAAATTCACAAAAAATACCATATGGTTTTTTTTTCGAAATTTCAGTCGAAAACGTCATTCCCGTCCGCTGTTGCAAATACAATATCAATTAAAGGATTTCTGGGTTCTCTTTAAAAAAACGAAAAGTTTCGATGAACCTCTATTTTTGTTTTTACTGGTTTGTCGCCCAGTGTCTGAACTTATTATGTTCAGGCACTGGGCGACCACTTTTCTTGAATTCAAGTTCGTTGGCACTTTTAAGTTGTTTAATTTTCTGCATTACCGACATTTTATTATCTATAGAGGTGAAGTCGACAGTTCATAACTTAAAATCACTTGATTTTTCGCCAAGCTTTATCGCCACAAGGGCAACTCCGAAAACCAGCCCAAGCCATAGATAAAATTTAAATACTGGACGAGCCCAAGAAGTATTTCTAAACTCTTGACGGTGCCTGCACATTTAATCACGACTATTACGAGGGACAGTCAAAATAATATAAGGTAATATGTTTGAGAGATCATTGACCAAATGACTCTATCGAGGAGCCCGCCCTTGTTTATTCCTCGTCACTCTTATACTCTTATCTCCCTCCATGGTCGTTCGGAAGGAATCCCTGAGAGAAGTCTAAACATGTGTATCATCAGAATGATCAGCTCGGGGAAAGCCTGAGGGCCTGAGGTGGATATATGGTGTAGAATGAAGGGACTCAACAAGGTGCAAGGTATTCCCATTATGACGCGCTACAGTAAATATAAAACTTCCTTTGTACGGGAGAGCTCAGATAGCAGGAGAATGGGGGAAACCAATATCCAACTACACACAACACAGTTATTTTAGAATAAGTTTAATAATAATGATTTAAAAAGGAGGATCACTTGAGTTTTTGGAACTAATGACTTAATGAGACTGTCGCCTTTTTTTTTGGTGGTCCAGGTTCTAAAAGGGTTACGTTACATATACTCCCCACTGCCCTTTGGAATTTGCAGCGCCTCGCCAAAGTTTCAACACAATCACTCTTTCTCAAAAGACCTTCTGGGTAGTCGAACTCTTGTAGTCCCTCTACCAGGTGGACGACCAAATGGGTCTTACATCATCTATGTATTTCGTGAGGGTTAATGTTAATACCGTAGGAGATTCTGTAGACGCCACCTGATAAGAGGTTGGCGATACTACCTCCGGGATGATATAAGGTCCATCTCTTCTAGGCGCGAACTTGGAAGTGTAGGACTGTGATCCTTTGCTAAGCACGAGTGAGTCAACCAAGACCTTTTCTCCAACTCGGTGTTGGTCAGTATGTACCTTCGATGCATCCTTCTTACGTTGATTCGTCTATCTTACGTCAGAAAGAATATTGGCAATAGTCACAACATAGTGTCCTGCCAACGGAGAATCATGGAATTCCAGGAGTATATCCCTTACTCGGTCTTTAGGAAAAACTAATTGGGCTTCATCAGAATCGGAGTCACAAGCATAACGATGTTAAATTCCTTGAACCATAACATAACCTAGATTTGTCCATCTGGCAAAGTCAACAGCATCAGATTCCGCATGTTCGAAAGATTCGATAATGTTTCGTATACATGAATCATCTTACTGCTGACCTCTGGTTTCTGATGCGACTGACTTTCGTTCGTCCTGGAATGTAGTCGATTTCTTGTTTACGGCTGGTATACTCCACCGGTCTTTCATTTGTTCCCTCCCCCTGCAGCAAACATGCACCTATAGTATAAGCACTGGCATCAGTCTTGATGGTATACGGCCAGGAAGGATCTGCTTGTCCGAGAATCGGCGCCGTTGTCAGAAGAAGTTTGAGTTTTCCACGACCATGAAGTGGTCTGGAGACGTTGGAAAAATTTGGAATAAATCTGCGGAACCAAGAACATGTTTGAAGAAAACTGACAACTTGTTTGGGATTCTTCGGTTCAACAAGATTGGTAATAGCGGCAACCTTGTGGACATCGGCTTTGATACCAACTCGTCCTATAATATGACCAAGATATTTCACTTCTGACCTGCAGAAGGTGCCTGGGGTCTGGTGTCGCAAATGCTAAAGGCGGATGAGCATGAGTCGATTTTTGGCGTCTACATGGCTGGTTGCTTCAATATCCCCTCGCCAGAGCTCCAACGCTAGCCCATTTTTAGGCCTAATGTACATAGAAGTGACAAAAAGCGGCGGGCGGTGCAGGCAATTCAAGAGCCGTCCACTAATGTGACCTGGCGCGGGCTTCCACTTGTTTCTGCAATTGCCGATTGGTTTTGAGGCGCGTTTCTTGTCTAGCACCGATTTTATTGGGTGGTCTGTTGTTTGTTGACTATTCTGACATTAAATGCGCGTCGATCCAAACTTTATGAAGAGGTGGAGACGGTTCCCATTTCATATTATCGTTACTACTCTGACTATAGCAATAGGGCTGCCTCCATTCATGGGTGTAGATAGGAGAGCTTATATTTATATCCTCGTCACTATCGTCGTACATTTTAGATACTCCACAATCAACTGTTTTCCCTTCACGCGTCTCTTTCAGTAGAGTTCAAAGATGTTGGCGGCTCGCATTGTCTCTAGATGCCTACAACGCGCCACTCACACTCCACCTACTCTGTGTTGTTCAGAGTCAAAGCTCGTTCTTGCCTCCTCATGCTAGTCTTACATTGGTGCACCAGACAACTTTATCGAATATTCAGGATCTTGTCACGCCGGGCAGAGTTGAAGATTTCTATGGATTACGCTTTGTAGACTCCATATTCATCAAATGTTATTGTTCCATGGAGCGTCTTCAATGGTTGTTCGGAAGAAATCCCTAAGGACGGTCACAAAATGTCTTCATGTCGGTATCGGGAACTGCGATATTCGATGGAAATGGCAGTCCACTCTCCGGAAGATATACCAGAAAACCAGGATGTCAATGCCGCCACTTTAAGATCACCTCCAGCATTCTTCTCACCACTCTCCAGTCCACTCGATCATTGATCATTTTTGGGATTTCCAAATGAGTCAGGTCCTGTGATAGTATCAAGTCTCTGAGCTGGTTGAGGGTTCTCCAAACATCACTTGTTCACCAGGTAGACCAGATATCGTGTTCCTTCTGGGATTTGCACTGAAAGGCGTCTACCACCTTTGGCTTTTGTTTTCGCAGATGGTCCAGTCGACCAATTTTTCTTCTGAGAGTGACAGCAAGTCCACTCTCATACTCAGGTCTTCAGGGACCCGTCAGTGGGCCAATACTCTGAACAAATCCAGCTGCCTTTTCTGAAAAATTCCAATTCTTACACCAATAATGAACTAGTTTTTGTACACACCAACAGTTTATTCATGTACACACACTAATAACGTTTGGTCAACAGTGCTAGATTTCCGCTGTATGATGTTTTGCCACCTTGCTCCCTCTTTAGAACATTTTGTCCCAAAATGTTACCATTTTGGTTTCGGCAACCGTCCCCAAACCTGCAGCGTGATATTCGGTGGAAATAGATGTCTACTGTCCTTTGGTGCACTCTCGGGGGAGGGATAGACTGTCACGGGCCGTTTTTGACTCTACGTATTTTTTCATTATGGTTGAGATTGGAGATTGGGAAATTTTAGTTCTACAGTATCAGGTTTGTGCGCTAAACACACGGTTTTCACTCACTTACTCTATATACTCAGGCATCAGCATGAAGAATGACTGCTACTTACTGAGTCGCCTCACATCGTAGTAGCATCTTTCCTCCTAATAACTTCCCTTCAAACTTCATCTATCCCTGTTATGAGTTTGACTGGCAAGAGTGGCAAGAAATGGCCCTGTATTAACACACGAACTTTCAGGACATGCCAACGGTTCTAAATAACTCGTGTGCCATTTCAGTCACTGTCCTCATGTTGTTTTATGGGGAAAACAGTTTATTTTTTAAGGGAAATTACGTTTGTTTATGTTTTGAAACCGAGTCCCGAGTCCCTTGAAGTCAGCTGTTGGATTTGAGATTTGAGGTTGTGGAGTTTAGCTGTGCGATGTGACACCGTTGCCAAACGTGTTTTTTTTTTTATCACGTGATGGGTGTATTTCCACTGTCGATCTACGTTGAAAGTATGGTACCGATTACCGATGTCGTTCTTTTCTTCGATTGGGGACTGTTAGTGAGGATGAGGTCACTTTCCTTGGTGCTGTCTGTGTTTTCTTGATTATCGGAGGATTGTTTGTGCAATCTACCTCCAGCCCTTTACGATGTTGCCGGTGTTTTTGTTGCTATTCTACCTTTGCTGCTTTTCTGGTACTAGTCCTAACCTCACTTTGTCATGAGAATTTGACACTGATTTTCAACTTACTTTCCAACGTGTCTCTGTGAAGTTTGGATGTTTCCTAAGCATTTTTAACCTATCTAGGGATTTTTGGGAGATTAATCCACTTTTATTTATTGTATCGCGTTGAGTTTTGAGTGCTTTGTGTACCTGCTTACCTTGTTGGCGATGCAATAACCGTTTTATACGGATATTTTGGTTTCACGACCGTTGGGTAAGTTGGAAAGTGTGTTGTTGATTTCATCTTCGACCGGGTGTCGTGGAAAAGTACCTGGATGATTTCTATTTTGCTCCTTCTTTCCCTGGCAGAAAGGCAAGGGTGAACTACAACCTATCATCATTAATACTGGTGAACACAGAAAAACACTGCCGTGTGCCCATTACCAATCCTGATAAATCACCACGCAGTTTTACACCAGCAGGAAAACAGGCTAAAACACCGCCGTGTTTACGTTATCAAAAACCCTGCAAACTCAGGTAATTTACTGATTTCTTTACATGTATTTTTTTCTATCGAGTGATATTTAAAGTAGTAATTGATTTTTATGATTTATCTGATCATTTGATTTAGGTTTTCACCACCAAGAGTAATGCTTTGTTCAGGTTTAAATCCCTCTTGACTGGAGAAAGGCTGAGTTGCCGTGAATTTTTGGTATCGTTATTAGATTCAAGTTTATTTATTTTTGTTTGAAAAGTGATCACTTTAGGGACTTTAGGGATTTTAGGGATAAATGAATATATTTTTATCCAGTGAATTTTTGTGTTATTTGGCTATATGTAACTCATTGTCTTGGTAATTAATTTTCGATTTCATAATTTCTGTGATTGGGAAGGTGCCCGGAACATCGGGAGAATTCCGACTTATTTAGTCTTGAGTCGGTGGCGCTTATCCTACCCTCTCTCCGACATTGAGCTAGGGCCTAATTTGCTCAAGCAGTAAACCACCCTCTCATTCCAGAAATTAAGTAGCTTTTTCTTTTCTTTGTTACCTCATTCTTTTTTCAGAATCATCAGAATAATCAGCTCGGATGGATCTTTGACTTTGGGGAAATGTGGATAACCTCCTTAAGGCTTGAAGCTACAGTTGGGATGCTGAGGAACAATCCAACACAAAATTTAAAAGAAAAATCATCACAATACCAGTCAGCTAAACCATTACAGAAGCAGAAAATGCAAATGTGACCTCACAAAGCAATACCAGAACCAACGGCCCAAACACCCATTCTACCGTCAAGGTTCCGGCGATCAATCGCGGGTGGTTATGCGAAAGAATGCAAATTCGCAGAATTGACATACTAGTTGCAAACAGCCAGACAATGTACCGGGGGATTGGCACCGCAATCTGGTAGGGTACAAGAATTATCACAATATGTTGGTGTCTTATTGCATTGACATGAATAATTGTTCGGATACGTAACCAATAATTATGAATAATACCCGAGGCGTATATGTATGATTGTTCTGGGTACTGAGTTCTAGATTGGAATGGCGATGACAGTGTTGGCTGGATAATGACTGGGAAGGCGGAATATGATACAAGCATTAATTCATTCATTTGAATGACGTAAACCGGTGAATATCAAGAGAAAAGTGAACACATTTTTGTAAATCAGCTACATCGGACAAAACCCGATTCACCAAATGATAAATATGCAGGTCCATGATAAGCAACAGAGTCATAAATCAGGCGCTAAGTGCGTGTAATACCTGCCCCAAAAGAAAATACTGTTTACACCTGTAATAAAGCAGTCCTGCAAGACGGTCTCACTAATGTATTCTCGAAGTTAATCGCATTAATTTGGCTTCTTTCTCTGTGTGGCTGCTTTTCGCCGAATCATGTTTACAGAAGCATTAAGCCTTTTGCATTCTCCGCCAAATTTTTGATCTTGCCTAATCTGAACTTGCAAGTGTAAAACATCTTTTTTTTACATATCATCATTATTACCTTAATTTCACTTTTAATTTCATTATTAATTATTACTTTTCTTAATATACGTTCTACCCCTTAATTCAGGCTGTTTTGCTCACCACCTATTTAGGAGCTCTCTATTGTAAAACCATGATTGACCCGGAACACCCGAATTATTAGAAAATCAGTCGTAGTTGGCCTTAGCATGCGTTCAGACGGGTACCCGTAAGTGTTGTCTAATAGAGCAATGTTGCTGTTGATTATTGTAATCACGTGAGTTGTGTACCCATGGGTCTGTTTGTGACTACCACTGAGGGTAGAGGACAGATCTGTCAGAATTAGTGCACTAGTTAAAGTGCAGCATATTTATGGGTGTAGAAAGCCCCAGGCCCTTTGTGGTGAGGATAGCGCTTTGCCTCGGTGTTATTTGGTAGGATGGTAGCATCAGGGAGGCTCTACCTAGACACCGATTGACATGAATAGACTACAGGATCCAGTTTACCGGGCCCTTTGTCCAATTCATTGGGATACTTTGCTTTTTCGCGAGAGTTAAAGTATCCAGGGGAGCCTTCACTCATTACAGGTGACACTAGCTAGTCGTCGAAGATTATTATTGTACGATTATTCTTATCATCATAATGAGAGCTTTATTACTGATGTAATGGATGATGTTATTGGATGGAATGGATGAAGAGGGGGCCAATCATCCCCCGGTGAGTACAACTTATTATTGCCTAGTTGACGGAACAGTAATTTTGGTATTTTCTATTTCATATCATGCCCGAATCATGCCCATTAACTTGATACCTATTCCGATTGATTGATTGAGTGAATTTGCATTGTGAAGACCCATTCGTGAGACCAGCTAAAGCAGGTGAAATGATTGCAATTTTTATTGACTTTACACAAGTGAGTTCATAATTTTGACAGGAAAACAGCAGGTTTTACGACGTTTGCAAACAACTTGTTTTAAAATTTCTCAAAAACTTTATTAACCACAATATTCACTCGAAGTCAAAATAATGAATAAAAATCATCACTTATCTCAGTCTTATTCAGTTTTGAATGATACAAAGCAAAACGTGATCATATGGCGGATTCACCAATTTAACGAATAATGCTTTTAATAGGTGAAAACCTTTGAATTTTTTTTTTCAAAGGGTTAACTGAACAAAATGATTATTCAATTGGAGAAAAAGAATGACCGTCAAGATTACCTGACTTCAGTACATTGGAAATTCCAAGTTTTCATTTCAAGTCCACAATTTTGTGACTTTTGAGCTTGAAATGCAATAATGACTTTTCTCAAAATATTACCAATCGATTAATATACCCCAAAAACCACCACATGTTTTTTTTTAAGAAAACCGCATCAGTCTTATTGATAATTTTTTGATTACATCAGAGGACGGGAATGACGTTTTCGACTGAAATTTGGAAAAAGAGGCCATTCGATAGAAAAAAGTTTTTTTTTCTGTTAAGGCTTCCAGCAGATGGAGTTTTTGTTTTTTTCATAATTCAATTTCAAGATATATGGGTTCAAGACATCACTTATGTCTTTTTAGCTAGATTTACCCTTTTATTCATTAGCGGTGAGATTGTGATCAAAATAAAAATATACAGGGTGTCCCCGCTCAACTGGTATAACTTCTGGAGTATATGAAGGAAGCATAGAGAATTATTTGAAATGAGAAATAAAACTAACAAAAAAAAGCATCAACAAGGAATACATTTCTGGAGATATACAATAAAATAAGGAATAAACCAACGATAACACAAATAAATGTAATTAACAAAAGAAACATGAAACAAAGAATCAAAAAAAGTTATTGTTTTTTCAAACCTTGAAAAATACCTGCATCAGGTGTAAAATGCTGATAAAATATTCAAAAAAAAATTAAAAGGAGTTAAAAACATTACAATAAAATACGAAAAACTAAAATCGATAAAAGAAAGTCCTAAAAAGTAGAAAGAACAACATTAAAAATATTTGCATTTGTATTTGCTTCGTCCATAAAATTTGTTTACATTTTTGTGTGGCAGTAAAGCATATTTGATTTGATTTGAACTTCACTGGGATTTAAAATCCATCTTTCTCAAACCTAAAAATAATTCTTGAAACACAAAAATTTGAACTCGTCGTCAGTAAACTGAAAAAATTATTTTCAAAAAAGTTATTTAAAAATAAATTAGGAAACATTTCTTCCAAAAACTCATTTAAGAAATTCAATATCAACATAAATGTAAAAAATAAGAAAATGAAAAAAATAAAAGTGTTGAATTTAAAAAACTTCTTGTGCCATTGAAGCTGATTTATCCAGGGCCGGAATTGGAAAACATATCTTTTGATGTTTTTAAATAAAAAAATTGTAAACTCATTTTTTGTAGCAGAGAAAAAACTCAAAAGGCCTTTTTATTGCAAATTGAATAAATATTAGAAAAAAAGTTATTTCTGTGGCCTATACCATTTTTTTTCTCGAAAACACAACACATACCCTGTATTTTGAAAACGGGGCACTTTCGACCATATTATAGGCGTTACATCTCAAACTACTTCTCTATGCTTCCCTGTAGCACAAGTTGTCCCATATACAGGGTGTTTCATTGATATTGCGAAAAGTTTTCCGGCTTGAAAATAAGAAGAAAACTTTCTTTAGACATGTGTCCGGAAGTGCTTCATTACAGAGCTACAGGGTGTTGAAGTTTTATTTTTATTTTTGTTTTTTCTAAATAGTAATTGTCGTTCTCTATCGATCTCCCGATGAAAATTTGTGTTTGGGGTTTTTTTGTCATGCGAAATTCGAGTTTGATCTTAGCATGGCTCTAACTTGTAGAGGGCGCTATCTACACTTATTTTTCCTATTATTAACAGCCGTAACTTTTTTGGACGTGCCTGCATTATATTTTCAAGTAAAAAATCGGATTTCTTCATAATTTTTACGCAAAAAAAGTATACCTGTTAAGAGTCGCTGAGTGCAACCATTCTCGAGATATTTGGATTTGAATTAAAAAAAAACATGTGACTTTGGGTTTATGGTCAAGCAAGGTCCTGCATTTTTTTGAGAAAAAAATTAGGATGGGTCTCCCTTGTTGGAAATAAGAAGAAAACTTCACACCAATTTTTATCAAAATATCGAAATTGCTTCAAACATTATTAAGAAAAAACAAAAATAGAAATAAAACTTCAACGCCCTGTAGCTCTGTATTGAAGCATTTTCGGACACGTGTTCTTATTTTTAGACACGGAAACTCATACTGAATTTTTTCGCAATATTAATGAAACACCCTGTATGTAACAACTAGTCCGTACCTGGCGAACTGTAGGAGTGAATTGTATTCCAATTACAAAGTTTTACCTTGAATACTTGAAATATGATAAAATCACTGGTTTTTAATTAGGTAGGTATTCAAGCTAAAACTTTATAAATTAGCCAAATTACAATTTTCTATGAACCAAATGCAGTTGAGACTTCTCATATCACCCTGTATAGAGCTCACATGAAGAACATTTTTAAATTTCGATATTTTACATTTGACGCAAATTCGAATGAATAATTTATTCGAGTGGCGGGACTGGATCAGAATATGTCAACTTTGTCAACAGTAAATTTTCGATATAACTCGCAACGGCAAAAATATTTTCAGTTTAAAAAATGCTATCATATTCATTTGGAGTTATTTTTAGGATTCTCGTTTGTTGGATATCTTTTTTCAAGCACACTGTGGATATCAAAATAAAGAAATATTTCCACCCCTATACAGGGCTTTTCACTTAAAACTCCCCACGTCAATATCTCGGAAACGAATAGGAATATTTCATTTCTGTAAAAAGTAGTCAATGTATGGGGTCGAGTAGTTATTTTTCACAGTTAAAAAAATTCGACGCCTACCAAGAGTAAAGCGTCGCGACGCATCGAAAATATTAATCGATTGCAGGGACTTTGAAATTACGCGCATGCTAAAGTACATGTTATTTATAAACTTTTTTGTTATTCAGTCGCACTCATTTATTCTAGGTACACAGTTTTGAGATATACAGTGTGTCCAAGATAAGGATGTCTATCATGGGGATCTTGAAAACCGTGAGAGATACAAGGTCGGAAAAATTTAGGTTTTTTTCGGATAATTTCGGACTTAGTCGGAATTTCTTGGCATTTAAAACGGCATTTTGTTAAGCATCAAAATACGCAACTTTGCCTCCATTTAACCGACCTTGTATCTCTCACGGTTTTCAAGATCCCCATGATAGACATCCTTATCTTGGACACACTGTATATCTCAAAACTGTGTACCTAGAATAAATGAGTGCGACTGAATAACAAAAAAGTTTATAAATAACATGTACTTTAGCATGCGCGTAATTTCAAAGTCCCTGCAATCGATTAATATTTTCGATGCGTCGCGACGCTTTACTCTTGGTAGGCGTCGAATTTTTTTAACTGTGAAAAATAACTACTCGACCCCATACATTGACTACTTTTTACAGAAATGAAATATTCCTATTCGTTTCCGAGATATTGACGTGGGGAGTTTTAAGTGAAAAGCCCTGTATATGAATGTTTTAATTTAAAAATTGTTTCCCTTTTTACATTTTTTTTTATGCTACTTTTTTCCCTTTTTTGTTGATTATTAACGGTTACACTGAACTTTTCCATTGTCTTTTATTTCTTTTCAAGAAGAATGATAAACTTTTTTATTTTGCGTTCTCCACTTTTTTGCCGATTTATTTGTCTTATTTATACCTAATCTATTTTTTTATTCCAGCACTACTTGTTAAACTTTATAAGCGTTTTGAAAAATAATTTCATCTATAATATCAGTCTTTCCCTATCCAAAACATTCTTAATCTTTACTTTTGTTTTTATTATACATATTTTCAAGTGCTTTTATACGTTTTTCATCAATTTGAGGATAATAATAATAATTATTCTTTTATTCTGAAAATTGTGTTTTTGTCCAGTTAATTCACTTTTTTTGGTGATTCATTCCCACCTGGTGGAGTTTTTTTTCAAAAATATGCTGTTTTTTCAAGTCTATCTAATTTTCGGCAGGTTCCGATAATTTAATTTCCTTAGTTTTTGATTTATATGTACCTATTTATTGTTTTTTTTTACATTCTATCGGATTTGTTGAGATTTATGTATTACTTTTTTTTTTAATTTTTATTCAAAATTTGTTTTCAAATTGTCTAGATTTTTCATCAACTGTTTAACTTTTTACCGGATTTATTGTCTTATAGTCTGATATTATCTGTATTCTATAATTTCTTCCTGTTTTATTTTCTTTAACAGAATCTTCCCAAGATGTTTCATAGTGTTTCTTATTCTGAAATGCTGTATTCACATTTTAAATTTATTTTCACCTTTAAAGGACACCTTTTAATTTTTTTTTATAAAAGTGCTTTTTTCCTATTATTTGTATTTTATTTTAAAAGATACTATACCTGGTTTTCCTTCATAATTGGGTTTGGTTTCAGTCTTATTTTATCAAATTCACTATTTTTTATGGTGTATATTTATTGTCCAAATTTTGTTTTTTATTTGAAATACATAATATATTGTTTTTAATGTTTATGGGAATTTTAATGTCAATATGTATTTGTAATTTGCAAACTTATTTGGACTTTTTTTATTATCTTGAAATCTTTAGATGTCGATGTTTTGGAAAATTATTTACCAAATCTTTACAAATGTTGTGACTTTCAATACATTTTTTGTCTATATCTGCTATTTAAGCATTTTTTTTGCAATTTCTGTTATTACTGCTTGTGGAAATGTTAAGGTGATTTTTATCATGATTAGATTCACGAGTGATATTTACAAAAAAATGTACGTCACTGGCTTTTTCTGAATATTTTCTATTTTATGCCAGATAGAGCAGGTAAAAATACAAATGTTTGGTCTTTTGATATTTTTTCGTATCTTTCGTCGTTTTCGATAAAACAAATCAGAACCATTTTAATCAATGTCGAAAAACTTGAAATAAAATGGTTTTTATTTTTTTTTCTCGAAAACGAAGAAAGATACGAAAAAATATGAAGACAGAAAAGTTGTATTTTTATCTGTTCAATAAAAAAAAATGAAAAATTTGTAGAAAAATCCAATGATCCACATTTTTTCGTCAATTTTATTCGTGAAACTGTCCATCTGGACGCCACTGAAACTCATAATTACCATGAAAAACATAAAATTCAGCAAAATTGGACACCCTGTATTTTGCCAACCATAAAGGACAGCTACAAATACAACTTTTTTGTGTCTTTTTTTTTCGTATTATCTTTCGTTTTCGGGGAAAAAAATCAAAACCACTCTATTTCATGCGAAAAATTGTTAAAATGGAGTGATTTTTATTTTTTTCCACGAAAACGAAGTTAAATGAATTTTTAGCGAATTTTGTCCGTCTAATTGCTTACTGTTTTTCGTTTTACCCTGACTTGATTGATTTTTGATGAATATTTACCATTAAAATCAATATTGTATAGTTACAAAGTGGTCGCGTGAGTACGTTCCTGTCTTTTTGATGCGTGATTCCGTGCTGAACATTCTAGACCCTCGTAAAAATATAAATCACGATAACGATATAAAATAATCATCAAAATTCACCACCTTATTATTGGACAAGCTTTCGTAGAACAAACAATACGCACATATTGTGCCATGACATCACCCAGATAGCCATCTTTTAATTTCAAAATTTCCGCATTGAATAGATTTTTGTTGGAAAAATGATAAATGGCTCATTTTCACAATGTCCACTATTATCGTTTTTTCGTAAAAATCCTCATCAATCATGCTGGCTGTATTGTTTGGATGTCGAAGTATAGATTGACGAATGGACTTTTCACTTATCCGGGGGTTTTTTCATTAAAATTGCTTAGAAGGCTGAAATTTCAAAGGGTTTATCAAAAAAGTGATTATAACTCGATTGATGATTAATTTGTTACCATTTGTCCGTCTTACATAAAGAAAAGGGGCCGAAATAGGGTAATTTTTATAATTTCGCTTTATATCTTCTACGGAAATGTATATCTGATTTAACAAAGGCTGATTTATGGGAGGTGATTTATGAAAGAAATGGGGAGCTTAGGAATAGGAAGTTTTTCTCTAGTCACGATAACAGACATACGTTGAACTAAAAAGACATTTATTACTATTTTCCGGTGAATGCACTCGAAATGAAAGCCCTTAAAAATATAACTTGAGACGACAAGATTAATTATTTATGATGAACAACAAATAAATCAGTCGATATAGAAAAAGACTTTTATACGCCAATCAACCTATAAATGGTTAGACAAAAATAAAACAAAAAAAATAATGAAAATAAATTCTTCCATTAACGAAGAATACTGCATTGAAAAGTGAAGTAATCAAAATAAACCACTGGCGCGACAGGCTTTCTCCCCACTGAAGTACGATCCGAAGCAACACCGTCTGTTGGCCGGAGTCTGGCGGGAAACTGAATGGGGGTGGAGCCTTGTTTGAACTTCAGATTAATTTGGGTATCAGTATGATTTGGAGGAGTTTTGATTAGTTTTTTTAAAACTGAATTTCGGGAGCACATGCTCTTTATTCAAAAATCCAAATAAATTACCGCCATTTCGAAATTCATTAACCCCAATTTGGACACACATAGACAACAAAAACGTGATTTATACACAAATCTGCTCGAATTAGACGAAATAGAGAATGAGGAATAATTCCCCACACGTTTGTACGCTTCCCAGAGGAATAAATTTGATCCCCCGGAATGTCTGGGAGCGCTTACTAACGAAATCTTGAAGCTGACTTTGACGGAGTAATATCTTGGCCCAATTAAGGACACTCCGTTTCCTGCATTAGCTTTGTTTACTCACCTTTGCGCGGGGACAGGAGAGAAACGGATGAGTTTATGATATAGGCAATGTGTGAGAAAATTCAATTTGGAAGGTGCGTAGACAAATTGTGTGGATTTGTAATGAGTATCCAAATTGTATCAATTCAGTTTCACCAAAACACAATGATCTGCAAAATGAAGCGCTTCATGACAATGAATTCAATGTTAAAGGATGCGTAAAGGGATGGTGTGTAAAATTTCCGATGTACGAAAGAGCGCTATTTTTTTTATTTTTCTTCATTATCTCTTTCTCTTTATTATCTCCATTGATAGTACATTGGAAGAGGATTTATTGAAGCGTGTTTCCTGAAAAACCATGTCCATATATCCAAAATAGGCGGATTATGACATTTTTAATATTATTGTTCAATATAACATGAGTTTCTGTATCACCCTGAATACTGTTTTTGAATATTCGCTTGATGTTACATTGGAAGAGGATTTATTGAAGTGTATTTCCTTGAAAAATCACGACCATATATCCAAAATTGGCGGAGCTATGAATTTTTGATTATTATTGTTGAATATAACATGAGTTTTTATATCGCCCTGTATACTGTTTTTGGATTATCGCTTGAGTACCATTGATGGTACATTGGAAGAGGATTTATTGAAGTGTATTTCCTTGAAAAAATCAGGTCCATATATCCAAAATTGGCGGAGCTATGAATTTTTGATTATTATTGTTGAATATAACATGAGTTTTTATATCGCCCTGTATACTATTTTTGGATTATCGCTTGAGTACCATTGATGGTACATTGGAAGAGGATTTATTGAAGTGTATTTCCTTGAAAAATCAGGTCCATATATCCAAAATTGGCGGAGCTATGAATTTTTGATTATTATTGTTGATTATAACATGAGTTTTTATATCGCCCTGTATACTATTTTTGGATTATCGCTTGAGTACCATTGATGGTACATTGGAAGAGGATTTATTGAAGTGTATTTCCTTGAAAAAATCAGGTCCATATATCCAAAATTGGCGGAGCTATGAATTTTTGATTATTATTGTTGAATATAACATGAGTTTTTATATCGCCCTGTATACTGTTTTTGGATTATCGCTTGAGTACCATTGATGGTACATTGGAAGAGGATTTATTAAAGTGTATTTTCTTGAAAAAATCAGGTCCATATATCCAAAATTGGCGGAGCTATGAATTTTTGATTATTATTGTTGAATATAACATGAGTTTTTATATCACCCTGTATACTGTTTTTGGATTATCGCTTGAGTACCATTGATGGTACATTGGAAGAGGATTTATTGAAGTTTAATTTCTTGAAAAAATCAGGTCCATATATCCAAAATTGGCGGAGCTATGAATTTTTGATTATTATTGTTGAATATAACATGAGTTTTTATATCGCCCTGTATACTATTTTTGGATTATCGCTTGAGTACCATTGATGGTACATTGGAAGAGGATTTATTGAAGTGTATTTCCTTGAAAAAATCAGGTCCATATATCCAAAATTGGCGGAGCTATGAATTTTTGATTATTATTGTTGAATATAACATGAGTTTTTATATCGCCCTGTATACTGTTTTTGGATTATCGCTTGAGTACCATTGATGGTACATTGGAAGAGGATTTATTAAAGTGTATTTTCTTGAAAAAATCAGGTCCATATATCCAAAATTGGCGGAGCTATGAATTTTTGATTATTATTGTTGAATATAACATGAGTTTTTATATCGCCCTGTATACTGTTTTTGGATTATCGCTTGAGTACCATTGATGGTACATTGGAAGAGGATTTATTAAAGTGTATTTCCTTGAAAAAATCAGGTCCATATATCCAAAATTGGCGAAGCTATGAATTTTTGATTATTATTGTTGAATATAACATGAGTTTTTATATCGCCCTGTATACTGTTTTTGGATTATCGCTTGAGTACCATTGATGGTACATTAGAAGAGGATTTATTAAAGTGTATTTTCTTGAAAAAATCAGGTCCATATATCCAAAATTGGCGGAGCTATGAATTTTTGATTATTATTGTTGAATATAACATGAGTTTTTATATCGCCCTGTATACTGTTTTTGGATTATCGCTTGAGTACCATTGATGGTACATTGGAAGAGGATTTATTAAAGTGTATTTCCTTGAAAAAATCAGGTCCATATATCCAAAATTGGCGGAGCTATGAATTTTTGATTATTATTGTTGAATATAACATGAGTTTTTATATCGCCCTGTATACTGTTTTTGGATTATCGCTTGAGTACCATTGATGGTACATTGGAAGAGGATTTATTAAAGTGTATTTTCTTGAAAAAATCAGGTCCATATATCCAAAATTGGCGGAGCTATGAATTTTTGATTATTATTGTTGAATATAACATGAGTTTTTATATCGCCCTGTATACTGTTTTTGGATTATCGCTTGAGTACCATTGATGGTACATTGGAAGAGGATTTATTAAAGTGTATTTCCTTGAAAAAATCAGGTCCATATATCCAAAATTGGCGAAGCTATGAATTTTTGATTATTATTGTTGAATATAACATGAGTTTTTATATCGCCCTGTATACTGTTTTTGGATTATCGCTTGAGTACCATTGATGGTACATTAGAAGAGGATTTATTAAAGTGTATTTTCTTGAAAAAATCAGGTCCATATATCCAAAATTGGCGGAGCTATGAATTTTTGATTATTATTGTTGAATATAACATGAGTTTTTATATCGCCCTGTATACTGTTTTTGGGTAATCGCTTGAGTACCATTGATGGTACATTGGAAGAGGATTTATTGAAGTGTATTTCCTTGAAAAAATCAGGTCCATATATCCAAAATTGGCGAAGCTATGAATTTTTGATTATTATTGTTGAATATAACATGAGTTTTTATATCGCCCTGTATACTGTTTTTGGATTATCGCTTGAGTACCATTGATGGTACATTAGAAGAGGATTTATTAAAGTGTATTTTCTTGAAAAAATCAGGTCCATATATCCAAAATTGGCGGAGCTATGAATTTTTGATTATTATTGTTGAATATAACATGAGTTTTTATATCGCCCTGTATACTGTTTTTGGATTATCGCTTGAGTACCATTGATGGTACATTGGAAGAGGATTTATTAAAGTGTATTTCCTTGAAAAAATCAGGTCCATATATCCAAAATTGGCGAAGCTATGAATTTTTGATTATTATTGTTGAATATAACATGAGTTTTTATATCGCCCTGTATACTGTTTTTGGATTATCGCTTGAGTACCATTGATGGTACATTGGAAGAGGATTTATTAAAGTGTATTTCCTTGAAAAAATCAGGTCCATATATCCAAAATTGGCGAAGCTATGAATTTTTGATTATTATTGTTGAATATAACATGAGTTTTTATATCGCCCTGTATACTGTTTTTGGATTATCGCTTGAGTACCATTGATGGTACATTGGAAGAGGATTTATTAAAGTGTATTTCCTTGAAAAAATCAGGTCCATATATCCAAAATTGGCGGAGCTATGAATTTTTGATTATTATTGTTGAATATAACATGAGTTTTTATATCGCCCTGTATACTGTTTTTGGATTATCGCTTGAGTACCATTGATGGTACATTGGAAGAGGATTTATTAAAGTGTATTTTCTTGAAAAAATCAGGTCCATATATCCAAAATTGGCGGAGCTATGAATTTTTGATTATTATTGTTGAATATAACATGAGTTTTTATATCGCCCTGTATACTGTTTTTGGATTATCGCTTGAGTACCATTGATGGTACATTGGAAGAGGATTTATTGAAGTGTATTTCCTTGAAAAAATCAGGTCCATATATCCAAAATTGGCGAAGCTATGAATTTTTGATTATTATTGTTGAATATAACATGAGTTTTTATATCGCCCTGTATACTGTTTTTGGATTATCGCTTGAGTACCATTGATGGTACATTGGAAGAGGATTTATTGAAGTGTATTTCCTTGAAAAAATCAGGTCCATATATCCAAAATTGGCGGAGCTATGAATTTTTGATTATTATTGTTGAATATAACATGAGTTTTTATATCGCCCTGTATACTGTTTTTGGATTATCGCTTGAGTACCATTGATGGTACATTGGAAGAGGATTTATTGAAGTGTATTTCCTTGAAAAAATCAGGTCCATATATCCAAAATTGGCGGAGCTATGAATTTTTGATTATTATTGTTGAATATAACATGAGTTTTTATATCGCCCTGTATACTGTTTTTGGATTATCGCTTGAGTACCATTGATGGTACATTGGAAGAGGATTTATTGAAGTGTATTTCCTTGAAAAAATCAGGTCCATATATCCAAAATTGGCGGAGCTATGAATTTTTGATCATTATTGTTGAATATAACATGAGTTTTTATATCGCCCTGTATACTGTTTTTGGATTATCGCTTGAGTACCATTGATGGTACATTGGAAGAGGATTTATTGAAGTGTATTTCCTTGAAAAAATCAGGTCCATATATCCAAAATTTGCGGAGCTATGAATTTTTGATTATTATTGTTGAATATAACATGAGTTTTTATATCGCCCTGTATACTGTTTTTGGGTGATCGCTTGAGTACCATTGATGGTACATTGGAAGAGGATTTATTGAAGTGTATTTCCTTGAAAAAATCAGGTCCATATATCCAAAATTGGCGGAGCTATGAATTTTTGATTATTATTGTTGAATATAACATGAGTTTTTATATCGCCCTGTATACTGTTTTTGGATTATCGCTTGAGTACCATTGATGGTACATTGGAAGAGGATTTATTGAAGTGTATTTCCTTGAAAAAATCAGGTCCATATATCCAAAATTGGCGGAGCTATGAATTTTTGATTATTATTGTTGAATATAACATGAGTTTTTATATCGCCCTGTATACTGTTTTTGGATTATCGCTTGAGTACCATTGATGGTACATTGGAAGAGGATTTATTGAAGTGTATTTCCTTGAAAAAATCAGGTCCATATATCCAAAATTGGCGGAGCTATGAATTTTTGATTATTATTGTTGAATATAACATGAGTTGTTATATCGCCCTGTATACTGTTTTTGGATTATCGCTTGAGTACCATTGATGGTACATTGGAAGAGGATTTATTGAAGTGTATTTCCTTGAAAAAATCAGGTCCATATATCCAAAATTGGCGGAGCTATGAATTTTTGATTATTATTGTTGAATATAACATGAGTTTTTATATCGCCCTGTATACTGTTTTTGGATTATCGCTTGAGTACCATTGATGGTACATTGGAAGAGGATTTATTAAAGTGTATTTTCTTGAAAAAATCAGGTCCATATATCCAAAATTGGCGGAGCTATGAATTTTTGATTATTATTGTTGAATATAACATGAGTTTTTATATCACCCTGTATACTGTTTTTGGATTATCGCTTGAGTACCATTGATGGTACATTGGAAGAGGATTTATTGAAGTGTATTTCCTTGAAAAAATCAGGTCCATATATCCAAAATTGGCGGAGCTATGAATTTTTGATTATTATTGTTGAATATAACGTGAGTTTTTATATCGCCCTGTATACTGTTTTTGGGTAATCGCTTGAGTACCATTGATGGTACGACTATTTATCCAAAATTGGCGGAGCTATGAATTTTTGATCATTATTGTTGAATATAACATGAGTTTTTATATCGCCCTGTATACTGTTTTTGGATTATCGCTTGAGTACCATTGATGGTACATTGGAAGAGGATTTATTGAAGTGTATTTCCTTGAAAAAATCAGGTCCATATATCCAAAATTGGCGGAGCTATGAATTTTTGATTATTATTGTTGAATATAACGTGAGTTTTTATATCGCCCTGTATACTGTTTTTGGGTAATCGCTTGAGTACCATTGATGGTACGACTATTTATCCAAAATTGGCGGAGCTATGAATTTTTGATTATTATTGTTGAATATAACATGAGTTTTTATATCACCCTGTATACTGTTTTTGGATTATCGCTTGAGTACCATTGATGGTACATTGGAAGAGGATTTATTGAAGTGTATTTCCTTGAAAAAATCAGGTCCATATATCCAAAATTGGCGGAGCTATGAATTTTTGATTATTATTGTTGAATATAACGTGAGTTTTTATATCGCCCTGTATACTGTTTTTGGGTAATCGCTTGAGTACCATTGATGGTACGACTATTTATCCAAAATTGGCGGAGCTATGAATTTTTGATTATTATTGTTGAATATAACATGAGTTTTTATATCACCCTGTATACTGTTTTTGGATTATCGCTTGAGTACCATTGATGGTACATTGGAAGAGGATTTATTGAAGTGTATTTCCTTGAAAAAATCAGGTCCATATATCCAAAATTGGCGGAGCTATGAATTTTTGATTATTATTGTTGAATATAACGTGAGTTTTTATATCGCCCTGTATACTGTTTTTGGGTAATCGCTTGAGTACCATTGATGGTACGACTATTTATCCAAAATTGGCGGAGCTATGAATTTTTGATTATTATTGTTGAATATAACATGAGTTTTTATATCACCCTGTATACTGTTTTTGGATTATCGCTTGAGTACCATTGATGGTACATTGGAAGAGGATTTATTGAAGTGTATTTCCTTGAAAAAATCAGGTCCATATATCCAAAATGGGCGGAGCTATGAATTTTTGATTATCATTGTTGAATATAACGTGAGTTTTTATATCGCCCTGTATACTGTTTTTGGGTAATCGCTTGAGTACCATTGATGGTACGACTATTTATCCAAAATTGGCGGAGCTATGAATTTTTGATCATTATTGTTGAATATAACATGAGTTTTTATATCGCCCTGTATACTGTTTTTGGATTATCGCTTGAGTACCATTGATGGTACATTGGAAGAGGATTTATTGAAGTGTATTTCCTTGAAAAAATCAGGTCCATATATCCAAAATTGGCGGAGCTATGAATTTTTGATTATTATTGTTGAATATAACGTGAGTTTTTATATCGCCCTGTATACTGTTTTTGAGTAATCGCTTGAGTACCATTGATGGTACGACTATTTATCCAAAATTGGCGGAGCTATGAATTTTTGATCATTATTGTTGAATATAACATGAGTTTTTATATCGCCCTGTATACTGTTTTTGGATTATCGCTTGAGTACCATTGATGGTACATTGGAAGAGGATTTATTGAAGTGTATTTCCTAAAAAAATCACGTCCATATATCCAAAAATAGGCGGAGTTATAATTATTTTAATGTTATTGTTCAATAAAACATGAGTTTTTGTATCGCCCTGTATACTGTTTTTGGATTTTTGCTTGAGTACCATTGGTGGTACATTGGAAGAGGTTTCATCGAAGAGTATTTATGGAAAATTTCACGTTAATATTTCCAAAATGGGTGGAGCTATGAGGTTTTCAATTTTTGAATATTATATATATTATTTCAATATATCTCGATTAAAATTTGAAACACATTTTATTCTACGACGTCACTGGATTAGCAACCTTAATGGTAACCCTTTCATACATTTTAGATAGCCTCTATACTATTTGGGTACGAGGGTGGTCCAAAAACTAGAGTCCAGTTTCACGATGCGATATTAATAATTATCATTAGCAGACCAAAGGTTTTATTGTTAAAAATAACCGAGAACAATTTCAATTTTTGAAAAACCTCGTATCTAAGTTATAATGCTGGCTATCTAATTGAAGGTATTAAAAAATTAATACTGAAGTGGTTGTATTTTTATTGGTGATCCAGTGGCGCCGTTAAATGTGTATTAAGTCAGCACAAGGTGTGTATAGGAATTAGTGTAATTTGTCAAGCAGCTGTTGTTTGGTCATCGGTAATTTATTGAATGATGTTTTAAATATGTGCTGATTTATGATATATTCAACGTACCTCTTAGATCTGTGTAAAAGGATCAATTCTTGGATCAATTAATAATTAAGATAAAGATAATAATAGTTGATGCTGACAAATTTCACAATAAAAATAAAACGCTTGGAAAATGATTTATTGATGGAACATTGTCAATCCACTTATTTATTCAATTATTTAATGATCATGAATTATTCCGCAACAGTATAAAATATAATTCCAACCAGCGATTAGTGTTACTTTTTTTCCGGATAAATGATTGGGTATAGAATGAGGAAAGTAGGGAAGATTACAGGGCAGACCAGTGATCAGTTTGAAAAAACGTTGACCAAAAAATACATTCATTTATAATACAAAACAAATACAAAAGTTTTGAACACATCAACGAGTTTAAATGGCCAGAGGGACTGGCTTATTCAAAATGCGGATATTTACGCACTTTTCCAAACGTACGGAGTAATAAATTACCTAATCGCCACGCCTTCAATTCCTATTGGTCCGTTTTTAGTAGGTATGTGATTAACACACTGACGAAAGCAGTATTCTTGAAGTTTGTTTATATTGGAGTTCTGTGACGTGCGCTTGTATCTGTATGACGGTATGGGTGAGTAGGGGAACCAAAAAGGGAAATTAAGTAGCGAAAAGTTGATCAAATTCCCTACAAAATGGCGCAGGATTCATCAAAATCGGTCCATTCTTGCAAAAGTTACAGAGTTTTAATGAATTTGGTGGAAAATGACAAAAAAGCGAATATTTTGGATGTCGTCAAAATTTGCCGGGTTAAAAAGTCACAAAAATTCTTGAGAAAATTTTATTGAACTCCCTATAAAACTGCGCAAGATTCATCAAAATCGGTCCATTCGTTAAAAATTACAGTGTTTTATAAAAATTGATGGAAAATGTCGAAAAATCAAATATTTTGAATTTCGTCAAAATTTACAAGGATAAAAAATTACAAGAATTTTTGAGAAAAGTTGATCAAATTCCCCCCAAAATATCGCAAGATTCATCAAAATCGGTCCATTCGTTAAAAAATCACAGCGTTTTACAAAAATTGATGGAAAATGTCAAAAAATCAAATATTTTGATTTTCGTCAAAATTTGCAGGTATAAAAAGTTACAAAAATTCTTGAGAAAAGTTGATTAAATTCCCTAAAAGATGGCGCAGGACTCATCAAAATCGGTGAATTCGTTCAAAAGTTACAGCCTTATAAAGAATTTGATGAAAAATGAAAAAAAATCGAATATGTTGAATTTCGTCGATATTTGCGGCATCAAAAAATCACAAAAATTCTTGTTGAAATTTGACCAAATTCAGTACAAAATCGCACAAGATTCATCGAAATCGGTCTATTCGCTCGTTTTAAAGAATTTCAAGGAAAATGTCAAAAAAGCAAATAATTCGAATTTCGTCAAAATTTGAAAGTATAAAAGAAATACAAAAATGCCTGAGGAAAGCTGATTGAATTCCCTACAAAATGGCGTAGGATTCATAAAAATCGGTCAATTAGTTCAAAAGTTTAAGCCTTTTAAAGAATTTGATGGAGAATGTGAAAAATCGAATACATACATATTATGAGCTTTGCAAATTTTGATGCAGGAAAAAATTATCACAAAAATGTTTAAGGAAGGTTGATTGAGTTCCCTACAAAATGTCGCAGGATTTATCAGAATCAGTCCATTCGTTCAAAAGAATTTGATGTGAAATGTCAAAAAATCGAACATTCAGAACTTCGTCAATATTTGTAGGAATAAAAAATCACAAAAACTTTGATCAAATTCCCTACAAAATGACACAGGATTCGTCAAAATCGGTCCATTCGATCAAAAGTTAGAGCGTTTTAGAGAATTCGATGGAAAATGTAAAAAAATTGAATATGTATTTTGAATTTCTGCAAAATCTGAAAGGTTAAAAAAAACACAAACATTCATGAGGAAAGCCTCGAGGAAAGCTGATTAAATTCCATCTATTTAGAAGTTACTGCCTTTTAGAATTCGATGGAAAATTTCAAAAAATTGGGTATATATCCTGAATTTCGTCAAAATTTGCAGGGGTAAAAAATCACAAACATTCTGGCGGAGGATTATCCAAATCGGTCCATTAATTCAAAAAATACAGCGTTTTAAAGAATTTGATGGAAAATGTAAAAAAAATGAAGATTTTGAATTTCGTTAAATTTGGCAAGGAAAAAAAAATTACAAAAATTCTTGAGGAAAGTTGATAAAATTTCCTTTCAAAATGGCGCAGGATTCATCAAAATCGCTCTATCTATTCAGAAGTTATAAATAGGATATGTATTTTGAATTTCGTCAATATTTGCAGGGATAAAAAAACACAAAAATTCATGAGGAAAGCTGATTACATTCCCTACAAAATGGCGAAGGATTCATCAAAATCGGCTCATTCGTTTAAAAATTACAGCGTTTTGAAGAATTTCATGGAAGATGTCAAAAAATCGAATATTTGGAATGTCGTCAAAATTTGCGGTTCAAGAAATCACAAAAATTCATGAGGAAAATTGATTAAATTCCCTACAAAATGGCGCAGGGCAGGATTCATCAAAATCAGTCCATTCGTTCTTCTTGAGGAAATTTGATTAAATTCCCTACAAAATGGCGCAGGATTGATAGCAATCGGTCCATTCGTTCAAAAAGTTACAGGGTTTTAAAGAATTTGATGGAAAATGTAAAAAAATAAATATTTTGAATTTTGCCAAAATCTGAAGAGATTAAAAAATCACAATTCATGAGGAAAGCTGATTAAATTCCCTACAAAATTGCGTGGGATTCATCAAAATCGGTCCATTCGTTCAAAAGTTACAGCGTTTTAAAGAATTTGATGGAAATAGTGAAAAAATGAATATTTTGAATTTCTCCAAAATCTGAAAGGATAAAAAAATCACAAAAATTCATGAGGAGAGCTGATTAAATTCCCTACAAAATGACGCAGAATTCATCAAAATCGGTTCATTCGTTCAAAAATTACAGTATTCTGAAGAATTTGATTGAAAATGTCAAAAAATCGAATATTTAGAATTTCGCCAAAATTTGCACGAATAAAAGATAAAAAACACAAATATTCTTGAGGAAAGCTGATTAAATTCTTCACAAAATAGCGTAGGACTCAGTAAAATCGGTCCATTCGTTCAAAAGTAACAGTCTTTAAGAATTTGATGAAAAAATCCTCGAAAAAATCAAATATTTTGGACTTCGACAAAATCTGCAGGGATCAAAAATCACAAAATTTGAGAAAACTTGATTAAATTCCCCACAGGCTTAGTGAACGTGAATACGCTAGGTTTCTGTGACGTCATGACGTCAGCTGTCAGACGGAAATATCCAAACAATACATTTTTTATTACCTCAAAAGCTGACTTTCCACTTGGCTTGTCAAATACGCACTAACGGGACACACGATATATGTAATACACCCAAAAATATAGTCCAAAGAAGTCCAAATTGAACACAAACACTGATTTAAAACTCACACAATACAAAACCACAAGTCACAAAAGCTTGTTTGGATACCAAATTCGGCCACGACCAATCATATGGTGCCTGTGACGTTTTCAAAAACGTCGCGTATTACAATTTTTTTCCAAAATAGAACATGTTCATAATCTGACATTCATTTTGACAAACGCCCTGAGGTACAGTGACTCGATAAACTACGAGTTTTATTCAATAATTTAATCATCTTTTTCAATAAACCAACAATAAATAAGCCTAGAATCAGTGATCAATAGTGGAAGTAATATCGCCGGGGTTGGTCAGGAAAAAAATCTCTCATTATTGACATTGACAGCAATGACCAGACTCAGAGATTTATATTTTTCGCTCAAAAAAGAAAAAAAAAATAATAGATCTCCTCCAAAGGGTAATTGATTCAAATAACAAGCAAACAATGCTTTGTTTAAGCTGTCATTGACATTTTGACAATTGGAGGACAACGTGAGGTTAGGTTAGCTCAGTCTTGACAAAGTCAGCTGTTTCAAAATGAACGATTTGAAGGTTGACGTTTGACGTATGTCGCCAACTTGCCGAATTTTCTGATTGGCTTTTAAAAAGTGGATTAATGAAATTAGGGTTTTCTCATTGGTTAGAAATGATTGACTAACAGAAAATTCACTGTATGAGTGTTATGTAAGTGATAAACCAATTTGAGCCACCCTGTGCATGACAATATTTTTCAGTGTTAAAAATAATTGATACATCCTCAATACCTTCTTATGAGGGTTCCTATTCTTTGTCACTGTAAAAATTATCTTTCCTGCAATTCGCTTTTGACAATTTGTCATCCTGCAACTGGAAACAAAACCAAAATCACCCACCTGATAACATTATCGAAACAAATACTTGTCCGCGTAACAAGTCATAAAAACACTTTCAGTACACAAACAGAGCGTTGTCAGCATTGACAACAACCAAAAACCCTTCCCACAAACCCAGTACCCCATCAACAAACCAAAATTATCAACCCCGATAAATAAAACCTGCAAAAACATCCACATAAACCCTACAATTACTGCTCACCTTATGATGTTTATGTACGAAATGTCCGTGTTTTGATCGAGAAAACACTCTGTAGATGAATGAAAATCACGCACAATTCGACCGGAACCGAATTGAACCGGAACCCCCGTTAATAACGCACGGTTCTGTGGAGAAAACACGCGAAAATTCACAGGAAATTCGCGAAAAATCGACGGGAAAATTTCAGATATTCGGCCGACACTGCAGGGCCATTTTGTCACTGAATTGCGCTGTTGCCAGGCTGGGTTGTATAAATTTCGGTAGTCTTGTTTGGACTGGTATAAGGGTTGTTGTTTTAGTTAATTGTCCCTGTTGTGTTTGATCTGATTTTCTTTTATTTCATTGTTTGGTTGTGGATATAAGTGAATATGTAGGAATACATGAAATAATTATTGATCTTTATCTTTGAAATCAATATAATATGCTTATTTATCATTATTTTCAATCAATGACAACTTTTATACAGAGTGATTCATTGAGGAAATGTTCAGGGCCTAAAAATAAACACAAAAGATTATATACAAATATGGTTCCGCGAGGCCTTCGTTTTCGAAATACATACAAGGTGTTACAATTTTAATTTGATTTTCCTATTTTCAAATAAAATCTCTGATAATTTAAATATTGGAGTACAAATTGGTATCGGAGGGTTTTTTTGCTACGACGAATTCGAATATAATAGATGTCTTTTTCATATTTTGTACTTTTATGTTTATTTTTGGACCGGAATTCGTAGGCTGAAGTAGGTATTGACATTTCCTCATGGATCACTCTCTATGTCGTGTTGTCGGGAAGTTGGTTCATAGAAGAATTGTGACCTTATAGACCTTGGTAAAGCGTACAAAAAAAGTTGATTACCGTCAAGCTGGAAGTTCATGTATAGCTTATTCGTGACGGGTAAAACAACGTCTCTACATGGAAAAACTCTGTCTCGGAAAATATATCGATGATTTTAGGTTATGTGATGACCAGCAAGGCTGATACTTCCAGGTTCCAGGAATGCCTAACTAGGTGTAGTTATGCGTCAGTAGCCTAGTTTACACCGACAACTTGGTCCGCGGACCAAGTACTAAATTCGAACTATATCAGAACCAAATATTTGGTTCGAATGGTGTAAACAGTTGCGGACTAAGCTGGTCCGCTCTTGGTTCGGTACTTGCCAGCAGGTGTACCGAACTAGATTTGGTTCGTTCTGGATCAAAATTTTGAGGTTATGTTGATTGTTATTATTGTGAATTGTGCTGGTTCTGAGTTTCTAAGGCAATCTGAGCGTACTTACTTATGTTTTTTTTTGGTTACGAATTGTGTTGATAAATAATTTCGACTTGTTTTTGACATTTGACGAATTGCGCGCGTACTCATTTAGTTCACGCGTTGCCATACTGTGTAAACGGGCGAGAAGCAAGCCATGGTCCCACCGTACTATCCCCACCCACTTGGTCCTATCGGACCGAACTAAACGAGTTGTCGGTGTAAACTAGGCTAGTATAGCATTGTCCGACAAAAATATTAGATATTTCCACTATGTCCAACACCCCGAAAATGAAGATGTTTACAGATCGAGATATTTTCCGAGGTGTCGAGGAAAATCCTCACATGAGCAAAGTTTTTCCACGTGGAGAGGTTGTTTCACTCATCACGGATGAGCTATACACGAACAGACAGCTTGATGGTAATTATTTTTTTTGTACAAGGACTATCAGCTGAGAGAAAAGAGAGGATACCCCACAATGTGTGTGGTTTTGAAACCCAATTTGCCTTTGTTTGACACCAGAAAAATGACGTCAGTCTCAAATTGGGAGACAATTTTTATGATCACCATAAGTTCATGATCTTTCTTCATCAAAAACTTTGAATTTTATTTTCTGTATGATTTCTGCAGTTGTAAAATTCACAAAATCAGTGATATAAATTCACGGACGTCATTTTTTGGTGCCGAATAAAGACAAATTGTGTTATAATTTCGTAACCAGTCCTCTTTTTTATTTCGTCAATGATTGTGACAGATTAGATGCACACAATGTACAAATAATTACAATACAGCAAAGAGGCTTGATTGACTCCTGACATCTCCAGGGCATCCCAGAGACACCCGATGTTACCAAACTAATAATATTGAGGACGCGACATATTGATGGTTAACGCTGTTGGCGAGTTTAATGGATCGGATATGCAATGCAACATGTCAAGTACACGACGACGCGAGGGTGACATCTGACAGCTGACAGCCAAGACAGCTTGTCTCTTTCTTGAATGACGTCACTATGCATACAGATACTAGTAAGAGGATTTGACTCAATAAGTCTTCTGCAAACAATGATTTAATTGTTAATACACGTTTATAATTCGTGAAAAAAATGATGAATGTAATGAACATTATCTATGTAAATATCAAATTATCTTCTACTGAATATATCAACATAATATTATTTATACTTATGTAGCGACAAACATGTCCGTGTCTGATGAAAATAACTAAGACGGATATTTTTCCCGTGAACTAGTATGTGTTATCAGGGCTCTGCTTTCCAATCTTCGTGTTGATAAGCCCTACATAAAAGCTTAGATATATCTATAGTTTAGTATCAGAGTAGGGTCCTCGGGATCTCCCATGAACATTCTTATAAATGTTCCTACGAAAGTTCTTGATATGACATACTCGAGACGTTCAAATTAGGTTCGGGACATTCGGACCTTTCACAGGCGAACTCCAGGACGTCCAGAGGATGACTTGTGGCAAAATTCTCTGGTACAAGATCTTTTGAAATAAAAATGTATTGATTTATCAACCATTTTAATAATTTTGAATTCAAAGCAGGCACGGGGAGAGGTAAAGGGCAAGCCACATCCGAAGAACCGTCCAAAGATTCACTGATTCCACCGAGCTAACGCTTGTAGAGTAAATTCTTGTTTGGGCTCCCATATTAAATTCACGAAAAATAATGTCAACATATAATGACATTCAGTGACAAATTTGACAGCTGGCATCAAACCATACGAACTAAGCCACGACCCAAGTTCATGATAGAAAAAGAAAACCACAGCCACCTACGACCATATTTTTTATTGAACACCCTTGACATATTAACACGATGTATCTATTCATGTATGCAATCTATTCCGCCATCTATTATAAATGAAAGTCACCGTGGGCGGAAAAACAACCCTATACTAAAACATATCCACTCCCTCGCCGGGGGGTAAATGTATCTTTTGTCAAAATGACCTCCAGTTGGGCGTTGAACATTGAACATATGCTTCTCCGTCACTTCTAAATAATATATTTTGATTAACGAGATGCCTTTGAGCGTCAAATGAGATTCCATATAATCGAAGCAAGATATGACATTTCACGATTTTTATTGCAACTGATAATTTTTTAGCAATCAAGTAATCGTGCATGAGCTTCTTTCAATGTTGTCAACCAATATTGTATCTTTTAACGGATAATCTTGGAAGGAATTTTATAGAGTACATGTAGATAGTTCCCCCTATACATATATCATCAGGTATCATGTGAATTTGAAAAAAAGTAGGTGAAATGAGATTGTTTTACCCTTAACCCTTCCAGTATGATACGCCTCTGAATAAGATTTTGAAATTTGTAGCTCAAATTCCTATTCAGTACCATATGTATCCAAATTTCATGATTTTTCTATGAATGGTTTTGGGAATATTGAGGAAAACCCCTCTTCAGAAAGCATTTTTCGACAAATATTCTAGAATTCTGTTCTTATCAGAATACCGCTCGTTAACGAGACACCCTGTATAAGCAGTCCTTGTTCCACTGAGAACACCGACAATATAGCAACGCCGCATTTAACTTCTTCAGACACGATTCGACGGTAGCGACATCAGGTATCCATCGCTTGGATGAGCTCTTCACGCTGTATGGATTTTAATTGAGAAATTTGATAGATACCTGGTTACTGGAATTGGGAAATATGATATGGGTTCTGGTTGGAGATCATATTGATTTATCGGTTGAGATGTTCAACATTATGTCGACATGTATGCAGGTGGGATTTTTTGTAAAAGTTTGGAATCTATTCTTATTGTTCAATAAAAGGAAAATAAATGTTCTACCCACGTTTAATTACATAGCTTTAGTCGTATTTTTCTTACACCCTGTGTATAAGGGATAAGTATTGTAATCATATGATGAATTAATATTAATAATGTGATTATGTTTTTTATATATTTCGCGGTGATCGTTATTACTTCAGTGCAGCACACATTTCTATGTTGATTTGATATACCCACAGGCTGTTTCATTGATATTGCAAAGGATATGACAAGAAAGAACAAACAAAATAAGCTCTGGCAGGTTACGTTCGCCATAATTTCAAGATCACACCTGAATCTTCAATATAACGTAACGACTTTTACCAGCTGTACTTATTCTGTATAGTAATGAGCCCAAGAGAAAATGCTGGAAATATATTTCAAGTTTCTAGGATCACCGCAAGGGGGCGTAACGGTAGTGTGAAAACAAAAAATCAACATATTTTCGAAATTTTCCCCATTGAACTACCAAACAAGAATATTAAAACAGATTTGGCTGCGACTTACTAAATTGCCTTTGGATTCCCCCAACCGAACTGTCATCTTTTCTTTAGCTCGTTTTTAAGTGGAAAATCTTCTTTTTCTGGCTATCTAATTTCACGTTACAAAAAAAGCCCAATTACCAATTGATAGTATACAGGGTTTTCAAACTTTTGAATTGGCAGTATATTGCTTACTGATTTGTTGTTATCGGAGTACTTTCCGCATACACTCAGTATATGCAATATTTTCACTATGTGGACAAAATGTATTCCATGGTTTTATTTGCCGTTGAATAAATAAATAAATAAAATAAAATAAATAAGACCAGTTGTATGACTTTTTATCCCAAAGTCAAAAATGACAAATCTGTTTCAGGTTCTTAAACGATTCTGTAATAGTGGCCTCGGTCATCAACATTGATTTTTTTTTTAAAGAAAACAAAAAAGATCTGTCAGACTTTCTGTTATATTTCGATTTTGTCATTGAATCTATCATCAATGTAACTCATAGCATGAATGATTCTTTCCTATAGATTCTGAGGACAAGACCAAACCGAATCTAATAGACTACACTTTTCAATAATCTCCCCAAAAGAGAAAATCCATAGGCGTTATGTCTGGTGATCGATCAGGGATACGAATAAGAGATATGGGAGCCGCTACGTCAATATCTCTAATCAAAAAAGTCTTATAGCATATCCATATGGCGAATATTATGAGTAGGTGCTCCATTTTGTTAAAAGTAGATGCAACCTTCACAAATTTGTAATTTTTGAGTTGAGCATAAAAGGCCATAGAAATTTTTTTTCAATCGAGTAAGAAGCATTCCGGTAAAGTCAGGATACTTTGGCCCTGGAGAGTAACTTTGTCATCACGAATATTTTTCATCTTTGAAGATTCTTTAAAAATAATTTAATATACAACGTTAGGAAAAATTACCAGAACGGTCAAATTATTCAAAAGATACACGAGTTACAAAAAAACTGTCTTTCATAAGTTTTGTTGGGCTTTAAAAAATCTACATATCTGTTATGAATTGGAATATACAGGGTCGGGCATAATTTTGTGAGTTGTGGCAGACGAGAGTTGCATTTTTTTAAATGGAACCCCTTGCATATTGATGGATATTCAAATTCTTGTTTGAATTTTGAGCACAAATTGTTTTACACATATTGTTCCCAAATTCAACCGTTATCGAGATATCTATCAATCAAAAATGACACTTTTGCACCTTTGACATGCTATAAAACTTAAACGGTAAAAGATGGAAAAATGGTCTGCACTTTCTCATCTCAACTTTTCAAGAGCTATTCTGTCATTTGAATAGAGCTCAATCTTTAATTTATTTATTCAAAGTCACTACAGCACAATCACAAATATTTATGTTTACAATCGCAGCCTATTTATGTTTTACGATTTATATTTCGCGGCCAATCAACTGCCTTCTTCAAATAGCGGAGTAGCGGACCTTATATATACCCTCCTCGCTGAAACTGGAATACCGTCGTATGGTATAAATCACTCTAGAATATAGTAGAAATTTGCTCCGCCTTCTGGTTTCGCTAGAACGTGCTAGAAGCAAATCGATTCTACACACAGTAGTGACTGATTAATGTGACATGTTATGTCACATTGCCCCCTTCTTGAGGCATTTCGCCCCGAATTGCCTTCATGTCGGTAGCGGTAGCGGCAACTGTCCCAAACCGGCAGTGTGATGTTTGGTGAAAAAAACAAACCACTGTCCTTTGGTTCGTTCTCCGGTAAGGATAGCAGCACACCAGGATTTCACCTTGAAGATCACCTCCAGCATGCTTCTCACCTCTCGCCAATCCACTTGGTCATTGGTCATCTTTGGGATTGCCAAATGAGTCAGGTGCTGTGACATCATCAAGTTTCGGAGATGATTGAGGGCTCTATACATACATCAGTGGAAGCTTCTTCGTCACAAGGTAGAACAGGTGTCGTGTCCCTTCCATGATTTGGAGCACCTTTTCCCCCTCTGGCCTTTGTCGTCGCAGATGTTCCAATTTTCCGGATTTCCGTTTAAAAACAGGTGCAAGTCCACTCTTCATGCTGAGGTCTTCAGTGACCCAGTGAGCCAACGAATACTCGGCCGGTGCTTTGAACAAATCCAGCTGCCTCTCTTGGACAACCCTATTCTGGACTTTCTGGCGATCGGAGTATAGAGACATGAAAGCCTCTAGTGATGACCTGATCTGCCTCACTTCAGCGCCCTGATCGTCATGATTCCCAGCATATCGAGCTAAACGGTTAAGATGAACAACCCTCGGTTTTCCTCGTGTTAGCTTCCGACTTCTGTAGACTACAGTGTCTATTATAGAGACTGTATACTGTTGTAGACGACGTCATTGATTCACTCCTGGGTCTCATACGGGCCCTCTCAAGAACTATGCAGTTTTGGAGAAAAGCCACGTCGTCTCTGTAGGTTGTGTAGCCAAAACCAGATCCCCAACCTGGAACCCGTCTTCCCCGACATTCACGTCGTAGGCCTCCTTCATCCTGACGCTGGCACTTTGGATGTTCAAACGGACTCGTTGATGAATATCGTCCATCTTTCTCCGAAGATCACTTGCGTTATCCTCTTCAGCGACATTTTCACCAGGTGGACAGCCAAACTTCAGGTCACAGGGCAGCCGGAGTTCACGACCCATGATGATCCTAGATGGGGTTTCGCCTGTCGATTCATGAACCGCAGACTGGTATGCCAAGAGAAACAGATGAAGATGTTCGTCCCAAACTCATTGGTCAGAGACAACTTTGGCCAAGTGTGGATTGATGGTCCGGTTCATCGGCTCCACCATCCCATCCGATTGTGCAGCGCAGTCGTCCTCGTCTTCCTGATTTTCAAGTCATTGCACACGTTCTGGAATAGCGTCGATTCGAAATTCCTGCACTGGTCTGAATTCAGTTCCAATGGAACATCAAAACGGCAAATCCATTTTTTTATCAGGACATCAGCTACGGTAGCCACTTCTTGGTTTGGCAAGGCATACGCTTCGGCCCACTTGCTGAAGAAGTCCATCACGACCAGGATGTATTTATTTCCTTTACCAGACTCGGGGAATGGTCCAGCAACATCTATTGCGATCCTCTCGAACGGGTTTCCAACATTTTACTGGCTCATTGGAGCTTTTTGGCGTTTCTGCTTTCCGTTACTCGCAGCGCGTACGATGCATTTCCTGCACCACTCCCGGACATTGGCCTGACAGTTGACCCAGTAGAACCGTTTCCGCAGCTTTCCCAGCGTCTTGGTTACACTCAGATCATGGACCTCTCTCACTACCTTGGCCTGTCTGCTTCGAGGAACCACTATCTGCCTCTGATCTTCCGTGCCATCCAGATTCTTCACCACTCACCAGCCTCTTCAGGATGCCGTCATCAAGAACCATCTGGTCTGCCTGTTTTCATCCGATGACAAGCTTCAGATCTGGATGTTTCTCCTGGTCTGCACGAAGTGTGTCAGACTTCCAGAAGTCGTCTACCACAGTTGTTCTGCACATGATGACTTCTCCTCAGCTCTATGGCAGTGCCTACAGAGCTCTGGGCAAGGTCTTCTGGACAAGGCATCAGAATTCTTGTCGCTTGATCTAGCTCGATGTTCAGTGTCGGAATCGAACTCTCGATGCAACGAGCTACTTGACCTTCGGGATTCTTGATTTGTGGAAGCCAATTGAGTGCAGCATGGTCGGTTCTCCGCAGAAACTTTCTTCCGTGGAGGTACTTGTAGAAGTGCTCTACCCCTTTGACTACTGCCAGCAGTTCTCTTCTTGTAACGCAGGAGTTCCTTTCGAGCTTCGACAAATTTTTGTTGAAGTAACCGATGACCCATTCATGTCCCTGCTAGATCTGGGACAGCAATGCACCAAGTCGTACGTTGCTTTCATCCATCTCCAAGACAAACAAAGTTCCTTTCAGGTAGTGGATAGCCAAGGATGGGCGCGCTAGCAAGTGCCCTTTTCAACGTGACGAAGGCTTTCTGGCATTCTTCATCCCAGTGGAATCGCCTCTGTGCCTCCGTAAGCCTATGAAGAGGTCGGGCGGTGTTGGCAAACCATTGGACATAACGCCTGTCCTGCACAAATCCAGGAAACTTCGTGATTCGTAAAGGTTCTTTGGTACTGGCCATTCCTCGACTGCCTTTACCTTTAGCAGGTGGACAGCTACTTCCTCCGCCGACACGATATGACCCAGGTATTGTACTTCACTCCGGAACAGTTGGCATTTCTTTGGGCTCAGCTTCAAACCAGACATTCATAGCCTCAGGAATACCTCCTCCAAGTTATTCAAGTGGTCTTCGAATGATTTGCCAACCACGATTATGTCGTCGAGATAAACCAGGCATGTTGACCACGATAAACCCTTGAGCACCGTCTCTAATAGCCTTTCAAACGTAGCAGGGGCGTTGCATAATCCAAATGACATTACAGTAAACTGCCACAGCCCAGCTCCCACGCTAAAAGCAATTCCTCGTCCTATTTCGGAGTCGTGTAGTCTAGTCTCAAACATAACGGTGCTTCCTTCTTTGACTCTTCCATCCAGACGACCCCACAGAATTATCTCGCTCCTCTCTGGAATCGAAGCATCCCTAGCCAGCAGTACACGAACTATCTCCTCCTCTTTCCCATGTAGAATTACCTTTCGTTATTGACTCTCAATGTTCCATGCCTGAAATCAAATCGGAAGCCTTGGGAATTCATGACGTTCATTCAAATGATGATTTCCTCTTCAATGTCAGCAATCAGTATTGAATGTTGGAAGCTGGTGCCGCCCAGATCCACTGCCGTTTCCACTTCACCATGTATTCTCGCCACATCTCTTGTTGCAGTTCGTGGTCGCCACTTTTGGTTGGTTTGATCATTGTCGGTGTTGAGACAATATCGGGCCTGATGATCCTTTTCATCGCACCTGTATCCAGTAGCATAGTGCGATGTTTTCCAGTGATCCAGCCATCCACAAACACGCTGTTCTGTTTGGGCCCTAAAGAAGCAACTATGGCAGTTTTCTCCGGGGCATACTGGTCACAGGTCAACAATTGCTCCTTCACAGCGACCTTCGACGCCAAAGCAGGTGCCCGCGTCTCTTTCCTACGTCGGCTACGAACGTGGCCAGGCTCTCCACAATTCCAGCATTGCAACTCCCTTCGTTTGGACGCCTCTATCTCCTTGACGATCCTTCTCACGGTTGCTTCGACGGTGTCTTCTTCCAAAGGATCCTTCTCCTCCATCGCGTGCAGGGACCTTTACAGACTGCTTAGCCGCTTCAAATTCCAAGGCTTTGGCCAGTGCTTCACCAAGTCTGTCGGGATGATGGAGTATCAGGGACTGCCGAATCTCCTGGTCTCGAAGTCCATCAAGAAAGGCCTGAACTGCAAGCCTTTCCATAACGTTTTCTGGCGTGGTTGAATAAGCCAGTCGTGCAAGGCAAGCAACATCCGCTTCAAACTCCTGCATGGTCTCGTTGGGCTTCTGAATGCTATTTTTCAACTGAAAGTGGTGGACATGTTCTAACTGAGTTTGCCCATATCGCAGTTCCAGATGCTTGACTAGTACATCGTAGTCCTCCTGCTCCTGGGTGTTGAGCGTCTGCAGGATCTCTGTAGCCTCCCCACGAAGTGCCAGAGTCAATAGAAAACACTGTTCAGATCTAATTTATTTATCTTCAGTCACTATGTACAGCACTCACAATTTACAATTTATATTGCAATCGCAGCGTATTCATGTTTCAACGATTTATATTTTGCGGCAAATCAATAACTGAACTGAACCAACTAGACTTCGGATCTCATACCCTCGTCAGGATTGAAAGAACATTCTAGTGCATGATACTATAATAACAAACAATATATTATGATCACGCGCAGGATTCGCTGACGTCATTGCGTGTCCAAAACCTAGGTAACTCGGTTACCATATGATACTAAAACAAACAAGATAAACTCACGCCATAATAAAATAACTCTCGCACATTCCCTTAAGTTGTCATCACGTGACCTACCTCAAACCTATACAATCAATGTCACGTGGGGACGTCATGCGTGAGCCAGTTCAAATTTCAATCAGCAAATGGTTACTAGGTTACGGTATTGATGTTTTACATCTAACCTCACTTTTGGCTCGCAGCGACAACATGCGCGGCTTGGTTCTAATTTCGTCCAGCAATCGATCATATCTTGTGTGTTTTAGTATCATGATTCTAGTGATTCGTAGAATGTTCGACGCCATCTAGTTTCGCTAGAATGTACCCGGAGCAAATCGATGAACAATATATACCAACATGGAACTTGAGGTTAAGGCTGAGGAAGTGCAGATGAATTTGTCTCAGGAAGTGGTTCGCAAGGTTCATTACAGCATAAAAACTATTATTGTTAACTGAACTATCAATGAGTACATTAAAAAGGATTGCCAACATGAAAAAGTTGCCCTGGACGCATTTGAAACAATCCACAGACAAACAGATGCTAGTAGTTTCTACAACTTATGAAGGCACTGTTATGCTCAACAGAAAACAGTTTTTTTTTTCAAGTACAGATGAAGATGGCCGTGACAAACCACCGTTTTTGCTTTTATAGTGTTGAGCAAAAAAATCTTTTTATTGAACATATTGAGTTTTCGCCAGATTTCTGGCATAAACAAGATCCAGTGGCTTAAAAAAAAATGTTTTGCCAGAGTTACTTGTAGAGTTATTTACAAAAAAGCCAGCAGAGCTATCCAGTTATGAAGAACCTTCTACATCAAACACACAAGATGTCAAGGAGACTGATAGCAAGGTAATTTAAAGTTCTGTTTTTTTTCATTTTTTATCTAACTCATTTCCAACTTTTTTGTTTACAGTTGGATAAGTGGTGTTTTTGCCAAAGGCCAGATGATGGAAGTCAAATGATTCTTTGCGCAAATAAAAAATGTATGACAAAATGATTCCATGTAGAATGTTTACATTTGAAGAACATTCCCAAAAGATGTATTTGTGAATTCTGCTTATTAAATTAGTAAATAAAGTTGCCACATTTTTTTATGGAAACAAATTTATTCATGGGGAACAATTGAGGGGCACAAGTTTACAAGGGCAGCACAAACAGTTAAAATCTGATATTCCCGACAACTGCTCACTTCAGGTATTTATGGCTGCAAGCACGAAAAGGATGCACTTCAATCTTTTGAACAAGCGAATGCACAAGTGTTAATTGACACGTTGTGGTCTGTTTTTATCTCCAATTTATCCCTATTGTGCACCGACACCAGATGATGTATTGGATTGCGAAGAATATGGTACATGTTGCGTGGAGGTGAAATGTCCTTACTGCGCTAGGGATGCCTCAATCACAGAGCTTCTTCAAGCAAAAAAGAATATTTGATCGGAGGAAGGAACAAAGGGATAATTCTTGATAGAAACCTCTCTTACTATCACCAGGTGCAAACGCAAATGGCAATAACCAAATACCGAACATGTTGGTTCGTACTATGGAGTAAGAAAGATATGTTCTTGGAGAAGATACCATTTTTAGAGAGTTTTTGAAATGAAAAAGTTCAGGTAGCCCGGAAATTTCATGAGGAAGTGATTTTGCCAGAGATGTTGAGCAAATTGTACACTACTCAGAGCCAGCAAAAACCTTCAATGAGTGAGATTGGACCATCTCCAGATAGACGGACCTCAAAAAACGTAGGATTCAACTAAACCATCGATGACCTGAATGTATGATTAATACACTCATTTCTCTCACAGACTCCGGAGTTGTGGTGTTCTTGCCAAGATCCTGATGATGGACGAATAATGGACAACGAAAATTTTTTGATCAAGTGGTATCATATTGATCGTGTGGGGTTGCAAAACATCCCCAAAAAATAGATTTGTGATGTATATAAATGAAAGACGTAATAGCCAAGTTACATGTACTTGAGTAGTTATCTTTTATTGTATCATCCAATTGAAATAACTGAAGGGCATAAATTCAGAGCTGCACATACGTTTAAAATTTCGTCAATAACAGCAACGTCTCCTGCCTTAAGACGCCTGTAAATGGTTCAAAATTCCACAGTTTCCAGTAAGATTTTTATCGCTAATGCGTCCTCCGTATCCCTGAGAAATAAACGAAATGGATCCCGCAGAAAATTTAACCAATGATCTAATAACTATAGATGAAACATTTTATTCATGAACTGTGAAAAATTGTGTGGACAACATCGAACATAGAAGAGACGTGAGGAGGAGTTGAGTGGGAATACGTTTGCACCTTACTTCGACTACTACACGCGAAGCTGCCAGTGTCATAACTACTTTACAGAATTCTTAAATTCTTAATTACTGCAAGTTTGACACTTGCGAGTCATTTCAATATACCATATAAGTAAATAATGAAGCGCTATAAACTAAACCAGAATAGTAACACAATAAACATTCACAAAATCAACACCAAACCCCAAACAAAAGACGCCAATGAGACGAAATATGAATGGAAAGTTTAAGCAAAATCCGATCGAGAGGGGCGGACCCAGTTTTGGTGCATTGCCGTACTTCAGCTTATTTAGTTTCCAGAAGAAAATTTTGGTTTTTCTCCTAAATACCTAAACAAATCTTGAAGAGATGTTTCAATTTAAACAAATTTAAACTACCAGTAGCTACGCTACCACCAGCATCGCTTTCTGGACTTCAAAACTACTGAGCCCTCTCAACATTGACAAGGTGATAGTCCCCGAATTCCCGAGAATCCAAAGAACTTTTTGGTTTTTTTCCCGATTACTTATTCGTTTCAAGCACTTATACGCCGCACAAGATCGAGTCACTAACTGATTAAACAATACTATATCAAAGGAGCCTACAAAACATGACGAAAAGTTATTAAAAATTATATCATTATTCACTTTGTTTACTTTTCTATGGAATGACATGAGACCTCGATCAACTGTTGATATTTGAATTTGACATTTGTAGTGACACGTCTCATGAAAACGTCTAATATCTGTTCATTTCAATCATCGAGCACGTTATGGCTTATGACATTTGATTTGTTGGCCAACCTTCAACCTAAAATTCTAATGTCATTTTCAGGAATCAGCTGGGATTCGTGACGTACTTGGAAACGGTCTATTAGCTACTCTAAGCTCCACCTACCGATCCCATTTTTCAATCACTGTTTGATTGTTCCTTAGCGACTCTTATGATTCTATCTCGATGTACCCTGATATAACAAATGCTCTACACTGTTTGCACTACAGCATGACAAACGCCGTATGGTAAAAAGTGTAGTTTCGTGAGCACTCGTAGAGCATAACAAACACTGTTATGTTATATCAATTGAGAAAAGACATCTGTCAACGTTCGACAGTTGGTTCCAGCGTTGCCGGATTGTAATAGACAATCATTGAGACTCCCGTCCCGTTCCGTAACAACTATGTGTAGTGTTATCGAGTGTTCCTGGGGTTGTCTTCTTCCGGAAGATTGAAGTAGGGATACGATCGTTACAAATAAATAAAAAACCCAACTAATGTCACACTTTATTTAAAAAAAATGGTTAAACTAAACATCTTATCTTCGAAATCAACTTATCGTAATGTAGAAACATTTAAGAAAATTAACCCATACATAAAATTCTCAGAAACAACTAACTATCATTCTGTAAAAGTAAAAATAATCATCACAAATGGGCGATTCTTTTGATGTGAATCAACATTACTTCAAAAGTCCTTCTTTTTTGAGCGTTTCATAAATGTCGGGTATTTCGACCTCGTAATTGAGATCTTCATCGTCAGCTTGACGTTTGATATCCACCTCGACTTGCTCATTGTCTGGCAGGAGTTCTATGAGTCTTTCGTGGAGTTTCGGATTGTTGGGAAGACCTGGAAGAACTCACTTGATTAAGCAGAAAAGAAGTACAGGAAAGGACTAGGAAACGGGAATAGTCTGATTCACGTAACAATGATCATTGAAAATGTGAAAGTATATCCGAGTAATTAGATTTTTCCGTAATTTCTTTAAAATAAGGTTTTCCGTGTAACAAGTCATAATCCGCTGTTTAATTACTGCCCGAAAAAGTCTGCCTTGCTCTTCCACCAAATCAATCAAAGAATAATCTCAACTTATTGTTCGGGTTTCAAGTGAGATTCAAGTTTTTGCATTTTTGCTGATTACGGAATGTGGAGGCTTGTATAGCGCAATTTTTCTGGACGAACACTTTGCCGAGTAAGTAATTTAAAACAATTTTCAAAGCCGGATTCCTTTAACGAAATAGTTTTTTTTATTCATCGTCCTTGAGAAAATTTCGTAACGTTTCAATAAATCAGGCCACCGATGTCTGAGCGAGTTTTTCTTCAATTTTTCCGAGCCTCTCACACCTCGTCAGTACCCCATCAGTGATTATAAAGGTCTATCGCTATTCTGTTACTAGTGTACAATGAAGGGTGATTTTCAAGTTGGTACTTTCCTTTATACACTATACAGGGTGTCTCACGGTGACCGTCCATTAGAATATCTCAGGAAATAAAGCAATTGGGATTCTGAAAATTTATGTCATGGGAAATTCATAGATGTTCTCAAATGAAATAAAAGCAACATTGAACAACTTCCGGTTTTACCGGAAGTAGGTGTCAACTCGCTTATTTGAAATGAGACACCCTATATATTATTTCATTTTTGGATTCTATGCGAAATTTTAGGTACATTTTAGATATATTATCGAATACTCAAGTTAAGCCGTTTTTGAAATATTCTAAATCACGTTTACAGACCAAAAAAAAGATCAGTTTCATAATTACAGTGTACCCTTCAATATTTGATACTGGATGTTTTTATTGTGAAGCGGGACCCACTTTAAGTGACTACATTATTATTTTGATAATAAATACATACAAAGGTGACAAAAAACTAACATTAAAAATGAATTTGGAAAAATCGTTAAATGTCACTTTTTTCAAATGGAAACTCACTCTTTTCATAATTTTATTTTATCAAGCATTGAAAATAGATGTATTTTTGTTACAGGTTTTATATTCTGATAGTTTTTAGTTTTCGAAATATTGGCAATTTAAAATTTTCCTTTTCCGAAAATGTCAGTACTATGGGGGTGATGTGTCAATTTGCAGCTGCTATCAATTCAAGTTTATCTTCATTAACAAATATTGCAAAAAAAAATGGAAAATCATGGTTATTGTAATGATGACATTTTGAATCTATTATTTATTCATGGTCAGTGCCAGAGAATTGTTAGTCGAACATGCAGAGTTTTCAACGAAAGATATCCGAACTCAACACCAATCACCAGAACAAAATTTAGAAAATGTATGAAAAACCAATTTAGACATGGAAAAATCAATGCAGAAAAAGTTCTACCAAGATAACATCATCAATGTGCTGGTCTATTTCCATAATATGGGATAAGTATGAATTTTCAAAAAAAATCATTTGGGCTGACGAATCCAAATTCTCGAGAGAAGGTATTTTCACTTTTTAATAAAGCAGAACCAAGTAGTGAGTGGTGGTGCTGTCTATGAGGGAGTGTTGAATGTCCAGAGGTATCAGCCATCTTACAAACTGTTGTGACTTGACTTTCTGGATAAAATGCCTTTGATGAAAAGAAGAGATTGTTGGTTCCAAAAGGATGGTTCTCCACCACATTGTGGAATTGTGTGTTCGAAGACAGATGGATCAGGCGCCTAGGTCCGTGGAATTGGCCACCAAGATCTCCAGATCTGACACAACTAGATTTTTACCTTTGGTGAACAATTAAAAGTCGAGTTTACTCTAATCCCGTCAATTCAGTGGAAGAGCTAGAAGGTCGAATTAGAAGAGCTTTAGATCAACTTGATGCAGTTGAAATATCAAACGCCCCCTTGAAAGCAGACATGCATCGAATACAAAAGTGTCTAGAAGTCAATGGTGGTCATATTGAACTTTTTTATTAAACTTATTCTCGATTTTATTTTTTTTTGTGACAAATTGGATTATTTGTTCTTTGATTAAAATGTTACTCACGTTCAATCATTTTTGTGTGTTTTTGATATGTACCTACCAGTAACGTAGTGCGTAGTATAAAAAAAAAATTGAATACATTGATTGTTTTTGTCCGCCGTGATAGAAAACTGATTCGAACTAACAATACGTGCCTTTGAACAAAAATAAAATGTAGATAGTAGCAAATTATGATCCCCGTCTGCCAAGCGGAAATTGGACAGTTCCAATTCGAAAACAATTTGAATAGGTCTGTTCGTAGAACAATCACAAACCTGTCAGAGCCAATCAGCATTTTGCAGTTTGCAAAGTATTTCTGTTTATTTTGACCAATCGATGAAGCGCTGATCGATTTGTGATTGTTCTACGAACAGACCTAATATAGACCTTAAATTACACCGAAATGTCACTGTCACTAGTGTCAGTCAACTACGTCTTTCGTCTCAAATGCCCAAAAAATGCATCGTTGCCAGCGTTTGCTGAGCGCACTCATTAAAAACGATACACACAGCAACGCGAATACGCTGCTTTTGCTTTGCTTACTGGGCGGCTGTGCGTTTTGAAAACGTGTCGTTTTCAGGCAGAGAACGGGAATAAGGGTCCAGTTCTCGTGATCTGTTCATCATCGAGACCCAGAAAAAAATCTATATAGTAATGTGCCCAAGAAAAAATGCTGGAAATATATTTCAAGTTTCTAGGACCGCCGCAAGGGGGCGTAACAGTATTGCGAAAACAGTTACGAAAAACAGTGTAGAGACAAATGAACTACTATATCAAAAACACAATTAATGAAGTTCGTGTTACAAAGATATGCATATATGTTTTTTTTTTTAACTTGAAGCCCAACGGATGCATCAGCAACAACGGCCCCATAAAATCGCCACCGCGATCACCAGATACTTCTCCAATTCATCTGGAGTTTCACTAATAAAAAGGGTGAATCGAACTACACGACAGAAATCGCAAAAATAAAAAAGAGATCTCTTAAGATTACATGATGATGGTTTTTCCGAGTAGAAACGTAAGAAATCATACTCAAAAAACATAGATAGAATGCAATAAAGCGTTTTTGACTTTGAACATTGAACGACAAGAAGCATAAACTAACATTAACACTAAGAAGTTGATAAAAGGAATTTTTATCACAACGGCAACAACGGATACTATTTGAAATACCTTGCCATGACGTTAATAGATGCGTCACAGTGACTGTGTCATTTTCCAGTTGAGAATAATTATTGTATTTGTTATCGAGCTGAACATATTGTGTTGCATTGATGCCAAAATCCTGCTGTTTGTCGAGCTTCTTCATGGACGGTTGGACTATACAGGGTTGGTAGATAAGTGCGACAAACTTCAGGAGGTAATAGGGAGGTTTCATGAATTCGAAAGTTAACAAAAATATATAAACATGTTTTTTAGAATTGCTCAAACAGTACTCTGTGAGAGTTTCAAGTCATTTGGTGAATTTGTCAATTTACTAGAGCTGTTTGAAATTTTGATAGAAATTTGAAACCAATTTCAATGGCGGGCTCTGACGTACTATCCCCAGCTTTTCCATCTTTCTCGATTAAACAGAGACAACCTTTTCCGATTTATCGTGCATTCTGCGCGTTTGCCACAGTTTACGTTTCGATCCGGACAATAGATTAGTGAGTGGGGTTATATGAAAACAAATCAAACATTTTCTATTGAATATTCCGAGTAATCAAATTGATTAACTATTTATTTATTCAAGTTTGAGCCAATTTTTTTTATTTATTCAAGACTAAATCACTCGCTAAATCATATAATATTTAACAAGCATGATCTCATGTGATTTCTGTATCAATGTGGCAACACCAACACAGCGCCGTCTCCTTCTACTCCTAACCTAACCTCAAATTTTGTTTTGTTTTGCTGTTTGCTTCAAGTTTGCTTCTCAAAAACTGCGAACTTTTCATTTTTTTATACGTTAAAACCCAATCGAAAGTCCTCATATATTCGGTGAAGCTCTCATTCAGTGAAAAAAAGAAAAAGCTTGTGTTTGAATCTGTGACAAAAATGAAGAAAAAGTGCTTTATGCCATCATTGTTATCAGTGGCTTCCGGGTTTTATGCTCTCATATACCAGTGAAACAGTTTATATATTGCGTGACAATGAAAGGTAGACACTCATTATTGTCTTTTATTGTCCAAAATTCATAAAAATACTCCAATACAAAGCTTCGTTACTTCTTCGAAAAAGCACTCACCTATTAAGTCACCCCAAACAACAAAATGTTCAGAAAGGATGAGGCTTTAACATTTTAACGTAAGAAAAGTCTATTTGCACCTGTATACTACACAAAGTGCTTTCCAGGATATTTCACGGAATCGAGGCTTTTCAAAAGGCTTTTTCGTCTCCAAATTTTTGAAGCACTCAATGGAGAACTTAGACAGGTGGAAATGGACATTCCATAATTTGTGTGTGTATTGGAATATGTTCAAAAACAATAATAACAGTAACAAGCAACAGTACCCAAATCCCAAATCACGGATGTATGTAAATAACAAAAACAAGGTTAGATTACCCACATGATGCGGCGTTGTCAGCTCGTTCGCAATTTACCTAATAGACTTGGGTGTACGAGTGATTTCATTGGTGGATGCGCTATAGAGCTAAATAAAATGCTACGCTAATTTCACAACCTGGCAACAAATTTAGAATGGGGCGTCACCAGTCGTTTCATTTGTTGACCAGGATCACGTGTCGGTGACGTAGTTTCCCTGAGAGTATTTTGAATGAAACCGTTAGAAAATTAGCAGATATTAATTGAGTTTTCTAGAATAAATATGGATAAAAAAAGTTGAAAAAATTGTTTTTGGCATTAGTATGCATCAAAGAATTAACAGAAAAAAAAACAAGAAAAAAAATATCTCCCTATTCTGGTAGTTATTGAGCATTTTCTGACATGCAATCAACAATTTTATGTCCATCAGTGGCGCGCAAACGTGTATAGTGATCTCAATTTTTTAAAAGAAAAAACGAAGTATTTGCGGACATTATGTTTATATAGAAAACTGTCATTATTTTTTCATGGAGAATCACCTCCTGATGTTTGTCGCACCTATTTACGTACCCCCTGTATAGTCGCAGCATCACTTGTCAAATTCAAAACAAAAACAAAATTTTATTGACTCAAACAAATCGCCTACGTTCGGGGTGTTATGATGATTCTAGGCGTTCAATTTTCGAAGGTTTTTGAGCACTTTAAACTTTGAAATATGTTCAAATTAGGGCCGTACTGGCAATAATTGTTCCTGATGATATCATTTTACGAGTTGAACATATTTGTCAATGACATTTGTGTGATACATAATTGTTATTGTCAAGGCTATGGAAAAAAAACTGAAAATAAGATGAAAAATGAAGGTGCATATTCAAAATAATTAAGTTGATGGTGGTTAGTCAAATGCGATAAGATTCAAAAAGGGCAACTATCACGTGACACCGATATCAACCACAATCAACTTTTTACGTAACAGCTAAAGTGATGTAGTCTGTACCTTTAAACCGTGCCGAAATCGACAAAATCGGTATATCACTCCAAATCTTCGGAATCGCTCTCAAATTCTCGCTCTTCAACGTTGCACTATTACCGAAATCCACAAAAAGCATCTCAAATTCCGGGTCTTTCACATCGGTGCATAACGCCCTATACCACGATTCTTCATAGAACGCCAGGCACATTTCAAACAACTCCGGAACATACGGTTGTTGATTGGTCGGTGTGATGCCTAATACTTGTTCGAAACGTTCAATGTTCTCGTCGGTCATACCAATCAAAGTGACTTCGGGAATGCCTTCGTTGATTTTTGCATTGAAAGATATGTACGCGCCCAGGCCCAAATCGCACTTAACATACTGCATATCATCGTATGTTACTTTAACACCTGAAATAACAATCACAATTAGGAAATACAGGGTGGCCCATCGAAAACGAAACGGCAATGATTTTGGGCATTTAATGTCATATAAAAATTAAACACACAGGGCCTGTTTATCAATTGAGTTAACCCCTGGGTTAACTCAATAACCAAAACCCTTCACGACTAAAAACAAAGTGGTCTAGCAAAATGTTTGTCTAGAATGGATGTACAGTGAAAAGCATTTGAATCCGCACACAATATTTTGAACAACTCTCGTAAAATCTCAAACTTTGTAGTAACACATCACTCTTGCCAAAAAAATGACAAGTCATTGGTAAACAACAAAGCTGGTTTTTGGATTTGGGATTGATTTTTTCAGCTTAGTTGAGATAATCTCAATAGGGTTGTTAATCTCGCCGATAGCGTAAGGCGCATGCGTTCTAACAAGGGCAACTGACAAGCAGTACCACGTTCACGAGCGTGCTTCTATCCTTGTCTAGTTGAAAGTAGAACTGACTTTTGCTCATACTGAAATGGCGGTTCTTGACCTATAGTTTAAGTTCAGGTACTCACGTTTTATCTGTGTATCAACTGTATCAAAAAATATGTTACTCTTCATGAAACACGATAAAAACTCACTCAAACTTGGCACTGACACTGACAGTATTTTGGAGGTTATAAAATATTGTCACATGTCATAACTCAAAATCAACACTGTCAAGAATTTGATATTTCCAGCCACCAGTTGCCCTGACTAGTGCGCATGCGCGGCGCGAGAAAAACAACCCTATACAACAAGATGCATGGTTTCTCAAATATATTATCCAGTGAAGCGAAGGACGAAGGGCAATTGAATTATTGGCCTGTATGTAAGATATTTATGTAGAAAAAGAAGGTAATAAAAATTACATTATGTGCATCTCTTTTATAAGTTTTTTAAATATATATCACCGTAAACAAATCCCACCGCAGTGGCTTGATAGTTCTTGTTATCCATGGTTTAGAACCAAATATCATCGAAATAAACAAACTACACGTGATTAGAGACAGTGAAACGAGCTAGCAGATCACATGTGTTGGTTTATTTCACCCTGGTCTAGTATATGGCATATTACGAGTCAAAAAATAACTGTTTTAATTAAAGTGTAAAGTCCTTGGCGAAAACACGGATACAATTCTAGAATCACAAGGCACGTCATGCTGTGTTGCCAAGTGACCGAGTAGAGGTTCAATTATTAAGATATATTGCAGATTTATAGGTAACGCTCCTGCCCAAGTAAAAAGGTACGCTCCTGCCCAGCGTAGCCGGTGGATGTTCTCTTAAATATCGTTTGAAAAGTAACGCTCCTGCCCAACCTATCTTGTGCTAAGATCTTGTGTAATCCGACTCGTTTTGTCGTTTTCCTGAAAGACTGTCGATACAAAAATGGAAACGTTGCAAATAAATTGTATCCGTGTTTTCGCCAAGGATAAGTATTAAAGTGTGCGAATTCAAATGCTTTCCACTATACATATGTACAGGGTGGCCAAATAAGCGAGGTAAGCGACTGTATCCCAGAAACCACTCATTGCGTAGACTTGCGGTAAAAAATTATATGACTAAAGTGGCCAAAAGAAAACAGTGGAAATAATTTCCAACTTCATACATCCACCGCTAAGGAGCGTAATAGCAGTGGTCGGGTAGAAAAAATGTTTTTTCTCAAAAATGTTCCATTATGAGTTGCAAAAGGAATACCACGACTGTGATCCTCGTGAGATTCTGCATATTTTGGTTCAGCACTTTTGATTGTAAGGCATCAAATAAAGACGGGGGAGAAGGGTGAAGTCTAACTGATTGAAATGCCTGCCCATGACAGATTGGTTTACGCTGCTCCCTGTACGAGACGCCAATGCAATTATTTTAACGGAAACAGAAAGAAACCTTTTCACCGCATCTTGTTAACTTGACGCGTTCAGGTGTTATTGCCAAAAGAGAAAAGAAGACACAATAATAATGCAAACAAAGTCAATCCTGTTCCAAACAAAATTTGACGTTTCTGTCCAAGTTTGTTTTTGGTTGTCAAGTGTAATAGTAATTTACGTTACCAGGCCGGAAAGTGACTAATTAAAGTATGAATCGAGATATTTATTATTATCGGAATTTATAGACGAGTATAGTTCAATGACATTTCAAGGCTGTATATCATGTCTCATTACCTACTGTGACATAATTTCTCAATTGGTTCAAAAGAAATAGTACTTTAATGTGCTATAACTTCCAAAGTTAGTTGAAATGATATATTTCTTCTAATACAATTTTACCGGCCCTGATGATAAGATGTGTCATTTACCGGATTGGTTTTGAGTGCGGTAAATGATACAACACAGTATGAAATGAAAGTACAAAAACATACATGTTCATCAGAAAAAGGCAATAACTCCCAAAGGCGTAAAGTTATCGAGTTCGAGATGCGATTTGTAAATTTGATATACTTCCTGTTTCTGTTAAAATAATAATTATATCATCATATAAAATTAAAAAAGTTATAAACTTTTGCATAGACGCCCCCTGGAGAGAGCAACGTAAATAAATCTCTTATGGCTATATTTGCTCGTAATAAACAAGGCCTACCCTCTCAAAAAGAACTTATTCGTTCAAATATGTTGAGTCTTCAATAAGTCAGACATCTACCCTTCTCCCCCGTCTTCATCTAGTACCGTACAATCAAAAATGGTAAAAGATGCAGAGTTTCACGAGGATTACAGTAGTGGTATTCTTTTAGCAAGTTATAATGGAACATTTTCGAGTAAAATCAATTTTTTTACCCGACCACAGCTATTACGCCCCCTAGCGGTGGAGGTATGAACTTAAAAATTATTAACAGTGTTTTCTTTTCGCCACTTTAGCCATAAAACGTCATACCGCAAGTCTCTACAATGAGTGGTTTCTGAGATACAACCGCATACCTCGCTTATTTGGCCACCCAGTACAGGGTGATTCATTTTTAGAGTCAGGGTGCCAGTTCTCGTAAACTATTCATCGTAGAGGCTTGCGGAAAAAAATTGTATTACTAAAACGGCCAAGAGAAAAACCTGGAAAATATTTTCAAGTTTCTGAAATGGTCGCTAGGGGGCGTAACAACCAACACAAGGTAGAAAAATATGATTTTTATGGAATTTTGTCCAATGAAAATATATCGATCAGCTCATTTTCGGATTTACTGACTATTTACCTACACTTTTTGTCCAAAACGTTTTTTTCTATCTATCATAGTAAAGTGGGGGGGGAAGATCAATTGTTTTATTAAACAAACGGAGATTTCTCCCGTTTCGCTTGACCGATTTAAACGAGCTTGGGCTCATATGAAAGAGCATGATCTGCACTTCAAAAAACTTTTTTGGTTTTGCATTTTTGACCTTCGCCGTCGCCGCTAGATGGCGTTAACTGAAATGGTAGCATGTTTGCGTTTTTTCCAAAAAAATCAAATGTAATGGTATATTCATTTTTATCTATTTTGAAAGGGGATACATTTTCCTATAAAAAAAAACAAAAAAAATTGATGATTTTTTTTGGTTTTTTTTAATTTTTTTTAATAGGAAAATGTATCTCCTTTTAAAATATATAAAAAGTATTTTTACTGATTCAAATAGTCATAACATTTTGGCCGAACCCTGTATATTTGTTATGAGTGAAAAAGAAATATTATGACATTGTTTTTAAATTAAAACGAAAAAACGATACTCTTGTTGTAAGTTGCAACCGTTTTCGAGATATTTGCACTTGAATTAATCCATGCAATGTAGTTTTCAATCTCAAATCTTGAAAATAGACATAGGTGGCGGTGAAAACAGCGTTACCATGGTTATTTTGACAATTGTTTCAATGTTTCTCACTAAAAAAAAGATATATTTAATTTTGGACTTTTTATTTTTTGTCGTTTTTCTAAATTTTTTATTCTTTTTTTTTTGTTAAGAAACATCCAAGATAAAAACTACTGTCAAGCTCACCATGATAACGCCGTTTTCAACGCCACCTATATCTATTTTCAAAATTTGCCATTCAACACATTGCATGTATTAATTCAAGTGCAAATATCTCGACAACGGTTGCTCCTAGCAACGTCCAACAAGAGTATCCTTTTATTTAAAAATAATGTTATAGTCATTTTTTTTACTTAAAACAAAGATACAAGGTTTGGTTAGTTATGACTATTTGAATACTTTTACATTGCGCCACATACAAAATAGAGTCATTATTAAATCAAATTTATTTCTCATGTCAAAAACACTCTGGATACCGAATTTTGTTCAATTATCAGAATTATTATGGGATTTATTTAGATAAAAAAAAATAGAAATAAATTAAACTTTGACAGCAAAACCACATCAAACTCCTTAAAAATGTAAAATTACTCAATAGCGAGTTTTTTTTGTGAAATACAACCTTGTCAAAAAGATTGAGAAATAGATAATTTTGAAGATCTTTCGTCCCTCATCATATTCTCTTACTTTCGAGAAGTCAAGTTTGAGGGTGATTATTCATAAAATGAACAAAAAATTAAAAATATTTTTTTTCACAAGATGTCATATCAACAGAAATGACAGCAGAGGCTTGAAACTTGGCAGCTAAAATAAGGTATCACGTGACCCCCCTTTCCATTTGAGATTTCAAGGGTTAGTTTCACCTACAGTGACTGTGGCGACAAACGTGGACCCGGCGGCCATTTTTGGCCTTCATTATTTTTTGACGAAGATGTGACATGGATGTGTAATGTTCAGTATATCTTTTGATTTATTTATATTTGCCTACGAGATTTAGTACTTCGACTAAAGAATTTTTTTAGCGTTAATCGTGTATTTTCATTACTGTTTATTGCCTCACGTGAATTGGTGTGTTGTTTGACAACGGATCAATATTACTCCCTTTTCCTGAAACGTAGATAAATTGGAAGTTTCGGCTTTATTTATCTTGTCATTGTCGCCACTGTCTTGTATATAGTCACTGTAGTTTCAACCTGCCTGAGGGACTATGGATGAGGGGTTTATACGCCTATAGGTCTAAGACGAGGGTTACACGATCAGTCTGGCATCAGTTCAGTCCACAAAGTTGGTCAGAATGATGAGAAACTGATCGTGAAATGAGTTGAATGATGGAGTGATGAACCGCAAGGTTAATGGACAGTAATAAGTTTGCGTCGTTATACGTTCGGGTGTTGGACGAATCAGAATCCAGACATAAATCAGTCGGCTACGAAATTCAAATATACATGTAAAAAAAAAGGTAAAATAAGTTTTACTGTTAACAATAAGAACTGCATATCAAAAGCTGTGTAATAACTTACCCTCAAACGCGTTTAAAAACGGCCTACACTCGGTAAAAAAAGTTTTAAGACCCTGAAATACGGATATGTTATGACTTTAAGATGACACACCGATGACAGGAACGTCAATTATGGAGCTCGGTGACGTCACCAATATGGGATCGATACGGTTTAACGTTCGTGCATTTCCGATTACCTAGTTGCGGCGCAACCTCTACATATCAACCTTGAATGAACCAAAGTGACCGATATTTTAATATTTTATAATTTTTTTGTCAATCCGACGATGATTGACAACATACTGATCGTGTATTGCGTTCCATCAGTTTCGCGTCGGTAAACCAATATAATTCCATGGAATTATAACCCAACTTTTTTCAAAATTGATGTCAGTTTGAATGATCGTGTAAATCGCTATTCAGTCATTGACTGACAACCACTGTCTAATAAATGCCCAAAATCAATGTCGTTTCGTTTTCGATGGGCCACCCTGTATAAATAATAACGCACTTTCTTCCATTTGAACAGGCAGAAGTTTGGGTTCCTGTTGGGGTTGTTGTTTAGGTGTTGCAACAGCCACCTCCTCCTTCGAGGTAGTCTGCACAGGAGCAGGAACCTTTTTAGGTGCGCTCTTCACAGGAACTTCATTGAATGCCGGTAGATCCTGCATATTGACGGATTTCTTGGGCTTGGGCGTACTGAAGTTCTTGATTTTTTCGGATAAAAGAATTGTTGATCCGTTTTGTTCGACTTCAAAATCCGTGTTTCCGTTGGATAAAACCTACTCAAGCATATACTTACTATGCACGTTGACTGTGATCTGACTTACCGCTTTCACTTTGATTTTGTTAACCACCAATTCGGTTAAAAATACTTCCGAGTCTGGATTTAGTTGTTTCAAGGCTGGATAGGGCTGATCAATGCGGGCTGGTGGCAATTTAGCTAGAGATTCGTCGATGTTTTTTAGGGATTGCAGGGCAACGGTTATATCTGAAAATAAATGATTGACTGTACTGTCACTGACTGAAGTGAGAATAGCATAGACAATCGACGAGAAACACCACTTTGTTATATGACCGAAAACGGAACGTGACGTAATCCTGCTTGCTATTGGTACAGGGTAAAGAGCGAACCGCTGAATTCTCAATTTCAGTCGATTGTACCAAATTGACGATGACTTTGGGTTTTTTATTCTCGTTTTATGTGAGGTTTTAACAGTTTGTTGATGATAACAATACTTCAGTGAGCAAAGTTTTTTAAGGACACAATTTTTTTTCTCTCAAGTTCTATATGTTTTTTGATCTGCTGAATCCAAATTTCAGGTTTGCTACCTCGCCAGGTGTCGGCTTCACAACGAAAACCTCAGCATTTAGGCACTGTTTTCAGTTTTTTTTTAGAAAAAATGGCAAACTTAAAAACATTAATCCAAGTTAGCGCTTCATACACCTCCAAAATCAATCATTTCATGAATAGCTGGTATGTCCTGGTTACATCTAAGGAGTTGGCTGACGTGAGTAAGGTCCATACACACTCATGGATAAATAACACATGTCAAAAGTTCGATAAAACTTTAATTTTCCATTACTGATCAAGGAAGTAATGGAGCATTTGAGAACTTCAATCCATTGTACTGACACCTAAACTGTCACGTGTCGTTTTTTTTTTTCAAAATTTGTTCAGGGCTCTTTTCTTTCGTTCAAAAGAAGGGTTGATGATTAAAGTTTTTTGTGTAACTTTTCATCAGAATGCCTAGCACCAGAGCCGTCTATATTGTAATACAAGCCCTGAAGTAATGGTCTTGGCAACATCGCGTGTGGTCTCGATTGAGGTTAGGTTCACATCTAGTTCCAACTATAACACTCTAGACGGCTCTGTCTGCAACTATTCAACCTGCTTTCATTCAACTGAAGTGATTCCTGAGTTAAGATTGAGGTAAGTGGGTAGGTAATAGTAGGTACTAAAGATATCGCGATCTAACAGTCAATATTTTCATAATAGACTGGTAGATAGTTTCATATTATGGTGTGTGTGTGTGTGTGTCTATGCCTTTCGGGGAATACTGGATGAGAAAAATACATATTTAAATAGGAAAACTTGATTAATTAATGCCTGATCCTGGATTTCTCACACATATAAGCACCAGCTTCTATGTCATGCGGAAAAACCAGATTAAACGAGTTTTGTTTTCTTGACTTTGGAAAAACAATATGGCGACGTAGATAGTGCTTTTTGGTTAATCAGTTTTAAACATTATTACCCACTCCAGTCCTCCAGAAACTGCCTCAATCACATCCCAAAATCTGTAACCATCCTCCAGTTTTAATGTTTTATTGTTAAGAATTAATATTTTTCCTCAACAAATCATAAAACTCTTGTAAGGTTCGGATAGTTCTATGTAAATTTACACGTCATGAGTTGATGAAAATCATACCTGTTGAGATAATATACAGGGTGCCCCAGATTCGAGTGCATGCATGGGGATTTCAGTTATTATAGCAGATACAGGGTCGGTTTAATGGTTGCAAGGTTGCGCATTTTTATGCCATTTTTAAATTTGAAAAATTCCGATTACTTCCGAAGATTTTCGAAAAAAACCGAAATTTCGCAAAAACGTTTTTATTATTTCCTGCGTTTGTTTGAAAAGACATTTAAAAATAAATTACACTTTGTCATTGCTACTTTTTCTCCTCTACAAGATGGCGATATCAAATTCAAAATCTGACGTTTCGTCTTCGAGCTGCCATTATCAACTTAATTTTTTTGAATACGGACCTGGATTCTTTATTTTATTTTCAGTTATCTTTTGACATACTTGAAGCATTGAGGGGATTAGATGAGGATGTAGAGTTATGGGTTGCCTTAGCAACCTCAATATTTTCAATTATCATTCACCTATTATTGATATTTTCAGTTATTGGTTAAAATGGCAATATTTTTGAACACTTTGGCAGAAATTGATTCAGTTTTATATATGTATTTTTTTTATTTTCCATGTCATTTGTAGATTTAATTTAATTTCATTAAATTTATCGTTACTAGATATTATTTCGATTTTGGTTCAGTCAATTAGGTTTGTTTAGTTGTGCAGGTTCTCTCATAAGAATAAAGTGTCGAATAAAGATGGATTTATGAACCCAACTATGTCTTAGGGAGACAAGGGTTGCCTGACTAATTTTCTCTGGTATTATTTTTTCGATGAGTATATTTTTCGACGATTGCGATACCTGAATGCCCTGAGGACGTCAAAAGATAACTTAAAATAAAATAAAAAATCCAGGCCCGTATTTAAAAAAAACAAAGTTGATGATGGCAGCTCTAAGACGAAACGTCAGATTTTCAATTTGATACCACCACCTTTTAGAGGAGAACAAGTGGCAATGACAAAGTGTTATTTATTTTAAAATGTCTTTTCAAACAAATTCAGAAAATAATAAAAACGTTTTTGCGAAATTTCGGTTTTTTTCGAATATCTTCGGAAGTAGTCGGAATTTTTCAAATTTCAAAATGGCATTTTCTGGAGCATAAAAATTCGGAACTTTGCAACCATTCAACCATGATACTACGACAAACAGATAAGCTCACGCGCATCTTGTCGGGTGACCTTTGTGAGGTTATGTTGTCAAGCTTCTGTCAGTTTGCAATGTGAATATTGTTGTTCTGATATTTGTGTGATATATCTTATTATTTCGTGAATTTCGCATAATTTTATGATGGTGTACTGTGCCGTGATGTTCTGCAGAAGCAGCAATAAGAAGAATAAAGAAAACCGTCCGTGTAAATACCGTTTTTTTCGGTTTCCAACATCCAAGTATATTCGCAAGATATGGATACAGAAGTGTTATCAAAAGGACAGTTTTAATGTTGAATATGCTAGAATTTGTTCAAACCATTTTTCTGAAGACGACTTTTGTGACAAAGAGAGACATTTGCGATAGCCCAAAACCACAAAAACCACATCAAATCATGTAGAAAAACAAAAAACCACAAGGAACCACATAGAACCAGAAAATCCGCAATGAAACAAGAAAAACCACATGGAACCACAAAAAAAACATATAGAACCACAAAGAACCAGAAAATCTACATGGAACCACAAAGAGTAAAAAATCTTTCAAAACCACAAAGAACCAGAAAAACCGCATGAACCACAAAAACCACATATAGAAACACATAAAAACACATATAGAACCATTGAAAACCACATGGGACCACAAAAAAACACATAGAACCACAAGAACCACAAGAACTACATAAAAACACAAAAAAAAACACAACGGACCTGAAAAACCACAAAAAAAACACATAGAACCACTAAAAACCACATGGAACCACAAAAACCACATGGAATCACAAAAAAACACATAGTACCACATAGAAACACAAAAAAAACTCAACAAACCGGAAAAACCACATCGAACCACAAAAAAAACACAGAACCACAAAAACCACATGGAACCACAAAAAAACACATGGAATAAAAATAAATCTTTCGCAAACCACAAAAACCACATATAGAAACACAAAATAACACATATAGAACCACTAAAAACCACATGGAACCACAAAAAAACACATAGAACCACAAAAACTACATAAAAACACAAAAAAAAACGAACCTGAAAAACCACATGGAACCACAAAAAAAACACATAGAACCACATAGAAACACAAAAAAAACTCAACGAACCAAAAAACACCATGGAACCACAAAAAAACACATAGAACCACAAAAACCACAGGGAACCATGTAGAAACACAAAAAAACATAGAAACCACATGGAACTACTAAGAAACACAAAGAACCACAAGAAACACAAAAAAACACATAGAACCACATGGAACCACAAAAACCACATGGAACCATGTAGAACACACAAAAAAACCATAGAAACCACATGCCAAAACCTCTTAGAACCACATAGAATAGCAAAAAGCCTCTTGAAACCACAAAATCACATGGAACCTCATAGAACCACAAGAAGCCACATAGTACAACAAAAACCACATCGAACCAAAAAATAACCACAAGCATGGAGCCACATAAAATCACAAAGAACCACATAGATTCTCAAAGAAACACATAAAACCACAAAAGAAGGAAGAAAAGAACATAGAATCACAAAAAAAACACACAAAACCACAAAGAACCAAGTGTGTCGCGACCTTCGAATTCCACTCCCACCGCACATAAAAGAGTTTCACCTCAAACATTCTAACGTCGACAACCAACTGAGAAAAATGTTTTTTCAATGTAACGGCAAAATTGAAAATATGATCTTTTTTTAAATACTATTTAACCAATCTTGTGGGATTTGCGTAGATTATATTATCAATTTTGGATAGATAGATAACCAACTAAATAGATATTATTCATTTTGGGGTAAATAACCAACTATAAACATCAGAATTCAACAAAATCGCAATATAAGCCATGCTTTCCAATGCTATTTTATCCAATTGGGTCACCGGATAGCTTGATGCGCAGTTCAGTTCGAAACTCGTTCGGCTAGTGAGCATATCTTGTTTGTCGTAGTATCATGCCATTCAACCGACCCTGTATCTCTCATAATAACCGAGATCCCCATGCATGCACTCAAATCTGTGGCACCCTGTATAAGTAATCGTAATATACCTTGATTTTCAAAGAAAGCCCCTTCAATCAATGCAATGTCTGTTGACGTTAGATGCGACGTTGCAATTGTTACTTCATGGCTTGTATTACAATTTAGACGGCTCTGCTAGCACCATTTGAAAGAGGGGCTAAATATAATATGTACTTCTTGAAAAATCACAATAATTGAAAAAAGGATTGTCTACATCTAAAGGATCAAATTACACAGAAAAAGATTCATTTTCAAACGTGACAAAAGGTTCCTAAACAAAAGATTCCCAAGACACGTAAACTTTCAAAGGAATTGAAACTCTCAAATGCACCACTACTTTCATACTGTGCGTACTCGTATAGCAGCTGAAGAACAACAAAAACTTCTCACCAAGTCGATAAGGTGGCGTATCGATCGAGATAAATTTGTCAATTGACGTATAATGCGGCATCTACAGATTACTTGTCACCTTTTGAATTTGAATATTACGTACCTTTGTGTTTTTAGAAATCAATAAAATGGTGTGATAAAATGGATGTATCAGAATTCACTCAAGTGACGACTGGCATAGATGTTTTTGTTTTTTTCTGGTAAGCAAGTGAGTAAGTATTCCGAGGTTTATACAAAATATTTTTAATTAATAATATTTCAAAATGTATGACATTTTTCCTGAATTCACCTCTGAAAATAGTTTTATTATTTTTCATTTCCAAAGTTCTAGTGACCCAAAGTAATTTAGAATTAGTCGATTTGTTGGGTTTAGGGTCGAAAAGATTCTAAGAAAAACAACTTTTTTCTTTGCCGACGTTTCGGTTTATTTCAAACCATCCTTAGGGCTCTGTAACAACAAGCGAAATGATAGAAACAGAAGGTCAGAGCCATAAAGAAAAATATATAAAAAAAAAATACAAAACAAAAAATGTTGATTAAAATCACAGAAAACATTTAAACATATTAAAGAAAAAAAAAACACACAAATAGAATTTTGTGTGTTTTTTTTTTCTTGAATATTGTGTTCATGTAAATGTTCTTTTTTCTCTCTCTATTTGCTATTTATTATTTATTTTTTCTTCTCTCTCTCACTTGGTATTACTGTTCATTTACACAGTGTTTTCTGTGATTTTAATCAACATTTTTTGTTTTGTAATTTTTTTTATTTATTTTTCTTTATGGCTCTGACCTTCTGTTTCTATCGTTTCGCTTGTTGTTACAGAGCCCTAAGGATGGTTTGAAATAAACCGAAAGGTCGGCAAAGAAAAAAGTTGATTTTCTTAGAATCTTTTCGACCCTAAACCCAACAAAACGACTAATTTTAGTTTTATTATTGTCTAGTGGAAGTCCGTTTGCATTTTTGGAATTTGATTTCCAATTAGTAACATTCTATTCAGGTACCTACCTACATTACCTGTTGATACTGAAAATGAGTTGGTCAGGATAGACAAGGGTGGCTATGATTCAGCCATCACGCTATTAAATCTCTAGATCATTTATATTTATTCGATTGCATTCAGGACTTCTCCAGGAACCAGTTTTAGGACTGGAGTCACAAAATCATCATTCACTTCAAATTCTGGAGAGATTTTAGTCCAATCATTCAAGGTTCAGAACCGGCGTTTCCAGGAAAAAAGTTGACGTTTTTTCCACTGGTTCTATATGTTTTTTGGTCTGCTGAATCCGAATCTGAGGTTTGCCACCTCGACACGCGTCGTCTTCATAACGAAAATTGCAGAAAACCTCAAAGTTTTGGCACTTTTTCCAGCTTTTGAGTATAACTCGAAAACTAAGCTTTTTTTGATGATAACTATGAAACATCAAGTTAGAGTAGACAAAATTTCCAACAAATGACTTCAATGACTACCTGGTATGTCCTGGTTACATCTAAGGAATTGGCAAACGTGAGGTCCATATACTTTTTTTTTCATTTTCAACTTTTTTTTGAACATGACAAAGATGTAAGATGTAACCAGGAATTACCAGGTAGTCATGAAATAATTTTAGAGGTGTATAAAGCGCGATTTAGAATGTTTTCAACTTTTTGGGGGACAGTCAAGAAATGTCATTTTTTTGATAATAATTATCATAAAAGCCCCTTAGTTTTTGATTCATCTTCACAACAATGACAAAAGTGCCGAAACTTTAATGTTTCTTGGATTTTCGTTGTGAGTCTTTAGGCGTCTTCACTCAGATTCGAATCAGCAGACCAAAAAAAAACGTATTGAACCATTGAGAAAAAAGATTCCTACATTTTCTTCTACAAAAAACCTTTGCTCACTGAAGGAGCACATTTTTTGTTTAAACTTTCTCAATATTAGAAACGTCCTATTTTTTTTCGAGAAATCTGTCGAAACAAAACTGATATGCGAAATATGAAATTTGTATTCCAGGTAAAGCGCCCTCTAGTAGCAGTGTAGAGAAACATTTTTCCACAGAACGTTACAAATAAACAAGCTGCAATTTTGTTCCAAATTTCATTTTGATTCAATGAGAAATGTCAGAAATATATCAATAACTAGAAAAAGAAAATTGATCTTTGAGTGCCGGTAACTCGAAAAATATTGAGATTTCGAATTTTTGTTACATGACTTACCACCATTATTTTATAACTTGAATACCTACAATCACCATCCTAAGTTTCCTGACGTTGTTCCGGCACACCCTGTATCAAAAATGACAAACTAACCCAAATAAACAAAACAACGATAACATAACCCAAAAATCTCTCTATTCACTTTCAAGAAAATATTTACTTTTGCTTAGCGCCGTTGCCACGTGCCCTCAACATTCTAGAGGCGCAGACTCATTATTGAATTCAACTGATGCTGACCTTCTAAATAATCAACAATCATTAATACGTAAAAATTATATTTAAAATAAGTTTTTCAAAAATAAAACATTTTAAAAGATGAACATGTCTTTGAAATTTGGTATTTGTTACGAAATATGGCAACATACCAGGAACTGAATCAGCTGAAACACAGGACGATTTTGTTGTTGACAACCGCTTAAGTGAGTTTTTTATAAATTCCTATTGCGAACGATCAATTCGCACATTATTTTGGAAATTGAACAACTACACAAAATCACGAGATAACTGGAAACAAAAAAAAAAAGACACGATGACAAAACTGGATTTTTCCAGGTTTCATAGTTAGATATTGTAAAGCTTCACTCACCTCCACAACAATCAACAAAGTCGACATCAGCAGCTTTGCCATGGATCTTCTTAATCACCGCCCGATGCAGTCCTTCCAGATCTTCCTGACAACACAACACAATTTGCCCTACAACTGGATTAGAAATGGCTGCAAAACCAAAATTATTGTAACTTTGTACTATTTTTACCAAAAAAAAACTCACATTGCTTCTGCAAAGCATGAATATGACCATAAACACTTTTGCAAATTTCCGCCACTTCTCTATTTCTCAAAATAAGTTTTTCTTGCGTGAAATTGACAACTATCACTTTTTCACCTGGATTAAGTTTGGCAGTTATTAGAGGTAACTGGAATTTGAATTGTTAAAATAGTTAAATACATTGACAGAAATAGTACCTTTGTGAAACATGGTTCAGCAACTGATTGTTTGACGATGACGTCACTGGTTTTGGGTCGTTTTACTTCTGTCAAATTGGTATTGACAGGGCTAACATGGACGATATGGGTCATATTATCAAACTAAAATATTATGGGTTGACTTTGAGATTGATTATTGTCACTGACTAAACGAACCTAGTTGAGGGTTTTTGTTTGTAAAATAAATAAATGTGCCTTGTCAAAGTCAAACAGGGTGATTTTTAGGTTGGTACTTTTTTTTAACCCTGTATAGAATGTAAGAAAATAAGAACATTTTTCAAATAAAAATGGTTTAGTTTATCATAACTTTCCTACCACTGCATAAAGTGCGTTTTTTTTAAGACGGAACATAGGGATTCCCATGTTGGCAGTCCTTCTATTCAAAGTACACAGCTAAAACATGCCTTAGATGAACGTTGGTGCTTCGAGATCATGCCAGTTCATCAATCATGCCAGAATAACTTGGAAAAAGACTCAAAAAATGCCTTTTTACTTTTAACATGCCTTGTATATGACGGTGACAACTAATTTTCTGACGAGTCCAACTTCATTGTCAGTTTTTTTAACCAAAAAAGTTCATTTTCTCTTTTATGACCGTTAAGCAGTATCCTTGACCGTGAATAGGAGACACTTTGAACAGTCTATCCAAGAAATAATGTTTTTGTTTTGATTTTTATTATTGTTTATTACTGTTAGGAATAAAATGTAATCACGTTTTGACAATGAGGTTATTTATTGACAGCGGCATATACAAGGCTGATAAAAAAGTATCACTTTCCAATTATTAAAAGACATTTTTTGGTCTTTCTTCATTTAATTTTGAGCTAATTGATGAAATAACATTATCTCTAGGAAACAAAGTTTATCCACGGCAAGTTTCAGCTGTGTACCATGAATAGAAGTACTGCTAACATGGGAATCCCTATATTCCGTCTCAAAAAAAAACGCACTGTATATTTCCACAAAATTTGGTACACTTCTTTTGACCATTTAATAGAAATTATCATGTTATTCAAAAAAAAATGTACCAGTGGAGTTCGAACAGGTTTTGTATTGAACTTTGAAGAAGAGATAATTTGGTGACTTGATAATTTTTCGTACGACGAACGGTTTTCGCTTGAAGAAATAAAAGCCATTTTGATGCATGACAAAATCGCCAAAATCTGATACATATGGTATTTTGTAGGTGGAATGCGTTTTTGTCTAATTTGTATTAAAATAAAGTTAATCACATGGATAAATGTTATGAAAAAAATGTGAAAATACCTGGAGTGTTAGTCAAGTTCATGATAAAAAAACTTCAACACCCTGTATATCGGAGACGAAGCATTTTCGGACATGATTTCATTTGAAAAATTTTCTCATTTTCTTGCATTCTACAGTGTGGCCATTCAAGTGTACAGGGTGATTCATTTTCAGCGACAAGGTGCCAGTTCACATAAACTATTCATCATAGAGCCTTAAAAAAAAAATCTGTATAGTAATATGCCCAAGAGAAAATGCTGGACATATATATCTAGCTTCTAAGATCGCCGCAAGGGGGCGTAACGGCACTGTGAAAACAGAAAATCAACACATTTTCGAAATTTTCCCCATTGAACTACCAAAAAAGAATATGGAAACAGATTTTAAACAATATTTTCACTTATAATCTCCCTAGAGCTCGAATTATTTCCGGAAATTTTGTCGAGTTGCGAAAAATTCGCAACGAGAACAAATTTCTGGATTTTTAATTCGAGCTCGCGGGAGATTCGGCAAGAAAATTTCATGCCAAAACTATTTGAGAAGATTTAATAGTAGCGGCTGGATGTGGCTCCCATGCACCAACCACAGTGTGGGATTGTTAGGGAGAGTGGGGACGGCAACACTGTAATCATATGGGAGCTACATTCAGATGCAAAGCCAGGGAGATTTCCACTTATTAATCTTTCAGTCACGTGATTATGAGTAGGGTGATTTCCGATAAAATTAGGTCGTTGCCATAGCAACATGTTAAAATGCAAGCCTATATTTGGTTAGAATTGACTGGTAGGAAATTTTCTACAAAATTGCCCCCCGGTTTCTCTCCAAGTTGTCAAATGAGACAGCTACAAGCCGTCAAACTTGATGTAACTAAATTGCCCATAACTTCGAAATTCCTCAACCGATTCGAGTGTTCTTTAGCTCATTTTAAATAAGAAAATCTGCTCTTTCTGGTGCATGTACTCGAGGTCGATTTTATCCGCTTTAGCCGACCTTACAACATGAATTGTAAAAGTCAAACCTGTATTTGAGGTTTTTTCGAAATTTTCAAATGCAAACCAACCAAATAGATGCCTCCATCGTGTTATTTGGATAAATTCCTATCACTTTCATACAGATCATTTTTCTATATCTTTTGAAATAAAAGAGTTACGGAAACTTCATCAGGAATCCCGCGAGGAATACTTTTGAAACAGCCCCTATAAATTTGAATGTTTCAAAAGGATACACATCAGATTTGTTTTGATTCGCGTTTAACATTTTCTTTAGTTGATGTTGAAAAGAAAAGCCTATAAGTGAGAATGTCAACTATTTTCCATTTTTTTTCTACGAGCAGCTGACAAGTAGAATACAGTAAAAATAATACGGTGAGCAGGGAACACCGTTTTCCAAAAATATTTAAAAAAAAATGAAATTGACCAAAAAAAACAAAAAAAATAGTGCAAATGCTCATCCCCAAGGCACCCCGATCTCTTTGACACATTCAAATTGACAGAGGCTGTTTCAAAAGTATTCCTCGAGGGATTCCTGATTTCAAAAGATATAGAAAAATCACCTTCATGAAAGTGGTAGGAAATTATCCAAATAGCACGATGAAGGGATCTATTTGGTGGGTTTGCATTTGAAAATTTCGAAAAAACCTCAAATACAGGTTTGACTTTCACAATTCATGTTTTGTGATCGGCTAAAGCGAATGAAATCGACCACGAGTGAATGCTCCAGAAAAAGCAGATTTTCCTCTTTAAAATGAGGTAAAGAACAGTAAAATCGTTTGAGGAATTTCGAAGTTATAATCAAGTAACATCAAGTTTGACGGCCTGTAGGTGTCTTATTTGACAACTTGGAGAGAAGTGTCGGGGGGCAATTTTGTAAAGAATATCTTCCAAAATTTGTTTCCGTATTCTTATTTGGCAGTTCACCGGGAAAAATTTCAAAAAATGTATCGATTTCCTGTTTTCACAGTACCGTTACGCCCCCTTGCGGCGATCCTAGAAGCTTGAAATATATTTCCAGCATTTTCTCTTGGGCACATTACTTTACAGATTTTTTTTCCTGGGTCTCTATGATGAATAGTTTACGAGAACTGGCACCCGGTCGCTAAAAATGAATCACCCTGTAACATATGGATTTTTTTTATGAATTGCAGAATCAAAATTCCAAAATCACCAAAAGTTGGTGCATGGTCGATAAACTTATTAGGTGAAGTTAGAATGGTTGCAAGTCAAACATCATACACAGTGGGTCAAAAAATATGAAAATAGTACAAAAGTAAAGTACCCTTACATCAAAAAATTTGGCACGTATGTTTATACAGGGTGTTTCAGAATAACATGCTAATAATAAAGGGGGTGATTCTTGGGCTCATTTTAAGAAAAAAAATTCGTATGAACGTATGTCCTAAACGCCTCAACTTTTTTCCTAAAAAATATGCAAACCAAAACCCGCATGGACGGCACTGGTCAGAATAATTAAATTGTTGGTGCATCAAAGAATGAGTATTAATGCCTAAAATACATGACTCAAATTTCATAAAGATATCTACAGTAATGACAAAGTTATTGTAAAAAAAGTATCTATTTTTTAAAACTTTGACACCCTGTATCTCAAAAGTTAAGGCGTTTAGGACATACGTTCATATGAATTTTTTTTCTTAAAATGAGCCCAAGAATCACCCCCTTTATTATTAGCATGTTATTCTGAAACACCCTGTATAGGAAACTGTAATTATTTTTTCAAGCAGAATTAAGTCCTGAAGTTTTTCGCACTTATTCATGAGCACCCTGTACAGTGTCTCATTTGAAATATCAAAGTTGCTGTTACTTTCTAATAGAAGTGGCAACGTCGCATCACTGGAAATATTTTAGATCGATAGAGCATCACCGCTTACCTAAATGGATCCTAGGACCCGTTTTCCTTCAACGTCCAAGGTACCATCTACCTTGGAACACCCTGCATACATATCTTTTTTTTCCAAATGTACCCAACTTTATGGCGTAGTATATCCGTCAATTTTCGAGCCACAAAAACAGAGAAAACACGTGTCTCCTTATTTTCCATGGACTTTCGTATTCAGCAATAAAAAAAATTGAGCAAGTTCCCTATTATCGAAACTATTTTTTCAGATGCCTCAAAGTAAAAAAAATCTCCCAACCATCTTGCAGTTCTTCACAAATAAATTCACCAAATCAAAGTTCACTAAGAAAATATAAGTTGCGTCACTCCTCGTCGGGGTGTTGATAAATCAAAAAATTGACAAAATTATCGAAACTATTTTTTGACCCTCCCACATTGGAAATAAATACATATCTTCATACTGCCTGTTCATGGCTTTTCTGGGGTTACGTCATACTTAGCCGTCTCTCTCTTACACATTGAAAAAAAAAATCACGTACGTCTGGACGAGGGTCTTTCGGATCAATTTGACAAATGTCACATGTGGAGCGATCAATCTACGACATACTGCCAAACGTCAAATAATGTGACATGACCGCAGGAAAGCCATGAACAGACTGTAGTTTCTGAATTGTAGTGGTTAACAAAATTTAATAAGTTCAAAAAATCTTGTCAAAAACATCGGAAAGGTTTCAACTGAGCGGCGCCAATAGAATCAATGGCTTTACCGCCAATATCACCAATATGACTTTTTAAAGAATATTGAAAGTTTCTACATCTATCCTCCAGCCATTACGGTCTATTTAACAACAGCGTCATGTAAACGATACATTTTCCCAAAGTCAACTTTCAGCAAAATTCATTTTACAAACAAAATAACCCTTTTTCAACATAACACCTGATTTACTCATGCGCCATGCACTCTAGAATACTGTTCAGTATGCATGAGGTTTTGAACAAAAAAGTGCAGACACTTGGCATCATAAACACAGAAAAGAGAAAGAAGGCCCTCACCAACTACTTACCCGATCAGTGAGCTGAAATAGCAGAAAAGCTAGTTAGAAATAAATGGAGAAGCATAAATTAGTGAGTTTTTAATAGGTGGCGAATCGCGATAATTGAGAAAAAGTGGTTAGTTTGAACAGCAACAAAATTATGGAACATCTTTTCATAGTGGACATTTGGGGCCAGATGTCTAGTACGACATTTTTCAAAGTTTGCGTAACTGTAAACTTATTGTATCAAAAGATTGACAGTGTAAAGACTTTATGCTTAGTTCGCCTATCGGCACAAAAGGATAATCACAAAGAGCCTAGTATCAAGCACAATGATGCTAAACTATACAAATACCATCAACCAAGCTTCGTGCTTACTAACCAATCGAACAAGTGCAAAAATGACATTCCAAAATACTGACTTACCGTCTTTTTAACAAAAATGTTCAATTTCTGGCCCAATTCAACTGTACCAGTCTGAGATTTGTCTGGAGTGCACCGAATAGCTTGGGCAGGAATATTTTTCAGATTTTCCGGCACTTCACGTAATTCCCCAGACATAAACTCTACATTGCCATAATCAACAAGGAACACTTTGTTATCATTATAAACTGTTGCTCTGTACCTAAACAGCATATGACACTCACTAGAACCCAAAATCAAACCTTACCAAGCATCATCAAAAAAGGCCAAACACATCATCCCCTTTGTCGGATTGTCAATAATAGGCTGACTTTCAGCTAATTCCAAACACTGGCACAAAATATCTTCAATTTTGTCAGCAACATCCGCAAGCTGTACATAGAAGTTTGTTTCTTTTAGAAAATAGCTGACCACAACTTCGTATGAAGCTCCGATGGTGAGCTGTTGTAGTTCATAGGGAGGTTGAAAGTCGGTTAATGAGATGGTTGAACGTGGTTGCCCAGGTGCCACTTTGTGTGGCGCACTGCCGCTCCAGGTCTTATCAGATCCATCATTTTTTGGCTGCGAAGAGAAATGTGTTTTTTTGATTGCGCCTTGAGAAGAGCCGTTGCTCAATTGATCGACATCAGTATTCTGTAAAAAAAAATGTTTCCAAAAAATGGATCTAGTTTCGAGATCTGAGTCTATATGACAGCGCTTTTTGAAGAACAATGACCAACTCTTCTTGAAGAAGTGGTATTGAGTGAATGCTCGCTTCTCTCGTATGATAAGTCACATCCCACGCTACCTAAACGGTGTATATTACAAAAATGGTGATCCACCGGCCACCGGTCATGCGGACGTCCGTATCGTAACAGTGCTGGTTTGCAAATATAACAGCCAATCAGATTCGTACTATCAAATGTATGTGACTTGTTCGCGTTATCAAAAGAGCTTGTAATGTAAGTTGAAGTTTAAACGCTGTCATAATATTTGAACCGTTTGATATATGCGAACGAATTTAGAACACACTACAGTGTGTCCAAGATAAGGATGTCTATCATGGGGATCTTGGAAACCGTAAGAGATACGAAGATGGTTAAATCAGAGAAAAGTTGCGCATTTCCAAGCTCAACAATATGCCATTTAGAAAGTTTCAAAATTCCGAGTAGTTTCGGAGATATGCCTAGAAAAACGAAATTTTCCGATTTCGTTTTTATTTTTGTGACGTTATTTAGAGAGATATAGAAAAACAAAAGACACTACTTTCTCATGGCCACTTTTCAAGCTCTACAAAACAGCGTCGAGAAATTTTCCGTACGACGTTTGGTTTCGTTTGTTTTTTTAAATACGGTCCTGGATTTTTTATGACGGATTTTAAGAGCCTCTTATGTTCCTAAACCAACAATGTATCGCAGTTATTCACAATAATTATATTGATGGATTTTTTCATAAGAGCTCATGTGTAAGAGAGAGACAAAAAATACATTTTTAATAGGATTAAAAACAAACACCTCTTTTTTAATAAGTGTAAAGTAAAAAATCCAGGACCGTATTTAAAAAAAAAACAAAGTTGATGATGGCTGCTCATAGACGAAACGTCGGTTCTTCAATTTAATAACGCTATTTTGTAAAGGGCAAAAAGTGGCAATGAAAAAATTCCATTTATTTTAAAATATCTCTTCAAATGTGGTCAGAAAAACATGAAAACAATTTTGAACAATTTTGTTTTTTTTTGGATAATTTCGGACGTAGTCAGGATGTCATGTCTTTTAAAACGGCATTTTGTTAACCATCAAAATACGCAACTTTGCCTCCATTCCACCGACCTTGAATCTCTTACGGTTTCCAAGATCCCCATGATGATTTGATTTTTTCATTGAAAATGGCGCCCAGCTGTCATTTTGACATTTCCAGCTCACACAACTATGTCAATAAATGGAGAACGTCTTCACATATGGTGTGTCCAAATTTCGTCCGCATATATCAAACCATTCAAAAGTTAGCAGGGGGGGACCTTTTTGAGACGCACTGTATAATAAATGAGCAAACTACAATATGTCTTGCGCTATGCCTGCAGGTTTGAGTTCATGGTTCCTCACACTTTCGCATGATTTGATCACGTCCCACAATTAGAGAATAAGCACCCCGATGTTTTTGGAGTTTTTTTAGTTCGAAGCATCTTCATGGTGTCCCTTTCAGAGTCATCCTTGATCAGTTGATCAAAGAGGTTCTCTCAAGTGATGCGCAAACAGAGAAACCAGCGTTGCTCAGAAAGAAGAATTGTTGCCAAATGTTGCGCCAGCTTTTTGATAGTTAACGTCACAGACAATGTCTTCTATGACAGCTTTGATAATTTGGAAGGGCTCCACTATGTTCCGACAATAGATTAGATTGTGACAAAATAACTTTTCTAATTATCATATCAAGAGAAATACAGAAGAATATAGGATGCAGGTGCCACATTCCAATTCCCCAACTGAACCAGCTCATCCGTAATGGTCAAGGTTTACAGGCGGGGTTAAAGGTTAAAAGAATCCAATTTTTTAAATGGTATGGTACGCCAGTATGGTACGCCCCTGATAAAAATTTTGAAATTCTGAGCTCAAATTCTCATTCAGCATTAAAAGTTTGTATGATGTACCAAATTTCATGATTTTTGTATGTAAGGTTTCGGAAATATTGAGGAAAAACCGTCTTCGGGGTGCCCTATTTAAAGGGGCGTAGCTCCCTTAGGAAGCATTTTTCGGCAAATGTTTATAGGAACTTTTTTTCATGAAAATACCCCAGGAATCACACAACGAATTTTTTACCAATCTTTAGGAAACACCCTGTATACAGGGAGTCCGGTAAGTATATGGCATAATTTCAGGAACGTATAGGGAAGGTCAAAATGACCCCAGTTTGTCATGATTTTTTTTTTCTAACGGAGATACAAAGCCCTAAAGGGGTACCCATCGATTAAATTTTTTAGCTTTTGAATCGGCTTGTTCAATTTGATAAAATTTTAGTATGTTGTGTAGGCCATAAAGACTCATAAAACCATAGTGAAGTCAATATTTGAAATTGTAGGGTGAACCAGGAATGGACTGGCCAAGTGGCCACCAAACCTTTTGGGCCCAATTTTAGACAGGTGTCATTTTACAGGGCTGAAAACTACTTTTTCAAATACTCTGATCTTTTTTCATCAAAAAAGGAGCTTTTCTTTTGTTCCGATAACACTAACCGTTTTCGGGAAAAATAGATTTTTGGTTTACCGGTTACTGCAATAATACACTAAAATACTACGGCGAGACAGCAGTTGTAAGTATTTTTTGAATTGAAAAATTATTCGTCACTCTCAGATTGATTGCCTATAGTAGAATTAGTTAAAAATTGAAAAAAAAACAAAACAAAAATTTTCAAAAAAATTCAAGGATTTTTTTTTTGAATTTGACAAATTCTAGAACTGTCAATCAATCACTCTGAGAGTGTGAAAAAAAATCCATATCAACAATAACAACAAACGGTGTCTTGCCGTATTATTTTAGGTTATTATCGCAATAACCTGTAAAACAAGAACCCATTTTCCACGAAAACGGTTGGTTTTATCGAAACAAAAGAAGAGCACCTTTTTTGATGAGAAAAGGTCAGAGTATTTGAAAAAATAGTTTTCAGCTCTGTAAAATGACACCTGTCCAAAATTGGGCCCAAAAGGTTTGGTGGCCAGTCCGTTTCTGGTTTCCCCTACAATTTCAACTATTGATTTCACTATGGTTTTATGAGTCTTTATGGCCTACACAACATACTGAAATCTCTTCAAATTATATAAGACGGGTCGAAAGTTACAGCAGATACATTGAATCGATCCCCTTTAGGGCTCTGTATCTCCGTTAGGAGGCGCTTTAGAGAAAAAAGTTTTATGACAAACTGGGGTTGTTTTGACCACCCCTATACGCTCCCGAAATTATGCCATATACTCACCGGACACCCTGTATATTTTAAACCACCGATGCCGACGGAAACTGTCTTTTTCAAAATCTAGCTGGAATTAAATCAAAATTTAACTGTTCAATAATCTTCAAACTCATTAGTTAACTTTTTTGCAGACTGGACAGCTGTTAACTGATTTTATCCAAAAAATTCAAAACAAAGCGATGAGGGTGATACTTAGATGTGATAGATATACACGAATTGGAGATATGTTAAATATTTCAAATATGTTATCTAAGCAACAAAATATTTTATACAATGTTTGTGTTTTTATATTTAAGATTAGAAATAAGTTATTGCCCAAATATACAGGGTGTCTCACGGTCTATGGTACGTTAGACGTTTATGAAAAACTAGACATAGGATCGACCTGAAAATTTGGCTAAGTCCATAATCGAGTATGATCTATATTTTAAAAATATTTTCAGTTTTGCAGTGTTGCCGCTTTTTTCCAAAAGTCATAACAACATTCTTATTTTAAATGGACCACCCTGTATATTATTATTTTTTTGGATTCCTTGACTGATTCTAATCACTCTTGCTTGATATACTCCTATAACTATCGCCAGCGGTTTTCGAGATATAAATTAATTCATAATATTTTTGTCGTAAAACACATCAGTGGATTGAGTTCAATAATTTTGTACTTGAAAACGGTGGAGAGTTGAAATTGCTATGCCGACTAGAGGAAGGTAGGTTCATATGGTTCCAATGGAGAAACCGATCTGAAAATATACAGGGGTGCTTCAAATTTATTAATCTTTTTTCTTCACACAAAAATGATTAAAAAATCAATTTTTTCAAATGGAACCCCCTGTATATTACTTGAAAAATGAAAAAGCCAATAAATTTCCTTTCAAATGGTATCCCATGTTCCGGGATCTACAAGAAAAATGCATTTTACTAAAAAATAAATTATATTGGTATACATGATATGAAACATAATGTAGTTTCTAGGGCAACCTATAGTTGACAGGTCACACAGCAATAACAATTTATTTTTAGTAGCAAACTGCAACTAATATACAGGGGGTTCCATTTGGAAAAATAGCTTTTTTATCATTTTTGTGTATAGGAAAAAGATTAATACATTTGAAGCACCCTGTATATTTTCAGATCGGTTTCTCCATTGGAACCATATAAACCTACCTTCCTCTAGTCGGCATAGCAATTTCAACTCTCCACCTTTTTCAAGTACGGAATTATTGAACTCAATCCACTGATGTGTTTAACGAGAAAAATATTATAAATTAATTTATATCTCGAAAACCGCTGCCGATAGGTATAGGAGTATAACAAGCCAAAGTGATTAGAATCAGTCAAGGAATCCAAAAAAATAATAATATACAGGGTGGTCCATTTAAAATAAGAAAGTTGCCACGACTTTTGGGTAGAAGCGGCAACACTGCAGAACTGAAAATATTTTTAAAATATAGATCATACTCGATTATGTGCTGAGCCAAATTTTCAGATCGATCCTATGTCTAGTTTTCCGTAAACGTCTAACATACCATAGACCGTGAGACACCCATAAAGTTCAATTCTTTAAGGATATTCATAATTATAGCACTAGGAATTGTGATGATTTTGCACTGGTGAGGAAGGCTGAAACTAACCAGTTATTTCAATCAATTTTTTATAGAGGATTACTTGAATTCAATCGACTTCCAAAAGTACTGTATATAAATCAATTTAAGAGTATGTTAAGACTTCATGTTGCCAATATTTAATAGGAGAATGAAACCATCATTATTCACTGTCATTCTTAATTAGTCTCTATATTTTATTATTTTCTTATGTTGTATGTGTTGCTTGTTTATTTATTCTAATATACTTTTATCGTTTACCCAATTTGTCAATTGAATGTTGTGAAGCCATGTTGGTTAATAAACGACTATTATATTATAAATAACAAAATATTTATCAATCATTAATAATTGTTGAGAAACGTATCGGTTAGAGAATTTTTTAAATTTATATAGGTCAGGCAACGAAGACCAAAAAATGCCAGATAAGGGAAAAAATTCGTGTAGTTGGGGATTTTGGTACGGTGTAGGATGAGGTGTCCTGAACAATACATATACTAGAAGTTCTGATCGGTCGGGGACCAGCTTGAGAGCAGGGGGGACTCTGCAGGTCACTTTTTCAAACTCCACTTGAATAACTTGAAAACTAATCCAACCAGCGATAAAATACCAGAATGCGAAATTATTCCATGCAAAATTTCCTACAAAAAAGATCTTTCGTATATTTTTCCTAGAAGTTGACGGGAGAAAATTGATTAATTTTAAAATTCTAATTTTCATAATATTTCAACTGCTTCCTCTAACGAGTTACCGATGCACTGTTACTTAGTCATCGGCCCCACTCCTCACTGTGTTGAGTGGTCCACTAAGAGTTTTTGTACACTTATCGAGGTCTAATTTATACTCAACCCTTCTAGTTTGGTACGCCATTGATTAAAATTTCGAAATTTTGAGCTCAAATTCTGATTCTGCTTTAAAAGTTCATGCGATATATGAAATTTCATAATTCTTGTTTGAATGGTTTAGGAAATATTGCGGAACAAAGTGTTTTGGAGTGTCCTATTTGAAGGGGCGTTGCTCGCGTGGAAAACATTTTTCGTCTAATGTTCATAGGAACTTTTTTCCATAAAAATACCTCATGGAAATAAGTCGTCAAAATGAATCACCCCACGCTTAAAAAAAAAATCTATGTTTAATTGAAATAATTATACTGTTACCCATTCATTCTAGCTGATCCGGCAAATTTCATAACATCACTAAGTCAATTTTTGTTAAATTTCTGGATCAAATCCTCAATTAGAACCTACATATCTTACTTGAACAAAATGCTTCGGAAAATAACAAAATTATGCAAACATAACCTCACATGATCAATTTTTGTTAAATTTCTTGATCATACCCGATATTATAATATTGTCATGTGAATACGAACGGATCAAAGGAAGATGGAGTAGATCGCCTCACTCAAATGAACGACGCCATGCAAAGTCAGCACATTTTCGTGTATAAATAGAAGCCCGGTACGCTATTCAATGTGGTGGGAAGAAACGTGATTTACTCCGATCTTCCTTCCCACGAGCAGTGCCAGTCGGAAGCCAAGAAGTCCTCCCGTTTTCACAATACACTTCTGCCCCCGCAGCGAGTCTACTGTTGGGACTCGGACTGGCCAAGGTCCAACATGCTCATCCCACTGTGTGTGCTGTAGGCTGTATTTGGGGAGAAAATAGATGTTTTTATGTGCTGCCCTAGTTTAACTCCCGTCTGACGACTACGTCCCTGGAGCACTATAGGTGAGGGTCCAGACAAAGGCCCAATCTTACGCCTATCGTGACAATATACAAATTTTATTTGAACAAAATATTTTGAAAAATAACAAAACTATGCAAACATAGTCTCACCATGTCATGTTTTCAAAAAATTTTGATCAAATCTCAAATAGTAGTAGTCGAGATGCCGGAGGTTGCGGACGTGTTTACGGACGATGCTCGGTGCTATACGTGTCGAAAGCCATTTGATGATCCCAAAATCATAGTTCAATGTATTAAGTGTAATAATTATTATCATGCAAAGTGTGAAGCAGTGGATTTACGAGAATTTCATCTAAGAAGCGCAAAATGGAAATGCAAACAGTGTGAATCCGAATTTGAAGCTAATACCATCAAAGAGAGAAACCGTAAAAGAAGCAGACAAGAGGATCTTTTAGTGGATGAAAACGTAATCGATTTTATACAAACATCTATAAAAAAATTGATTGAAACCACTGAAGATTTGAGTAAAAAAATGTCTGTATTATCATCGGAGAATAAAGATTTAAAGGAAGAAGTCGCCAGATTAAGTGGATTGTTATCAGTATCGGCACATTCTCGGAATTCCAATGCTATTGTCAATATGGATGCGCGTAGCTCATATGCATCAGCTGTTGCAAGTGTAAATAACGTTCTTGTTATTAAGCAGAAATATTCAACAAACAAGGATGGGGACTCCGAACAAATAAAAGACCAATTAAAATCAAAGGTAGACCCAGCTGAGCTTGGTATAGGATTGGTAATAGGTCGTACCCTTAAGAATAAGAACGGAATAATTTTGAATTGTGGCAAAGTGAATGATATAATAACAATCCAATCGCAAATTCAACAAAAAATGGGTGTGGATTATGAAGTCACAAAGCCAAAAATATTAGAAAGGCGGTACAAAATTATTGGAGTATCAGAAACTGAGCATACTGATCTCGATGATACATTAAAATCAAAAATCATCTAGCAAAATAATTTTGGGAAAGATAGTTCAGTAAAAATCTTGCGTAGAACAAATATAATGAATAATAAATTTAATTTGGTCATTGAAGTAGACGCTAACACAAGTGAAACAATTATGAAAAATGGAAAAATTAATATTGGTTGGAGCCGCTGTAATAGTTATCCAGACTATGGTGTTGTACGATGTTATAAATGTTGTAAATATGGACACATACAAAATAATTGTCGTGAAAAAGTTGTTTGTCCAAATTGTGCTGGTCCTCATGGAAAAAGTGATTTTGATAGTACTGTTAAGAAATGTATCAACTGTGTTTCAACAAATCAAAAATTTGGAATGACTTTCAATACAGATCATGCAGTATGGGACAGTAAGTGTGCCGTATATCAAAAATACGAGAAATTACAGCAACGTAAGTTTGTATCATAGCAATTATTAGAAGGGAGTGATGTCATGAGGAATAAGCAAAATATAATGTATCTGAACTGTCAAGGGTTAATCAATTATTTGGACGAAATTAAGTTACTAATTCCGAAATACAATCCTATAGAAACTCATGTTACTACAAATATTACTGACAGTAAAACTATTATACGTGGTTATAGGGCCATTCACTGCATAAGTGATAGCAATAGGACTGGAGGCGTTACACTTTATGTGAAAAAAAATATTAAATACTCTACTAAAATTAACAAAAATATAGGAAGAGATGTGTGGGTTTTATCAATTGTTGCTGACTTAAATAAAATAAACACGAATATCACAGGAATTTATCGTTCGCCATCAGGATCAGATAAAATATTTTTTGAACAATTTGAAGATTTGTTGGAAGACTTGAGTGAATTAGATACGGTTCAAATTATACTGGGGGACTTCAACTATAGTTACCTCAAAGACACACATTACATCAAAAAACTCAAACAAATACTGCAAATAAATGGACTATACCAAATTGTCAAGGATCCTACTAGAATTACAGCGAATTCCGAATCCCTCATAGATTATGCAATCACAAATAACAAATCCCTGTCCTGTAATAAATGTCCTGTTGAGCCCGAAAATTAGTGACCATAACATAATAGAAATCATTATCAAATCAAGACCTATGGAATCGGAAGCAGTCACTTATGAACGTTTGGATTATCAGAGGAATAAATTTGAGAATGACTTGAGAGCTGCTGATTAGAACAATTCCATAACAAATGTGAATGTATTGGCGGAATCTTTGATTTCATCGATAACCCAGTCGCTTGGGGAGATGACTGTCACAAAGATGAAGAATAATTGTCCAAAGCATGAAGTCAACAAATGGATAACACCTGAAATTTTGAAAAAAATGAAAATAAGGTATGCGAAATATAAAGCAGCCGTGTTATTGAGGGTTGATGACATCTGGATTGAGTATAAAATACTACGAAATGAGGTGAACTCAATGATTCAGGAAGCCAAAAACGCATTTTTCAGTGATATTCTGGATAATAACAGAACAAATTCGCAACAACTGTGGAAGAATCTGAAACAACTAATGCCAAATAAAATGAGTGATAATCAAAAAGTGATATGGAATGGATCTGTGATAGACAATAATTGTGATATTTCGAACTGTTTCAATGAATATTTTATCAATAGTGTCGTCCATTTCACCAACCCACGATTTTAATTATATTTTAAGTTTTATTAACACCAAGGACTTATTCACTAATTTTGGGACATTGAGCATGAGTCAAGTGAGGACAATCATCAGAGATCTGAAAAATACATCGGGGTGTAACAATCAAATTTCGTCTCTGATATTAAAAGATGCCTTTGATATTATAGGGAACCGATTTCTGGATGTTAGGAATACATCATTGAGAAATGGTAGTTTTCCAGAAGAATGGGCAACGTCTGTAATAACTCCTGTCCAAAAAGTGTCAAATAGTTGTAGAGTGGAAGACTTTCGTCCAATAAATAAAGTGTCACCTCATGAAAAAGTCTTAGAGGTTGCTGTGAAGGACCAATTGCTAAGCTTCTGTGATAGAAATCATGTGTTGAACGAGAACCAATCTGGATTTAGAACAAGTCACTCTTGTGAAACAGTGCTACTCCAAGTATGTAAGGAGTGGATGGACTCCATAGACAAAGGAATGTTCGTGATATCTATTTTTTTGGACTTCAAGCGTGCCTTTGAAACTGTAGATAGAGAGCTGTTATTGAGTAAACTATGGAAAATAGGGATCAGGAACACAGTACTACAATGGTTTCATTCATATCTTGGAAATAGGACACAGAGGGTCAAATATGAAGGTATCTACTCTGATATACTACACACTACTTCGGGGGTTCCACAGGGGACAGTACTTGGACCATTGCTGTTCACACTCTATATCAATTATATTTTCAAGCATGTGAAGCACTCCACCATCAAACTCTTCGCAGACGACACAATGATATACATTTATGGCTCCAATATAGATACCATGCTTGAGAATATTAAAAAGGACCTACATGAAATTTAATTGTGGTTGGGGGACAATAACATGGCTTTGAATGTGCAGAAATGCAAATTCGTTGTTTTTGGAATGGCACAAACAATCAAGAAGCTGGACGATGTTGATATCAAGATTACCATCAGTGGGCAAGATATACAAAGGGAAAAATCAATCAAATACCTGGGTGTGATGCTGGATGAACAATTAAGTTTTAATTTGCATGCAGACTATATTTGTTCAAAAATGTCTAGGAAGGTATATTTCATAAAAACAGTAGGAAAAAATCTGTCGCCTTTGGTTAAATTGCTTCTTTATAAATCGCTCATATCACCACATCTCGAATACTGCCCTACGATTTTAGTCAATTTATCAAAGGAAAAAATTAATCAGATACAAAAAATTCAAAATAGAGCCCTACGTTTCATATTGTCATGTAATCGTTATACGTCCATTGATTTTATGTTAAATACCTTAGATCTTTTGAATGTTATAGATACGTTGAATTATAAATGTTTCATTTTTATATATAAAATGAAAAATCATCTTGTACCTGAATACCTGTGTAGGGAACTAAAATATGTAAACCAAGTACACAATTATCCGACAAGAAGTGGAAGTGATTTTTATATATCGAGAAGTTGACTCACCAAAACACATGGCACTTTATTTCGTAGTGGTTTAATAAAATTTAATTCCCTGCCAACACACATAAAAGATGCAACTGATCTCAATAGCTTTAAATCTAGACTGAGAACCTTTATTATAGATCGTTACATTATGAAATGATTATTTTTTGTAAAAATGTTTTGTATATTCAAATTTGTAACTATATTGTACTATATCTTATTTATAAAATTATTGTAAATTGTAAAGCTCTGCTTAATAAACGATTATTTATTATTATTAATAATAGAAGCTACATACCTAATTTGAACAAAATCCCTTGAAAAATAACAAAATTATGCAAACATAACTTCACTCAGTTAATGTTTGCTAAATTTCTTGATCAAACCCTAGCTTAAAACCTACATATCTTATTTGAACTAAATCCTTTGGAAAATAAAAAAAATATGCAAACATAACCTTACTTGGTCAAATTTCTTGACCATACCCCAAATTAGAACCTACATATCTTATTTGAATAAAATCCTTTGGAAAATAACAAAACGCTAAAAACAACCTCACTATGTATTATTAAAAAAAAAAAAGATCAAATCCCAATCAGAACCTACATCTCTAATATGAAGAAAATCCTTTGGAAAACAACAAAACGCAAACATAACCTCACTATTAAAAAAAAACACCCTATTAAGCAAAACTATTGTCAGGTGTAAGCTCACTTTAATAGAACGAAATATTGTTTGGTTTGTTTTTTTTTCAAAAATGAACTCACATCAGTTATTATTTCTTTACTTAAATATTGTTTGGGTTGTGGTAGACTTTGGGTCTTCAATATTCTGGGTTAGCTTCAGCGACATCTTAAAGTGTGAGTAATTAGAAATATGAACCTTTTTCTGCAATACATATTCAGCAACTCAAATTAAATGTCATGTTTTTATGTATACAGGGTCTCCAATAAGACATGGATCAAACGACTCTGGGCGATAAAGGATGCCATTTGCAATAAGATAAACCACAAATTGTTATCCTCAAGAGGGCCAATACAATGGACAACTTATTCGTCCGCTGACACTACTCAAAATAATAGCTGTTGCGGAGCAAATCAGGCGCAATAAACAAGCCATATTTACGATACTCTTACTTAGTTTTAAGACTTTTGAAAAGTTGTACTTTTTTCAGATCAATCCCTTTTATACACTATTTTCCATCAATAATTGTATAAACAAAATTCGATGAGACTTTATACCAAATACTGGTGTTTGAAGAGCAGTACAGCAGTTTGAAAGTCATAAGACTTCTGAGACACAACCAATCTAAAAATATTTCACTTACCTTATCTTCAAACTGATTCACATTCCTCTTGTCAGTCAGTCTCTGACTCAAACCCCCTGATTGTGCTCCAACCGAATTATTCAAACGTCCAGCATTCCCGTTGAAGTCCTTCTGGGGTCTCTGGTTGGTCATCCCGTCACTCTTCCGGCCTCTATTGTAAAAACTAAACGAAGGACGACAATTATCAGGAACCCTCTTAGGAATGTAAGAACACGGGCTAAGACAAAATACTAGGAATCAGGAGTTGTAGCGGGGATTTCCGTACCTTTCTCCATTCTGGACAGATTGAGGGGGACTACGAACGGACACAACATCCCTGGTTATGGTGATATTGTCACCTTGCTTCTGCACTTGACGCTGACGGCCAGTTTGATTAGCTGATGATAAACCTAAACGGGCTTTGACTCGGTCGAATACGTTGACCACTTCATCTTCGCAGAAGGTTTTTTGAAAATTCAGACAGTAGTTGAAAGCTTGATCGTAAAGGTACTGTTCAAACACTTGAATGTCCATTCTGAAATGGGTTTTTGTAACATCAGCTTTGATGATGAACGGATTTACTGTTTGGGGATGATGAAGCGATCATATGCTGATTCAGGCATAATGGTGACGCCCATTTTTTTAAGACTTCTGGCGTTGACGAAAATTTCGTCCTCGCTCAGAACAACTTCGACTAGATCTCCGTAAATGTTCACATAGTTCTCGTCTGGGCAGAAGCCTTGCAGTTGGTCCTCCATTGCGCTGGTTGGGAATAAATTTATCAGTTATGGAATTGATTGCTATTGAACGACATAAATGGGTTTTTGAACAATATACAGCCGATAACTAGTTATCCGACCACTAATGTTGTTTCAATGGGTTCAAACTGATAGCAATACGGGCACTGAAGATACCGTCATGGATGTTCAAAAATTCATAATAAAACCACACGATAACAAAACAGTTGCGAGAATCACTCTGATATTAGGCTTGGATTATCAGGTCCATGACAGAATGAATAAGGAAATTCGTTATTCACTGTTTGATTCAGCAAAATTATATCGCCGCTTATAGAGTAAAAAAACAATTACGGACAAGCTGATTTTTTTCAGGGTTTGTCAGCGACTGTCTTCTGAGTATAAAATTAGCAAAATCGGAAATTTTCCTTTGTATTGTGCTTCAAGAAAATCCTCAGTTACAAATTGTACATAAGAACATTCACTATAACTTTGACCTATGATTTTTTTTTATAAGTTTCATATTTTTTGACTTAGCGGCCCTTCAATGAGCCATTTGGGGTGATTTTAACGGTTGTATTGCGATTAAATCCAGAGTCTTACTCATAATTGAACTGTTTAAAATTAGCAGAAAATGAACTTTGTTTCAGTTTCAAGTTACAGCAGTTCTAGAAGAACTATCTACACATGCGCATTCCATTATTACTAACAGACATATTGAAGTGCGCATGTGTAAATAGTTCTAGAGGTTTTCGGGACTGCTATAACTTGGAATCAAAAGAAAACTATAATAGTTATCACAAATTGCATACAAAAGTCAGATAGGTATGTAACTAAAAAAAATTAAAAGAACATTATGACAACAGACGATAAAAAATAGAGAGAAATCGACTCACCAGGTAAAATAAAATGCTAAAAAATTGTCTAGAGAAGTGAAAATCATGAAGAATAAACAAAAACTCAAGAGATATACTGGATGTTGCAAAATGAATGAGCCATGGAGCAACTATTTTGACATGTTGTACACAGGGGTTTATTGAGAAGGTAGGTGAATCACATTTCTAGTTTTCAAGGTGGCGCCATGTTCACACATTTTTAAGGAAAGTAACTTTTTATGTACTTTATATAATTAACATTTTCATGTTAACCCTTGAAGTCCATGGCAAGGGTATCTCTAAGCAAAAACTGATCTGATAGTACCTACACAATTACCCTAATTCATATTATCCTCTCAGATGGATTAGTAAACGAAGCTTTGCTGGCTGAATGGCCCCCACGTAGCCCAGATTTCAACCCCATAGATTTGTTTTTGGGTAAAAAAATTAGAACCTATTTTCAATTAAGGGTCAAAATCTGGTGCACATTATGATTGTTTCTCGTAAGCTTGATTAGAATTGATAAGAAATAATCAAAAAAATATAATACATAAGTTCATTGAAATAAGAAGTTCAACCTATTTGCAATACATTTTTCATTATTCTCCACAGATTATTATTCCTCCTAAATATCCTTTGGAACGATTTTCCTACTTGAATACAGTGAAATGGATAAATTCAGGGAAAAAATCATTCTTCCGATAATCATAATGCTCAAAAAAATATTAAATTATTAATGATAGAACTTCGTTCAGAGATTTAATACCTGGAGCTTTTCTTTCTTTCTTATTATCTATTTGAAAACAGATTAGACTATCAATCATTTTATCAATGGAAAATCTAACTACAAAAATTCCAATTCGAATCACCCGCCAAATGTATTTACTTCTGACCAATCACGGGGACGTAAATACCCAGCTGCATTTCACTGTAGTTTATTGTAGACTGTATAAGCTGTCATCAATTGACACTGTTGACAGGTTTCTGAAATGGCCTATTTTGTAGGTGTGTTTGTTATTTCGGTGGAGCGTAGGGTACTGCAGACTGTCGGTGTAAGTCACAGTGTAAGGGAGATTCAAAAAACGCGTTTGTGCAGATATTCTAACCTAAAAAATAAACAACCAAAAAACAACGATGAATGATTCGAAACGTAAAGTTAAAGTATTAGAGATTATAATATTGTCTGAACTTTTTGACGATGATGACGATCTATTCTGATTAACAGCTTAACCGAAATGATTTTGAATACACATGACAGCAAGAGTTTTTTGAGACTGTGGTGCCTGCCTATACGAATATTGAATTTAAAAGGCCTTTCCGCATTGGTAGAAATTTATTCAACGAATTAGTCAAGATATTGTACTACCGAAAAGTATTCCTATCTGGACCATTACAATAGGACACACTAGAGAAAGCAGTTGACTGTATTTATGTGGTTTGCAGGTCATGGACTGTTCACAAAATGATCGACAGAATAACAAAATTTATCACTGTACACAACCTGTTTTCATCACCCATTTTAATTAATTTGATAAGATCCACACTGATTCTTCACTACAGATTTTCTTTTTTGTTTATCTTTATTATAAGTTAGGTTATAACATGGTTTGTTTACAAAATACACGAAATAAGCTCTCCACCCTATTTTACACTACGCTACACTTGTCACACCTTCTCTTGACCTGGGGTAGCGATTGAAGTAATTATTGATATAACAAACACTACACTGTCTGCACTAACAGCAAAACAAACGTCGCGGTGTAGAAAAGTGTAAATTCGTGTGTACTAGTGGAGGATAACTGTTATCCAAGTAACAAGGTGTGTTTGCCTTGTTACTTGACGTTCAGCTTGTCATTTTACGAATTTTTGCCACCCCCATTTTTTTTTTCAAAAGTTAATAGAGTTTGAGGAATAATTGGTATTTCTGAGAAATTTATAATTCCATCGATAATGAACGGAATGTGCATTGAAAATTACTCAATCAGGACATACCCAATATCAAAGTCTTTATTATTTTGAAAAGTTTTTGTGATTTGCAGTTGAATGTCCTCGCTATTTATTTGTTAAATACCTCAATATAAATGATCTTTTAGTTCCTTGTACCGTCGATTCAAAGAGGAATACAATAAATGTCATTTTGACGTTATCATGTCAAAAAATGATTTTCATGGCACGTTCAGAGCTTCAGAACGTTTTCGATGGGATATTATCAGTATTTCAGTTAGTATATCCCAAAACACAAAATATCAACTTAAAAAAAAATTTGTCACGTAAAATACGTAGAATGACAATATTAACGCGACTAACTAACAAAATACAGCAGGGGCTAAAAAGATCAAGTTATGGTCTATTTCCATTGACTTAATGTTAATAGCCACTTTCATTTGTCAATCTTTATTGACGAGAGATACTGGAATACTGAACGGAATTTACTTCGATTTAAAAAAAAAGCATGCAAGGTTTCATACAAAAAGTTCTATACAAAATAGATACATACAGTTCTATATAGATAATCCAGTCTATAAAAATCGATAAACACAAATGAAGATCGAATTGTTTGCTTCAGCTCTAAACCATAAACATTCAGTCAATGCGTATTTGTGTGTTGACGTACAGAGAAAACATGTTCCTGTTAGTCTATTTAAAGTTCAAAGGTAAGAATAAAAAAACCTGTTTTTGTGAGCAGGAGATGAAGAATTCTTCACTCTAGGTCCTAGGCCAACTTTTATAGAAATCAGCTCATTAGTTGAGTTAGTTCATAAGTCTAAGAAAAAAAAAAGAAACGCTCTATAAACAATGTGAAAGAGTTTGATGATGAAATTTCACTATAATGAGATAAATAAAATTATTGGCCCGTTGGCTTGAACAGAAAGGTGTTAAGTGCTATTTATAAAATAGGTTGAAACTTGTATGTATACGGGGTGATCCAAAAAACGCTTGGCGGAAGATTCGTCATCCTCAAATCAAAGTAGGTACATATTTATAATCATTTCCCAGAATGTTGTTATTTCTTCTTTTCCGTAAAAAAGAAAATAACAAAAGATGGTATGGTATGGAACCAAGATAAGGGCGGTTATCCAGTATAGGAATAACCAATGATGATAAAGTATATCCTTGGAATAAGCAATACTCCGTATTACCCTATACTGGTGTAAAGTAAGTACTTGTGAAAATTTTAAGGTGTGAATCTTTGACTAATTATAAGACGAAAAGTTCATATGAACGTAAGTCCAGAACGGCTTGGTTTTTGAGACACTTTTTCTTTGGCCGTTTTGGATATATTTGGAGTAGTTATTCCATTTAAAAAACCCGAGTTTTTCTGGAAAAACTAAAGTTTTTTGTAGTCTATAATTTGTCAAGACCCTGTACATTATTGTGAACAATGATGAATATTATTTGAATAACCAGCATTTTTTATAGGTACCCCCAAAATTTCATTGTTTTACGACCAATCAAGCGACGAATATTCCCTGAGATCAAAATTGTTTTTTTTTTAAATGCAAATGCAAATTTAATGTAAACGTGTTTATATTTAAAATTAGGAAGAAAATGTTACCACTTTATATTTGTGATAAAGTTAAATATTTCATTGATGTACATGATTATGGAACCAGACAGTGTAATGATTTTATATTGTTTAACAAATTCTAGTCAGATGCTAAACTTACTTTTACATAAGAGACTTCAGGAATTCAATCAGCTACCTGCTTACCTGAAGAAATGTGATAATTTGAACCAGTTTAAATGTCTGTTGAGGAAACATGTTTTAAACCAAGTTTAGAGTTGTTGTTTGTATTTGCTTTTTACATTAATTGTTATATTATAAGATTTTAATTTTACATTTATCATTTTTTTACTAATTGGAACTGATTTTTTTTTATATTATTGAGGATTTGTGTAATTTTGTAGCTTTATGGTAAATAAAGATTATTATTATTATTGAATATATCAAAAACGTTCAAAGATGGCCATAAATATCATAAAATAAACTGACCTTAATTTTGAAAGAGGAATTTAAATGTTCCATGAAAAATTGGGGATGCCATTTAAAATAATTGACCAAGCTACTTGCGCTATAACCGGAAGTGATAGAAAACTGCGAATATTTCAAAAAAGTAGTTCATGGTCGAGAACCTTTGAGTGTAAATTTTTATAAGCATATCATCATTACTTTCCCAAGTTCCTCGAAAGACGCTGTTATATGGCTCCTACCAATTTATAATTTTGAATTGTAAACTTACCAAAGTAGAGTGAAATTACCAAGAGGTGGGCTTACACATAGAGGATTAAAATATAATATGAAAATATATAACAAAAACTTGAACAAGACCGGAATAAGGATAGTTGGTCAAAACGGGACGCAACATTCACAGGAATCTTGACAGGAATACACATGTCGAATATAAAATTGAAATTTATAAACAATGAAATAGCGCTGACGGAACGTTACATCTTCACACTTGAAACTTTATAAAATAACTGTTGAAATTATGGGAGAGGATGCCCAGATAAAAAACCACATAAATACTCACGATTGATAAGAATTTATTTATGTGGTTTTTTATCAAGGCATTCTTTCCCGTAATTTTAACGGTTATTTTGAAATTCAGCGCTATTCTATTATTAATACAGCCGCTAGCAACAGTTCTGTATTTTTTTCTAGGTCCACGGCAACTTTTTTTTTCAAAGTTAATTTGAATGTTTCAAATACCAGATTGTCGTGGGTAGACCGCCAAACTATGACCAGTTTTCTTTTTGAGTATTTTACATGCTAGTTACATACGGGGTTGTGAGGAATTACCAGAACGATCGATCATTTCAAAACATACACGGCTTAAAAAAAAATGTCTTAGATGAAAGTTGTTAGGTTTTCAAAAATCTACATATTATCTGTAATAAATAGTGTTATAGCGTTTTATGAATTCCAAGACTGAAATTAATCAGTTATTTCTGTCACCAACTGGATAGCGTTCAAAACATTTCCAAATTTGAAGAAATATTTATACCTATTTATACAAGATTAAATGGTATTAAATTAAAAAAAAAAAAGCAAGCAGCGTATACCGATCTTGGCATAGAAACGCCTGTTTTTAGTAGTTTTGATCTTTGACAATTAGTATTTTCATATTGCCAAGTTTTTCATCTTAATAAAGCATATTTGTAATGGAAAGACGAAATGAAAATGGGTCAGTCATTTGTAGCCTTAGCTTTAGTAGCACCAATATTGCGACGTGGTCACAAAAGTGATTTTATCCAAGAAATAGTATTATTTGTAGATTCCAGTGTTTCTTGCGGTCAAACCAATACTGTACAGTTAACTTTTTATTTAAAGTTAAAGTGACAGATCAAAATTGGAGGTTGAAGGTTGGCAAAAAAAAATCAAATAATGACATTATGTGCTCCAATGATTTTCCGACAACTAGATATAGACCGATGTCTGTTTGTGTATAACATGTTTATACATTGAGGGGAGAGAGGAATTTTTGCGAGTTTGTCAAACTGCAAATTTAATAAGTAGCTACCTTGTATTCAAGGTATTTTTATTCTAATTACTCTATACTCTATGAGTGCATCTCCGGTAGTTACCAATTATATAATATGTACATTTTTAGATCACTAGAGATAATAAAACATTCTAAATGAGACCCATATTTTTCCATGAACCTTAGTTACTTATGTAGACACGATGCAACGAAATACATCTGGCAAAACGACACAAATGCCTATTTGAGATCAACCAATTACAGCTCATAATCATCTTAACCAATCATAGCCAGTAGCTCCCTTGGAACACTGTTGTCGGCTTGTTCAAAATTCAATATTTTTGAAGGCCGAACAGCTGATTTATGTGAACAAAACTTATCAATAATCAGTAAATTATAACCGTCCTATAACACCAACGACATTGAAACAAATAAAACATTAAAACATATCCTCGTTAATAAACTGGTTAATCCCTTTTGATAAAAAGTGAAAATTCTGAGTGCTTTCTATTTGCAACAAGGCAACGTTGAACGAACGTTGAACGAATTCAACGAACGAGATGTAAATAATAAGATGTTTATTATAGTGACAAACAATTTGCCCGGAATCAAGGGTGTACGCTAGTTCTAGTGGGTTCTATGTTATAAGATGTGCTCGCTAATTGGAATGAAAACATAAAATATTTGAAAATATACTTAATTTTCTCGATTAAAGAAGGATTTTGATCATCAATTCCAAAATTATGATCACTCTCTATTCTCGAACGTTTTTTTCTGTCAAATCAAATACATTTTGAACATAGCAAAATAAAACGAATCACAGTTCAATTTATGACTATCGAAATAGAACATGTTTGCCAACCTTTAACCTACAATTTTGATCTGTCACTGTAACTTTAAATAAAAAATGAGCTTTAGTAACGCTTATATTTTGCGTTTCCAACATTGTAAATTTCATTGGATTGTCAATCAAGAGAAGAGAATTATTCATTTGCCTTCAGGTTATCAAGAAATCTGATATGCTCAGATGGTTTTGCAAGCCAAGGGTTTCCTAATATAATCATCAGTAATGATAGTGATAGTACAGTTGGACAAAAAGGTTTAGCAAAAGTATTTCATCACATCACCTAACTTTAGTGAATTTTCCATAATAATGGTCGACCATTCATAGTTGAGTGTCAAAGTTAAAAAACGAAAACGTAAACTAGATGACCCTCTGGGCGCCACTGGAATGAATAATGGTGTTTTGATTACACTAAAAAATGCTGAACGTATATTATAAAGTTGAACATTAAACAATCAACACCAAACACTTCAATGTCAGTGACATCTTGTGCCATAAACACAAAAAAGCCAATTCTACTGCGAAATCACAAAAAGACAAACAATATTTTTTGGATATAAATTAATTGTTTCTTTTTTAGCAAGTTTTTTAGGTTCCACTGACAAAGGAAGCAGATTCGCTTCCGGAACGTTCGATATTGATAGGTTTTATTGTTTACTAAAATTCTTTCTTTTCAGATAATATAGAAGATCCGGTATATAAACACTAGTTTGATTGTTTTTTGATAGGGTGTGGCGAAATACCCAAAAAAATCTGATAAATCATAGATATAATCTGTGTTATTAGAATGAATCCAAAACCTACCTGAGTCGTTTATTTTCACAGCTCGATCCGGATCAAAACTCAAATGACTTGAAAACTGAATGCTTTATCTCTAATTTCGGGTCTAATTTATTTCGAAGATTGAGATTAACAGTATTGTATTTAACAGGACCGAAATACCGGAATATAACCTCACTTTTTAAAGAAATCTAACCTAAAATTTTTCAATGTTGACATTATGACAAGAAAGCATTGAACTCGAAACTACCGTACCTGGAAGGGACCCATCCGTGCTGTTTACATCGAGTTGACTGAAGACATATTTTCGACTAGAAAGAGATAGAGACAGAAAGGGGTGTCTATCTTTGTCATATCTGTTGACATAATATATTAGCTGTGTTTGTTATGCACCACTAGTGCACACTTTTTCACACTGCAATAGTCAGTGTGGCTTTGTTTATGAAATGTTTGTCTGTTTTTTAGGATAGAATCTTAGTACGTTTAGTAAGGATATTCTATCCTAAAAACCAGACAAATATTTTACAAACAAAGCCACACTGAGCGTTGCAGCTAATATTATGTTCAATGAATATGTAGCTTTCTATAGTTTGGGTGCCAAACAAAATGGTTAATTTCTGCAGTGCATTTGGGTGTGGTAATAAATACACTCCAGAAAAGCAGATTTCATTTTTTGGCTAAGTGATATAACTCCAATTATTAAGGACAAGGGCACCTTAAGTATACCTACAAGAAATTGTCCTAGTTATGGGCCCTACTCACACTCTTGCAGCAGGGGCAATCTAGGCCTGCAGCAGGACAAACTTCCTTGTAAAGTACGTTTTGTTTTGAAAATGTGACAATTTCACATCCTGTTCGAGTTCGTTGGTACTACTAACATCATTTCCAAAGTTTGTTTTCTCATATCTTGCTTGAAATAATGCTAGGAAGGTATGAAGGGGCCCCTACCGCCCTGCTTAGAAGACGATCTAGGAAATTGCCCCAATCGCCCTGCCTCCTAGATTGCCCCTGCTGCAGGCGTGTGAGTAGGGCCCTTTGGGAATTGACGATGGTTAACACTCCAAGAAATGCAAAGGTTCTATTAGGACATTCCTCAAGCCCCCTATCAAAAAACACCATATTTATTAGTTTTAATGTGACCTCAAAAATAAAAGTATTTTCATTTTTATATTAAGCTATTATAGTTTTCCAAGTTGATACCTTAATACATTTACTTTACTCAATACACAGGTTAAACATATAAATCACCCTGCACCTACTACCTACCCTGTATTTTCTCAACTTTTTAATCGAATTACGGATCATCTAAGTATTTACTTCATTATTTACTAATTTGTTTCTTACTTTGCATTTTTCCAGATAGTTATTTGAAATATATAGATCCATCATATCATGATAATTAAGACTACTAAGTATGCACAGAATTGTAGTCATTTTTTCCAAACAAATCAACCGCTTTTTCAATTTATCTTCAAACTATTTGAAAACCTCCGACTTCGCATAAGGGCAATGAGTGTGACAAAGATAGCATCCCCTTTTTAGTCCAATCAAAATATACCTATGCGCCAAAAAAATACGACTAAAATTGCCTCAGCTGTCGACACGACAGGGGCCCTTCCAGTTACGTAGTATCGAGTTCAATGCAAGAAAGTGACTAGTGCACTGTCTAGACAGATTCCCAATAAAAATTGCTGCACTGTCCAACATGCGCAGTGCCTTGTTGTCAAGTTCACGATGAATATAATATAAATATAACCTAAAAAGTTAAGTTCGAAATTCCAGCTGCGGTTTGTTCACAATGCAAAAGTAAAAAAAAATCCTTATGACACTTGTGATATTATTTTTCGCTGAAGCAAATAAAGTTGTTGGAAAAAACATTTTCCATTGGAAAAAGTGATACCACTAAACTTAAAATAGACAGTATACCTAAATGAAAGAATATTTAGACAAATTTTCGAGCAAATTTTTCTTCAAGATAAAGCGGTTTTTTATTAAATTCTTGATAACTTTCTCTCGAGCTTTCTCTCATGTATGAGGAACGCTAACACACTATCAACAATAGTTCTCCAATAGCCCTTTCTCACAGCTACCTTTGTAAGGTTTTGTCACCGAACAAATAACATATATTTGTTCGGTGGTTTTGTCATGGTAAATCTATTCTGATTGAACATGTCACATTATTGTCCGTCTTTCCACGCACCACGCACCAAATAAGTTTTCGGGGACGAGTCAAGTGAGAGTGTAAACAGTGAATTTTGAATCACACCATAGAATTCATTTACTGGTAGTTTTGCTGCAGTCCAGTAATAGTCTTCATAATTTTCGGCTATTCTGTTTCTTAAAAAAAAATATTTTTCGACTATCATATCAAAAACAAAATAAAACACTCTTAATTGTCATTGCATGAAACTCAAACTTGAAATTAAACGGTAAAATGTTTATGTTCTTATTACGAACAAAATTGACGAGCTGGAAATATTTGGTAATTAAGTATATGTATTAATAATTAGCAATTGCTCAATAAAACAAAAAAATATATCCATTTAACTTCTCTCAACTCTTGAGGGAATTAAAACAATAATATCAAATTATTATAAGTAACCTGTTCCAAAAGACTTCCATTATTAGACTATTAGACAAGTATTTAATTATTTTTTGACAAAAATAGGAATTAAACTTTCAGATTCAAACACATTGATCTACGAAACGACGCTTTTTCGGACCCATGTTGATGGAAAATGTTTGTCTTATTTTAATTGCGCACATTTCTTCCTTTAGAAAATCATGCTGTATGTAGATAATCACACTGTCGGTATCATATGGTCGGTATCTTGCGGTTCCGTCTAGCTCGACAACGCACTGCCATTGATTAATGACAGGTGTCATTAATCAATGCGCACTGCGCATGTTGGACAGTGCAGCAATTTTTATTGGGAATCTGTCTAGACAGTGCGGTAGTCACTCCCTTATGACATTGTGAAAGGAGGGTGAAGTGAAGCCATAGATAGCCTATAAAACTAGGTATATGCCATAGATATATATATCTAGGAGTAAAGCTAGGCGAAAGAGTTGGATCCAAAATTGGCGAGAATTAAAGATTGAAGAGTTTATTTCGTGGATTTGGATTGGCTTGACCTTGACTCAAGTCAATCCTACAAACTATAGGCATTGGATTTATTAGGTCAAGCTCAACCGTTCAATAGAGCATTAAGGGGTATCCAAATGGGATTCACAGTTTCGATCCGGATCGAAATATCGAAATAAACGTGGTAAATGGTGTAAAGTTTAGTCTGAACTACTCTAAACATGAAGTAAAAAAGAACAATGTGTAATAAATAACCCTGTAAGCGCCGGTTCTTTCACCTTCAAATAAGTGCTAATTGTCAAATAACTATCCGTCAGAGTAACACATCGATCAATCATTATCTGACGGATAGTTATTTGACAAATAGCGCTTATTTGAAGGTGAAAGTACCGGCCCTAAGTATAATATTCTTATTTGGAATACAGAAAAATCAACAAACACCCTGTATAAAGCAGGGAATCTATGATTAACGTACTCCGAAAGTTCATTTACCCTCTATAATGTTATTAATACATAAATATGAAACAAAAACGTTTTGATAAGATACATTGACTAGCAGAAGCCGTTGTATGATTGAACTATAAAAAGGATCGTAGAAGACGTTTTTCTCGTTATTTCTTGTACATAATCTAAAATCTTTACCTATGGAAGAACACTAACAACGATCACAAACTTTCGATATCGGATAAAGTGTGTTAAACTGATTCAGCAGTTGTAATAAAACGCTGTGCCCATGCTAAAAATACTGAAAACAGTGAAAAACTGGAAACTCAACTCAAATATAGAAAACAAACTTTCAAATCGATTGTCAATTGTCAATATTGTCATTAATTTGACAGTGGACAAGTCTACGATGGGCAAGCAATGCAGTGTCTGCATTGAATCTGACCTCGATGTGGAAGTAACAGATTTGCGCTTGCCAAATGCGAATCTCAAGATAGCAACTACATTGAATTTGGCATAAGCATGACTTTGAAAACAAATTCATTGTGGTGGTAACATATGATTTTTGTTTATCAAGTGGAATTTTGACAGTTTCACTTCGAAGTGAAATTCAAGGTAAACCTTACATAAAAGGCTTCATCCATAGTTGTCAGATTTACGTTGGTAATATTATAGAAACCAACAGAGAGTTTGTACAGGCATAATCTTTTTGTCAAAATAATTGAGGGTTTACTGTAAATATTAATTGGTGAAGTGCAATCCTAATCAAAAATACATTAAAATGATTTGATTTGAAAGTGCGTTAACTTCTTAACTAGATGCTCTGTTTTATATTTTGTAGATGAAATTATCAGCTATGATTTAAAGTTTGCGAAAACCATAATACAGGGGAAATCTTTTTCTACTTAAATCATGGAATGGGCTCCGCTCCGATCGGCGATTAATAATGGGTATATTCTCGTGACTTCCTTTTTGGAAAAGTGGACCTTCTCCAGAAACTGGGTATACAGTGTGCCTCGAAACGACGATAAATAGGTGAAAAAAAAAAAAATCTTAATTGAAATTTCATCTTTTGAGGTTCAGCCTTCTGCTTGGATGGAAATGTCATAGTTTTAGTTTCGAAAAATCAAGTATGGAAGTATGTCCTGAAAATTGACTTTAAAGCTATTTCTCTCACTCGCAAGGAGCTTCTTCTATCAGAGATACGACAAATTGTTATTGAAGAAAGTTGTTTAGAATGAAAAACTGAGTGAGAATGCAAAATTTCAAAACCCTCCGCTTACTTTGATACTTTGCAGTTTTCCATTCAAAGACTTCGGAATAGCATGGAAATGCCTTCAATTTTGATATTTTGAACGTTTATTTGTGTTTTTCTTAATTTTAAATACTTTTATACCTTGCAGAATTGCGTTATTCATCATAAAAAAGAATTTGTCAAGTAGATATGCTCTGTAGTTTTGTGGCGCATCCATAATTTACAAGATTTTTTTGGGTATTTCGCCACACCCTATCAAATATCAATCAAACTAGTGTTTATACACCCGATCTTCTATATTACCTGAAAAAAGTCTATTAGTAAATGATAAAACCTATCAATATCAAACGTTTCGGGAACGAATCTGCTCCCGTCGTCAGTGAAAACCTAAAAATGGAACAATTAATTCAAATTCTAAAAATATAGTTCGTTTTTTGTTGTGAAATTGACTTTTTCGTGTAAAAGTGACATTTTGTGCCAAAAACACGAAAAAGTCAATTTCACAACAAAAAACGAACTATATTTTTAGAATTTGAATTAATTGCAAAATATCAAAGTGCCCCGCCCACTTTGATATTTTGAAATTTTGCATTCTCACTCAGTTTTGGATTCTGAACAACTTTCTTCTATAACATTTTGTCGAATCTCTTACAGAAGAAGCTCTTCACTGGTGAGAAAAATAGGTTTTGGGTTAATTTCCAAGACATACTTGATTTTTCGAAACCAAAATTATGACACAAATTAGTTTCCAACCGAGCAGGGCCGAACCCCAAAAGATGAAATTTCAATCCATTTTTTTTTGTCTTTTTTTCCAATTCTTGAGTCGATCCGGGGACGCATAGGGTAGGCCGAGAAAAATCAAAACCGGAACGGACTGCACCACACTATTTGATTTTGAAGTGCGATAACAGTTATGATTTGGAGTTGTGAAGTAAAACTCTGCTATACAGGGCAAATGTTTTTCAAGTTCATAATCATGTGATGGGCTACGCTACTTTTTAAAATAGCGTGGTCCTTCGTGATCATGCTACCACTTAGCATATATTATGCTGATTGATTTAACGAAATGTTATTCGGGATTTTCTCCTGCGATAGGAAAATAATCTTCATTGTGGATTTCTTGAACAGATGGAGACGAGAATGGAGATGAATCTCAGGACTCAGCGGTGCGTTGATTGTGGAGGTCGTCCAATTTCCGGGATCTGTATCATTTCCATTCAACGCCATATTTAGATACGGAAATTAGGTACATCAACGAGAATCCTAGATCAAAATCGTCTTATTACTCAACGACTCTAATGATCTGAAAATCATTCACAAAAATCAGTTGCAAAAAGGAAATTGAAACTTTAGAACTGCTAACAGAATTCAAAAAGATTGATTCAAGGGAGTTCGGATACAAGTTGAGTTGCTGAGACTGTTATTCACACCGGCGCTCTTATAAAATGTTATACATTTTTAAGCGATGACTTCTTTGACCCGAAATCTAAACTCTACCTGCTCTTTCAGATGATTTAGAAAAGAAAGAGCAAACGAATTAAGGGTTCCTGCATAAAACCAAACTGCGCACTAAATCAATCCAGTGATTCCAGTTATTTTTGTTGTGAAATTTCTTCTATTGCACGACATCTTGTCTTTGCCAAGCTTCCTGGACTGATTTTGAAATGTTAATGGACTGCATTCCTCGTGCAAATACATTGTCTCACCTTATAGTTTGCTATTTTCTTTATAAATAGCTTGACATGGTGACATTTCAACTAAGAAATGTCTAGAAGAAGCGAATTGGTTTGATATGGTTTAAATATGGTGTAAAGCATAATAAGTTTTCAAATTATCATTCATCAACCAGGTGCTGTTGGCATCAATCAAACTATTTCCATCAACACATGACAGTCATTCCCATATCTGTGAATCACTTGATTTCATTCAAAAGTCCAACATCGCATCAAAAATCACACCAACTGGTCCCAAGACCAGCCACAAGTCCCCCTCAATTCAACAACAGTTGAATCAGAAACAAAAATAGGTCAAGATCGGTCCGCCCCACTTTTTTTACGAGCAATTTCTGGGTTAGTTGCGTCCGAACGATTGTCCTAACCTCTTAGGGATATATTTTTAATCGGTCTTGGTGATTATATCGGGTCCAGTTTTCGAGCAAAACCGCAAACATGCCTGTCAATGTTATGATACAACTATGTAACATCACTAGACAGAGTAAATTGTTCCAGAGGAACTTTTATCTTCCGCTGCTCAAGCCTTTGTCCCCTAAAGACGCTTTGAGGATACACATTATCACAGGCAAGACATTTCATTGTTTCAGAGTTTCGACTAAGGCTGTGTTTACTTATAGGAAAAGATATCCTCTCCAAGGCTCTTGAGCACTGGATTCCTGTCTTCGAGGAGTATGCCACGCGTCTCGTTAGGAAAAAGCATATACCTAAGGGGCATGGGAAAAAACGACAGCGCAAGAAGGAGTCCGCGCGATATCTTACTCCCTTCTTCGACGAAAACATGGATAACCATGGAAGATTGGAAAATATGATCGCTAGAAAGTCTAAGGGACGTGGTCAGTGCTACACGTATTATGTCCCCGAGAAAAAGTGTACCCTTGTGCTCAATCATCAATTCGAACGAGCTATTCGCGACAAGGATATCACGGATATACTCATTGCTCAGAGACAAGAGAAAATACTGATCAAATTGAAAGATGGAATGAAGATAGTTATGCCTCTTTGTCCTTACAGTGGTAAGGCTCCATTTTACAGAGGCGAGGGATGGACTAAAAAAGATATTGAAGAATACCATCACCATGGTAGAGAGACTTTCTCTATTGCACAGCTTTTTGAAGCCAAGGAAGCAGGCATAGAGGAATGGGAATTGGAGATGATGAGAATGGCTAATAAGAGAAAAAAGAAGGTTAAAGGTGAAGACACAAAAGACTGGAAAGAAATGCTTGCTGCTACTGCATCCAACATGGACTGGGATGCCTTTGAAGAAGAAACGAAGCAGATTGTTGCTGAGGCCAATGAGCCTATTGACGATGAGCCCATAGCAATGCTACTGTCTGATATAGAAAAAACATGCGATGTCATTGAGAAGATCAAAGCCGCCGGAGATGATTTCATGAAATTACTACCCGTGATGCCCGAAATTCCCGAAATTTTGAAGGTTATCCAGAATGAAGACCAAAGCGAATTAACCGAGATAGCCAATGTTTCCGGAGCTAAAGTAAGCCTGGTATCTGGCAAGGATAGATTTGTACCCGGTCAAATTGTGACATCAGATGAAGGTGAACTGTTCGTGCCCGGACAAACGATTGTAAATGAAGCTGGAGAGAAAGAATATACACCTGGCTTTACAGTATTATTAGATAACGAACCTACTCTAATTCCAGGTTTGGTAATGGGCAACGATCCCGAAAAGTCGATGTTCCTGCCAGGAGAATCGATTATCACGGAGACAGGCGAATTGCAGTTCGCCGTAAACGAGGACGACATAGTTCCACGTGCGGTGTCTCCGCCCCAAGAGGAGGTGGAGGAGGTGGAATTGGAAGAGGAACAGAATAGCGAAGACGAGAGAGAAGAACAGAGACCGCCCCCTAAACGAAAAGAGCTCACTTACGAACGACCCAAACGCGAGTTCAATACGGAAAGTATGGGTCCTAAACATCGTGTTCGTGGTCCTAAAAAAGTACCAGCAATTCCTCCACTACCAGAACCGCATATTGATCCCGAAAGACGTAAAACCATAATAGACGTTAAAATTTTCGATCTTGTGACACCGTCGATGGAACGAGATGTGCTGGAACTGGAGAAAGAACGTGTGGAAGCTTTCAAGGAAAAAACAGGCAAAGAAGAAGCAAGAATAGATAAACGAAGACGTGAGTTGAAAATGAATGTGAAGAAGATGATGGATAGCAAGCCTCCGGTGCCAAAATATCAGCCGCTTGATCCGCCAAAGAAAAGCGAAAAGTTGCGTGAGTACGAATCAAATATCAAAAAAGGAAAATTCTTCGATGTAGATTACAAAAAATACCTGAACAAGAATCATAACGAGCCGTTTCGTTGGTTGGACACGTACCAGTATCGAAATACGTTCGATTCGGTGGGGATCATGCCACGCCATCGCATATGGAAATCGGTCTACTAGAAGTGTTACCTGTTTTGGACAGACAATCGGTTTGACATATCGGTTATCGTGTCGGGCACGGAGTCAAGATTCTTCGCATAACAACATCGCGCGGCGCCCCTCAAGTCTTTTTGTTTTCTAGTTCATTGTCGCCCCGTCCCGTGCTCGACTCGATGCGCTCCGATCAAGTAGTTCGAATTAGTTTTTTTCCGTGTTCAAATGTCATCTTTTATATAACGACCTACAAATAGAAGCCTGAATACTTGGACGAGAAACCAACTATGCCTATCAACGTCAAAATTTCCCTGTGTAAGATCACGAGAGCGAGCAAGCTTTTTCAACGAAATTATTACTTGCCTCTACTGAAGCCTTTGTCGCCCAAGGATGCCTTGAGAAGAAAAATCATCACCGGCGAAAATGTATTGGGCAGTCGCTATGAACATTACATCCCTGTGCTAAAGCCACATGATGAAAAACTGGCTGAAAAGAAACGCCGAGGCAAAGGAGTTCCAGTCATCAAGAAGAAGATCAAACGTAATGAAAACTCGCGCTATGTGGAGCCTTTTCTTGATGACAACATGGATGGACATGGTGCCATCCAAAACATCCTTGCTCGTAAGCCCAAAGGACGGGGTCAACATTACATCTACGAAATCTCTGATAAGGGATGTACCCTCGTCGTCAATTATCAAATGGAAAAGGCCATAAAAGACAAAGACATCGTCGACATTACAATTGCCCAACGTAGCGAGAAAATCGTAATCAAACTTTCCAATGGTCTTCGAGTAACTGTGCCAGTGGCACCTTTCAACGACGACTGTTCCTTCTACCGTGGCTCTGGCTGGACCAAAGCACATTTGGAACAAGAACATCACCACGGCAAAGAAACCTTCTCAGTTGCAAAACTCTTCGAGGCTAAGGAATCAGGGGTGGAGGAATGGGAACTGGAAATGATGCGTCTAGCCAACAAGCGCAAGAAGAAGGTCAAGGGAGAGGAAAGCCATGACTGGAAGGCCATGATGTCTGGCTGTGTTGAAAGCATGGATTGGGATAAATTCGAGGAAGACAGCAAGCAAATTGTTGAAGAACAACAAGAGACCGTTGAAGAAGAAAATATCCCGATGGAAGTGGACAACATGGAACTTACCATGAATGTGAACGAAAAACTCAAAAACGGCGGACAACATGTATTGGACCAACTCCCCACAATGCTTGAAGTTCCAGCTGTCATCAAGAACTTCGAAACAGGTGAAATGGAAGAAATGTTGAACGTTTCCGGTGCCCGAGTGAACATCCCTTCAGGCCGGTCCTTGTTCGTACCTGGTCAAATAGTTAAGACCGACGAGTCAGAAATATTCGTCCCTGGCCAAACCATAGAAACCGAATCAGGCGATACAGAATACACCCCTGGTATAACAGTACTTCTCGAAGGTGAGCCAACCCTGATTCCAGGTCTTGTCATGGGCGAAGAGGCAACAACGCCAATGTTTTTGCCTGGGGAATCCACGATCACCGAGGAAGGTCAACTCAAGTTCGAAGCAACCAACGATGACCTCCCGCCAGCACGCAGACGCAAGGAGTTGTCTCCCACCCCTCCGCCACCACCCAAGCCCAAGCCGAAAGTAATCAACGATGAGGACATTGTCATTAAGCGTCGTAACTTTGACGAACCCTCTGAACCTTTGATCAAGGAACGTGTGAAGAAAAAGTTTGAAATGAAGCCTAAGGAACTGTCACCCCCTAGGGAGATCTTCAGGCCTGAACGACAACCTATTGAAGATCCTTTGATTTTGCTGGAAGAACAACGTCGACTGAGAGATGAAGAGGAAAGAAAACGCATGAAGGAACGGGCAGAGGAGAAGGCGTTGAAGGAAGAAAGCAAAGTCATGAAGCTACGTATGGAGATTCGCAAGAAATGTAAAGATATGAAGATTGAAAAGCCCAAAAAATACGAGCCATTGCCTGAAGTGAAGAAGAGTGCCAAGCTTGAGGAGTTCGAGCATAGTATTAAGAAGGGGACATTCTTCGATGATGACAAGACCAAGGACATACTGGAACGTGCCAGAAGCCAGACCAGGATGATGAAATACCAGAATAAACTGAATAGTTACAATAATTTTGATTGGAAAAAGGCATAATTTATAGTGTTTTGAATGTTGGCTAAGTAAGTACAAATTGGTTTTGGAAATGGTTATTATTCTTTGGCAATATTATTTTTGAAATTCCCATGCAACACTTCATTTCCAAAATTTGATTTCGTACATTTTCACCGCACCAGGTATCTGGGTCATATTTTCCAAATATAACGCGTTCTTTACAGAACAGCCACTTGCTATACAGGAGGAAAGAAGGGGGATTCCGAAGGCGAGACAGGTGATTCCTTATCTCCCGACGCCAGTTTCAACGACGTCGGGATGTTGCGCGCCCGGATCTCGACTTCTCGACCGCCATTCGAAACGCCGAAACGACCATATTGCTTCTATTTGTAAATCAGTGCATGTTACTCTCATATCGCCCTGTATATTAGTGTCATGTTCGTTTATTTTATAAATAAGTTCGAAGTGTCCGTATCAGTTACTGAACTCTTTGTGTAATATAATCAAGCCCGCAAAAAGTTTTAAATAAAAATCTGCAAAAATGGTGAACTACGTGCTTTCTTTCTGCAAAATCACTGGAGCTAGTAAGATATTTACACGCAATTTTTATCTGCCTTTGCTGAAACCCCTTACGCCAAGGGATGCTTTGCGCACTTTGAGAATCACCGGCAAGTGGCTGCTTGGTGCCAAGTACCAACACTATATACCCGTTTTAAATAACCACCGACAAAAGCGATCAAAAAAATCAAAAACATACGGCCGCAAAGAGCACCAGAAAAATGAGGATTTCACTTACATGACCCCCGCTTTGGATCCAGAAAACGAAAACCAAAAACGCTTGAAAAAAATACTAGACAGCAAGCAGGGCGAAGGAGGTATGTTTGTCTACACCATCGAAGACAGAAAATATAACATAGTAGTTGAAGCAGCCTTCGAACTAGCTGTCAGGGACGGCGATATCATCGACGTGATGGTATCACAAAAAAACGACAAACTCCTTGTTAAAACCAAAGATTTCAGAAAAGTGCCCATCGAAATGCAATACTACGAACAAAATAGCGAAGCTTTATTGTGTGGCGAAGGTGCCACAACAGCCGAGGAAGAAAAGAATCACCATCACGGAAAGTACACCATGAGCTTAGCTAAAGTGTTCGAGGACAAGGAAATGGAAGAGGAAAAGTGGGAAGCTGAACTAAAAAAGATCCTCAAACGGCGTAAAAAGCACAAATGGGAGGGGACCAAAGCGTTCAAGGAAATGATGAAACAAATCATGCGTAAGTTCGACTGGAAAAAATTCGAAGAAGATGCCAAAAAAGTGTTGGATGATATTGATGCACCTGTAACAGAGCAGCCCATAGCTATGGAAATAGCTGACTTGGGCAGTACCAAACATGTCAATACGACTCTAGCACTAAATGATGATCTGCTCAGTCAACTACCAACTTTACAAGATATACCCGATATACTCAAAAGCCTTGGTGATGCCACTTTAACCAAAATAGAAGCAGGCGAACGAACCCTATCTGGGGCTAGAGTCACTTTACCCAATGGCAAACAATGCTTTGTCAGTGGACAGATGGTTCACACGGAAGATGGTGACGTTTTCGTCCCAGGACAGACGATCGAAAACGAGTTTGGTGACGAGTATGCGCCAGGTATTACAATCAACATTGACAACAAACCCACTTTGATCAATGGTCTGATTATGGGGGACGAGCAAAAGGACCCACTGTTCCTGCCAACCCAATCCACGATTACAACAAGTGGCCAGCTGACTTTTGCTACGGCGCCCGAGGAACGCCCCCCAGCAGAGCCTGAGGAGCAACGACAAGTGAGACGTAAGAAGTTGCTGAGGATAATCAGCGTGGTGCCGGAAGAAGAGACTGAGAATGAAGACTTGACAGAAGTGATTGAGGACATCATGAAGGAGAATGGCATCAACGATTTTGAAAATATCGAAATAATCGTTGACAATGAAAAGAAGAATGGAATTATCATGACCCAAGAGAGCTTTGATGAGAGCACGTCGGAAGACATAACGTCATCATCCGACGAGCTGAATAACTCCGAGCTCGAGGAGCTGGACATTGAAGCTATACGCCTCAAGCACGAGCAACAACGTGCGGAGCTGGAAAAACTGAAGATGATTTTACTAGATGATGGAATGAATGACCTCATTGCCTCCTTAGAAGAAAAAAAGCTGCAACTCAAGAAGAAACTAGAAGAATTGCGAAAGCTCAGCATGATTTCCGAGAATAATCTAATTTCGTATGTAAACGATAATGATGCATTAGAGGCGGCTTCCAAAATAGCCGGGGAAAAAGATAGTATAAATAGCCTAGCAGAGATTCTTATTGCTATAACGAGGAGGTCGTCGGCATTTAAAGACAGAAATAGTATCAGATTGGAAAATATCAATCTCGATGTTAACATCAAACCGACGGAGAATGACGTGAAGTTCAACAAGTCATCAAACAAATTGAAGGTTTTGTTCAAGACCGCCCTTGTGGCTGCCAATGATGTTTACAAAAACAGACCAAAGGACCAGGTTCTTGCTATGCATTCTGTCACAGACCTTGTTGAGGATACGCTGAAAAAAGACCCCACCCTCCTCAGAGAGTTGATCAAACTCATGGACACACCCTACAATCGCCTAGAGCTATGCGACACTGTCTTGAAACAGCTGACGCAAGATATATCCCATACCAAAGTGGCCAGTCTGAAGAACCTCACCAACAACCTGTCATTGAGCGATTGTTTGAAATACCTGGACAAAATCATCGAGGATGGTACCATCATGAATGTATCATTCACCAAGTTGGCCAAGTTGTGTCCGGAAATCGTCAAAGACCTAGCTGACCATGTTAAGCTTCGCCTGAAGAAAGCCACGTCTGAGGAGCTGGCCCTTGAGGTGATGCAGGATAGCATCGTAGCCACTATACAAGGGCTCATGGACAGCAACTTCGAAGAACTCCTTTGCAAAAAAGACAGTACTGTGCTGGAATTCATGGAGGAGGCCTTGGGCTTTGCCAAGGCCCTTGAGCTGGATGAAGTAGTTGAAAATCTGTCATCACCCAAAACAGCCCTCAACAATCTCGAAGACAACACCATCGAGATGTTGAAGAGGATGACCATAATACGCCAGCTGTCAGAAAAGGACTATTCCTTGAAGACTGCCATAAGCAGAATCAAGAAGAACCCCGAATGTGCCAAGTCGGATCCTAGAATTAGACAGCTGATACGCGAAAGTGCTATTGTGATATCCGAAATGAATCCTCTAAGAAATTCGCGGGATATCCCATACGACTTGATGAAACGCCAGAATTTACTGGCAATCGAGGACTTTCTAATGAGGCGCATGCGTCTGGACGTACCAGTGCTAGTGACCAGAGGTTCAATGCAGGCGGTGGTACCCAAGGAGTCTGCCCGAGGGGTTTTGGCAGGACGCGTCCCCTATATTCTAATCGACGAATCAGGGGTAACTAACTTCAAACCAATGCACATGTTGTCGTCGATAAATGTCAACAAGAACAGGGAGAGACGTATTGACGACTACCTGAGCGGGGTGCGCGAACGTTCCAAGTCCATCGACTTGGACAGAGACGATTCAAAGACTTATCTCCAAGCAAAGAGCAATGTAAGAAGGCTGAAAAAAATGTTTCATAGTTCTAGAAAGTATGCATGAGTGTTGTGTTAAACTGTATATGTATTGTGATTGGGGACATTGTGTTTGTGGGGTTCCTGCGGTAGTATGGTCATGTTTGGAAGATGTAAGTAATAAATAATCATTAATTCCAACCAAACATGACCATAGACCAGATCTGGCACCTTGTAGAGCTTTTACACATGATTCATCAACACATGGCCCACGCTATCACTGGACTGAACCAAATAGGTGAGTCAACTGGGTTGTTGATCCATTATCCACATTTACTGTAAATGATGAATTGACGTCACTACCACGGATCCATATACATTGTCTGGATGAGTAGGCTCAGTTTCAAAAATGCTCGGCTATTTTTGTAAAACAACATTGAGTGTTACAAAGTTAATTATGCACTCTTTTTGTAAACAGGAAGTCTATACAAGATTATTTTTATTTTGCTAGGACAGGCGTAAGATTTAATGGTTGTTTTATGCGGGAGTTTATATGCTCAGTTGGATACCAAATGTAATGGTTTTGGAAATGAATGGGGGCTTGTGAGCTGACCTATTTACCAATATACTTTATGGAGTATGTACGTCAGTAGGTTACAATTTTGAATGTTGATTAACTTGATGATAAACAATCTATTCTGCAGCCGGCCTATTAGAACGTTTCCGGTTTTCAAATCGAAAAAAATCCTCGATCAAATCTATTTTGAATTATCTTATCTAATTCTTGGACATTGCTCTAAATATAAAAAAAAATGACCAGTGTGAAATTCACATAAATTGAAAGGAAATTGAATAAATTATTGGTTGAATATAAATTTAATAAAACCATCTAGAATAAACCCATTAAATATGTGAACAAAAAGATAATTCAAAAACACCGAATTACATCTTTTGAAAGAATGAAAATAAAAATAATAAATTGAATCAAACATAAACATACCTACTTTGGATTTGTAGAGTCAGGTACAGGATGTTTAGAGTATCAAAAAATACAAAAATAAGTTAAATTTACCATGATTTAACATGGGCTGAATTTGGGAATTTTAATTTTTAGGTTGGCTTTTTTTAAGGTTGGTTATCCGCGAGGTTGACAACTTTAGTGACATGAAAACAATGAAGTTTGCTTGATGACATCAGAGTATTAAAATAACTGGTTGTACTCTATCGACATGGTTGTTTAGTATACTGGGTGATTCCTGTAAGTGGGGAATGATGGAGGACGCCGAAATAATAATTTTGATAAAGCACACTAGGGGTCGGAAATGCCTCTTGCGCAAGATACAGGGTGTCAAAGTTTTTCAAAAATCAAAGATATTCTCTAATAGTTTTTAAACAGTTGAAGGTATCGTTACGAAAATTTATTATTGGCGTCTACCTAACAGAGAGACACTTCAAATGTGAAAAAAAGAGGTTTAACTTTACTATACTATATACAGTATGGTGAAATGGACCAAAAATTGAAAGATACGACAAAAAGTTATTCCTGATAAAAAAGTCTGCTTGCCGAAAAAATAGGAGCCAAAAAAAGGACTGTTTGCTCTTTTTTAATTCTATGTTTTCACATTTATGGGACGCCCTGTATAATAAAAATCAATTTTCTCATCGTGGCTACTATTTTTTTGGCAGGCAAACTTTTTTTTATCAAGAATAACTTTTTTTCGTATCTGTCAATTTTTGGTTCATTTCACCTCGTGTAAATCGCATCCGCGGACATTCTGTAGAGGAGAGTTGGGTATTGGCGCGCCCTTAAGAGAAACACTCTCTAGAAATCATCAGATGTAAAGTATACGAATTTCGAGAATGTCATTGAATAGAAGATTTGTATGGTAAATTAGTACAAATGACAAATTTCGAGTTGAGGTAAAGTAGTAAAGGTGGTTTGAAAAATCAAAAGTTAGTGCACGCGCGGTGTTATCAAACTAGTCTGATAACTCCACGCCCCATGTTTGCGAATATCGTGTTCCAAAAATGAGGCTTTTGTTACAGCATTATTTAATCTTTAATTACAAAATTTGCAAATATAGTTATCATTTTACCGTGTCTTTAGATGGCCACCTCTTTGTAAAATCAAGACCTCTTGCGCCCACTATATCTTTTCATCAGGAACGTTCAGATTCTAGAGCGGCTTTCATCCAAGCTGCATCCCATAACGTTTTTAATCCTTTTTCGGGAAGATCTAGCAATCTGGAGAAAATGCATTGAGAGAACCCTTGTCTGATAATACCGCGCCCTTAGCACGCAATTACCAAACGGCGCCATTTTGAGTTGTTGCCAAGATTTTTCGGAAAACTTAACACAAACGATTGTAACCACACAGTACTAATAATAAGAGTGGTAGTTCATTGCGGCAAATTGTCTTACATTCGAAAAATGGGTTTTGTACAGGGCGTTCCATTTTGGGTACTTTTGCGGGGTATCTCCGTTATTCTTATAGATAGAAAGTTGCGGTTTTCGCGACAGTGTGCTACTTTTTCGTGAAACTGAAGATGCCTTTAACAAAATTTTCATAGCCCTTTTCGTTTTCAAGATACAGGGCTAAACTGAAAATGTTGCATTTTAAGGTACCCCTCGTATCTAAACTATCAGATAAGTTATGGAAAATGTGAAAACTGTTTCTTATATAACTTTTCCCGTAGAACTCGATTCTGCCTTCGGTCAGGTCAAAAAGTTATCGGACCCAACTTTATTTTTTTAAATGGAACACCCTGTATATTTATAGTCCATAAGATTTGTCTTTTCTTTACCTTTTCAAAAATATATAAGAGTATGCACTTTAAAAAAAAAAAAATTAGCCTATAACTTTTTGACCTGACCCTGTATACAAATTCCGAAGGCAGAATCGAGTTCCACGGAAAAAGTTATAAAAGAAACAGTTTTCACATTTTCCATAACTTATCTGATAGTTTAGATACGAGGGGTACCTTAAAATGCAACATTTTCAGTTTAGCCCTGTATCTTGAAAACGAAAAGGGCTATGAAAATTTTGTTAACGGCATCTTCAGTTTCACGAAAAAGTAGCACACTGTCGCGAAAACCGCAACTTTCTATCTATAAGAATAACGGAAATACCCCGCAAAAGTACCCAGAATGGGACACCCTGTACATACCCCGATCCAAAAACGCTTGCCGATTCCGAACAGACAGTTATAGGAGAAATATTAGATATTTCTCACAAATTTTGTACTCTGGGGTGGTGGTACACATTCAAAGCTACCACTAATTATGCAGTGTTGCCTAATATCATTATCTACTGGGAGATAACGGAGGGCGCGGTATTATCAACCGCGCGCCAATACCCCTATATAATAAGTAAACTTTGGTTTTAGTTTCAACCAGTGGCGTAGATGTGATACATCCTGTATATTGTGTAAGAGGCATTTCCGACCCATAGTATACTATATCAAAATTAATATTTCGACCTCCCTCATCATTCCTCAAAAGCATGACCCACTTACAGGAATCACCCTGTATATACAGGGTGATTCACGGTCGATGGTTCCTTAGACGTTTACGAATAACCTGCTATGGGATCGTTCTGGAAATTTGATCATATACATCAGATGTGATGCTCTATCGATCTTAAATGTTTTTAGCGACGTTGCGCCGCTTCTTTGAAATAGCAGTACCTATCAACTTTGCTATTTTAAATGAGACACTCTATATATCATTGTATTTTCGGCTTCTCTGTTGTTTTCCAATTATTTTTTCATATATTACTTCTATATACCTACCTTGAGCGGTTTTCGAGAAATTAATTAATTTTCATTTTTTTCCTTTCAAAAAAAGCTTCAATCAAATGTCTCTGTAACTACGATATTTGAATTCATAAGAAACTGAAATCTAATTTATGAATATTCTGGGTTTTAGTTGTGTGTATCGGATTTTCTTTTGCCTTGTACAGGGTCTTGAAAATTATGTGATTCTACATTCTACCGCTACATAGTTATAGAAATGTCAAAAACTCATTTTTTCAAATGTAACATCCTGTGTATTATCAAATATTCTTGAAGAAAATGAGATTTCCTTTCATATGATATAGGATGTTCCTATACCTAAATAGAATAAGGGGCTTTATGAGTTTATCTCTTCACCAACAGAATTGAAAAACTGTCATGATTTATTTTTATTCAAGAAATTAGTCGGTGCATATGTAGTTATGAAATTTGAGAAAAGAAAATATTTTGTTGTAATCTTCTGCTTATTTTGTGTACGTTATTTTTGTGTTTTTCTGATCGTATCTTTATATTTACATTACTTTATTAATTTTCATCCACCCAATTTTGTGCAAGCCATTTGTTTTACTGAAATGTTTTTCTACAGAGTGACACTTATTTGAAAGCGGGCCACCCTCATATAACTTTTTGATTCATTGGTCGATTTTTTTTTGGAAATGTAGAGAGGGGCAAGGTGCATTTTGAGGCCATACGTCGCCCAGTTTTTTCCAAAAACCAAGGCCTACTAGAGCATATTTTGGAGGCCGAAAAGTCCAGAAAACATATTAGCTATTTTTTTAGAGAAAATCTGCCTACGCCACTGGATTTTCCATCCCCTGAAATGGGTCTGTACCAAATTTCATGGAAAAATATTCAATTCAAAAATATTATTTCTGTGTGTGATTTTTTTTCTATATTTTTTTTGTCAGTCTCGTTTGTTTGTTTTCATAAAATGTTTATATTTAATATTTTTTTTCTGATAGATTTGCTATCGCAAGAGTTCCGAGGTAAAATACTTCTTGGTGCATAAAAAAAATAATCGTTAATTTTTAATATTTTTTCATGAAATTTAGTATAGATCCATTTTAGGGTATGACGAATCCAGTGGCGTAGACAGATTTTTTCAAAAAAAATCGCTAATATGTTTTCTGGATTTTTCAGCCTCTAAATATGCTCTAGTAGGCCTTGGTTTTTGGAAAAAACTGGGCGACCTATGGCCTCAATATAAACCTTTTCACTCTCCACATTTCAAAAAAAAATCGTCAAAATCGCTCTATAAATAAAAATGTTATGTTGGTGGCCCGCTTTCAAATGGGTCACTCTGTAGCATATTTGCTAAATAAACGAATATATACAGGGTGTTTCAGAATAACATGCTAATAATAAAGGGGGTGATTCTTGGGCTCATTTTAAGAAAAAAAAATCATATGAACGTATGTCCTAAACGCCTTAACTTTTGAGATACAGGGTGTCAAAGTTTTAAAAAATAGATACTTTTTTTACAATAACTTTGTCATTACTGTAGATATCTTTATGAAATTTGAGTCATGTATTTTAGGCATTAATACTCATTCTTTGATGCACCAACAATTTAATTATTCTGACCAGTGCCGTCCATGCGGGTTTTGGTTTGCATATTTTTTGGGAAAAAAGTTAAGGCGTTTAGGACATACGTTCATATGAATTTTTTTTCATAAAATGAGCCCAAGAATCACCCCCTTTATTATTAGCATGTTATTCTGAAACACCCTGTATATATATTTTAATGATTCGCAGTATACGGGAACTTGCTTTTATTTCGAGACCTCGACTATTTAGGTATAGGAATATCTCATATCATTTGAAAAAGAATATTATTTTTTTCAAGAATATCTGATAATACACAGGGTGTATTAAAAAAAATACATTTTTAACATTTTTATACGTATTGGTAAAATCACAACATTTCTAAGACCCTGTAGAAAGCAGAAGCAAACCTTGGAAGTACACACAACTAGAACACATCAGGATTATTGATGAACTATTCCCAAAATTTCAGCTTCTTATGGATTCAAATACCGTAGTAACAGGTAACATAGACATTCAATTGAAGCTATTTTTTGAAGTTAAAAGATGAAAATTAATTATTTCCTCGAAAACCGCCCAGCATAGATACAGGGAAGCATTGTGAAAACATAATCGGGAAACAATAAAGAAGCGGAATATACAATAATATACAGGGTGTCCCATCCAGAATAGTAAAGTTGCTGCTATTATTTCAAAGAAGCGGCAACGTCGCATCGCTGAAAATATTTTAAATCGATCACGCCTTATGTTCAACACCAACTTTCCAAAACGATCCCATAGCTAGTTCCCCGTAAACGTCTACCATCGACCGTGAATCACCCTGTATATATGAACTCAAACTTCGATAAAAAGTGATTCAAGAGTCGTATCAGTTTTTTTTCAACCGGCTGTACGGCTGTACATATTATGTACAGGGTGTTCACGTATATTTTGGCCAATAGCTATCTTCCTTAATAATAACCCTATAAAGTGGTTCAAATTAGCAAAGTTGAAGTACTTTTTCTGAATTATCACAACATCTTACCAGAAAAAACAATTTAGTATCAGAAGTCAAGAAAATTCAGGCTTCTTCATTTTTTTTTTTTTTAATGGGACATCCTGTATTTCATCCCCAAGCTCGATAGGAAGGATTTTTGCACGGTCGCACAGCCTGAAGCAAATCATTAGTCTTAGCTAATTTAACCTTCTTCTATTTTTAATTAAAATTTTTCATGTTTTTACCATATTTGTTTTTTTTTTATTTTTTTTTAAATCGCATAAGAATCGAACATCAATTATATCTTTTGATGTTTCATACAAAAAATATGTTTAACATCTAACATGTGTTTTCCTTTTTCACCACTTGTCAGTGTTAATAATAATAATTATTAAACCCTTGACTTTTTTATCTTTGACTATGACTTTCCATTATTTCTTTTATTTCTTATGCCCTTATTCCTCACTCTTTAACATAAGTATTATCAGGTTATTTGTTGTATAATAAAAAGGATATTTATTATTATTCTTGATAGATTTCATCCTTCAAATTGATATTTTAAAAAGACATTATAAAATGAATAGAGAAATGATAAACTTCATTAACAGAAAATGTCTTGAATGATAAATATTCGCAAACAAAACTTTCAATCAGAAAAGGAAACGATAAGAACTTTTTATAAGCTAAGAAAAAAACAAACAGTAAAATCAAATCAAAAATGATATATTAAATTAGAAAAAATGTCAAACATATAAAATAAACAAGAAGAGTATTTTAACGAAACAAATAGAACGTGAGAAAATATACAGCCTCTGCCCAACTTGTTAACAATCGGATTTTTTTTCAATTATTGATTTTAGCGAAAAAAAGTATTTTTTAAAAATAGTTTTGCAGTAGAAAAAAAAAACATTATTCATTCAGAAATTGGAGGAATAAACTACCTCTCATTTCAATTTTAAAGACATATTCTATTTGAAAAAGTTGTTTAAAATCACATACTCAAATGATATACGAAACTTCATGTTAAGATTTCACTTTTTTCAACATTACAAGGACTTTTTGACCATTAAAATAATCATAATTTCTGGATAGATCTAGTTTTTTTTGCAAGCAATTTTTTTATGTAGAATACTTTTTTTCGCTAAAATCGATAATTATATAATTTTCCATTTTTTGCTAATTAAATTTGGGCAGTTTGGCACACGTTAAAAAAAAAGTGACATGTTTACATGAAATTTCGTATATTATCTTAGTATTTGATTCTAAACAACTTTTTCAAATAAAATTATCCTTAAAAATTAAAATTAGGTACCTATAGTTTACTGCTCGTTGGTAAAATTAATCCCGTGTATACAAATTACTGAATGAATCAAGTTTTTTTTTGAACGCAAAACTTTTAATGAAGATTTTTTTTTCGCTAAAATTTGGACACTCGTTGTATAAGAGACGCGAATTTAAAGAAAAAATACAAAAAAGTATAAATCGGGGCTATCAAAGCAAAATCTAAAAAGTCATGAAAATCAAATAAGCTGAAAAGTAGGATTTTTGGAGGGGGTCCCACAGACAAATTTAATTATTAATCAAAACTCGAGTCAAACTTTTGTTTTCAATTCACGTTTAAGTAACATTTTTTCTTTTTTTTTTAGTTTAGCTCTCTGATCTTCAAATTTATTAATTTTTAATCAATTATTATCGTCACTGCTATTTTTTTTCAAATTTTTGTTATTAATTTTCTCCCATGATGCTATATTTTCCTGTAACATTAATTTTTAATTTTTTCTACCTTCTGCAGGCTCACATAAATTAATAATAGTCATAAATCACTATAAAATTATTAGCCTATAAAAAATAGACTTCAAAAAGCATAAACATGGTGAATAGCAAATTTGGAAAAAAGTAAATTAAACAAAGAACCGAACTGAAAACACCTAAATGAATAAATTAAATATAAAAACAATCATAAGATGAAAGCAGCAATTCAGAACACAACTCACAATTATTATTATTAGGAAAAATACCAAACATACAAGAAAAAAAGAAAACTATTTTTTATAAAAAAAAAATAGATATTAAAGCAGGATTTACCAGATTTTTTTGGGTACTGGTAAATCATGGATGCGCCATGCACCAAACTACAGAGTAGCAGGATGAGTAAATTTCATAGAAAATAAACATAATCTGGAATAAATAATTAATATGAAATATAAAAACTAAGGTCACACAGACAAAATTATTACCGTCATAAATAAACGATAATAATAAAAATATGTAATACCTTTTATGCCATTCAGGACTTAAATCCTATTACAAATTCGTCACCACGCCAGATGTTGATGACAACACGGATCATCATTAATCTTGAAATAATAAAAATCTATTGATTTATGTTTACGTCAAAGTCGTTCCAAATTATTTAGCATTTCCAAAGAGCATTAAAAAAGCTAGAAAGGTTAACTAATAATGATGGAAAAAAAATAATGATAAAGAAATAAAAAAAATATTAAAAAATGAAAAATGATCCGATTTTACAAATTTTAATAAAATTTCAATTGTCGATTTTTTATTTTCCCTGTTTGCTGAATCTACTGCATCTTTTTATAATGGTTTAATTCAATATATTAGACAAGTTTTCGGTGAAGTTTCGTTTTTGATTTACTGCTTTTTCTTCATTTTCTGTACAGTTTTCTTGTTTTCTGATATTTGGTCAAATCAACAAAATCCACATCAAATAAAGTGGTCGAAGACACGAATTATGCATAGCGACACTGAAAAAGACAATAGATATTAGAAAATTCCTGATTGTACAGAATAAAAGAATTATGTCGATAGAAATCCGAAATTCTGTATCTGTGAGGAGAATTTGAAATTTTGAAGATGATTTTTTTACAATGCCTCCAATTTTACCAGATATCTGCTTGTCTATGGAATGTTTAAAAATCATCTTATCCATATTTTTTGTTTAATTTTGGTTCGAATATTAATTTTATTTATTTACATATCATATTCGTTTCAAAATTTCACTTCCAATGTTTTTTATTTTTTAGTTTTCTTGTTAGGTATTTCTGTTAAATTTCCAAATAACTCTTTGTGTTGATCTATTTATTCAAATGAAAAATGAGTATTATGATCAAAAGATATGCAATCTACTCGTATTCACATAGTAATTTTCATCCATACAACAAGATCCAATTCCTTATTTTTCCAACCGCCCACAAAGGCACCGCTCCAAAAAAAAATTGCACATCCATCCAGGTGAAACTGCGTATTTGCATCTATAATTAGTTAACAATTTATACATGGTGCCACAATCACCATCGATTCTATGCACATTAAAAATACCATTCTATTTCCGTCCAAACCTCCAGCTCTATAGCATATTGTTCCGCAATGACATGTCCTTTTTGCTCCCCCACTGTGCCGTCCCAAATCCCAAATTGCCAATGCAGTTATTTTTAATCAGTTGTCTAGAGTGCTTGTTGTTTCTAATTAGGATCGGGTTACCGTGTAGTGGGGCACCATGCACGAACCCCTTATCCCTGTGGGACCTCCCAGAGTCAAAACTCCCTTGCCGGAGAATGAAGCTGGCACCTCCCAAACTGAACCTACGGACAAAAAAATCCCCATGCTCATCAGAGGGTAACTTAATCCATGACGTAACCTAGGCTGACCAAATAATTGTAGCATTGGTGTGCACCAAGTCATCCCCAAGGAAGCAACCAGGGATGTACTATCAGGCAAGGTGGCGTTTTACCTGGTGGATGACAGGGACGGCGTTACGCTTTTCCCGGCCAAGCACATTTTTTCCGCACTGAAGCTGGACCAGGAACACAAGGTTAAGTTTGAGGACTTCAGTTGTCTGGGTGGCCATGAGCGGTTTTTGGCCCTTCGGCCTCAAAGAAGAGAGGGAATGGGCTATAGGAGGAGGTTCATATCACCCGAGCTGTTAAACAGAGGGATCTATGTAAGTTGGTTGTTGTTTGTCCTCATTTGGTTCATCATCATGGGTTGAAATTCATCTCAATTGTGAGCGTGAGTTTCTGTTCCAGTGGTCGGTCCACCTTGACATCAGAATCAGAGCCCTGAACTTGATGGCCACTATTGATCCTAGGGACATCAGAAAAAGGGATTGACTTTAATATACAATGCCCTGCTGACTTACCCTGACGAGAATATCTTCATGAGAGAGGATTGTTCAATGTTCAAGCACTGAAGAGGAATGTTTTGTTAAACGATAAATGATTAAGAAAGTCCACAACTCTCAATTTTATTAACCCAACATGGTAGCGTTGAAAGTTGCCCAGTCTCACATATTGAGGTCTTGGTCCCAATTTTAGCTCGATATTATGGTCTTTATTTTGCTTAATGACTACGACAGGTGGTAGCTGATGATGGTTGCATGGCATGGTTGGGTTGCGGCTTGCCCTTTGGATTCTGGAGGCTGAAAATGAAAACCTTGTTGTAAAACCCCAATAGAGCCACAACAAAACATTGAAGAACACTTATGGCTGTACAGAACAATCATGAAAACAACCACTGCAACAGAGCTAGTACTGTTCAATTAAAATTTCAACCATGGGGCAAGCCTACATCTTTTATACCCAACCATGTACAACCATTCAATCGGGACATGGTAGCCTGGCCGATGGAACACCTTGTCTTCAGTGCTTGGTGGTACGACACGCGCGTTGGTCACTTCTTTGTTTGGTACTCCATTTTGATTATTTGTTTTCACCGGGCTTTTGGTTACGTTCTGTGCTCGTTTTAGTGCTTCTGTCTATGGACGAGTGGATTGGTACAGCTTAATTTGTTTATGTAAGTTACTGTTAATTGATCCGAATTTAGAATTGTTTATTTTTTCAAACATTTCATAAACCATTAAACCCCTTTTGGCTTCGTAAAGCGAATTAATTCCCCAAAAATTCTCACCCAATTAACTGAATCTCCAATAAATTAATTTTTTTGGCAAGCAGAGCGCAAAGGTGTCATCATACACGTCAAACAGCACAAGTATTCCAGAATTTTTTCAACTTAGTCATTTTCCTATTTTTGATTTTTTGTTGGTGACTGTAGACCTCGGTTAAAAAAACTTTCAGTCAAGGATCAAAGATGTAACAGTTTTTCTGGATGACATTAAAAAGGCGTTTCTCATTATGGAATGTGTCGTGTAAGTTGACACCCAACTCAACCTTCTTTTTTGATGGTTCATCTTGATAAACAAATCAATTTTTTTTTTTTTTTAACATTAAAATAAATTAGATGTAACCAGTGATTAATTAAATTAAATGTTGACCTAATCTTGAATCAAGATAAACTTGGATTAAGCTTCTCTATACTGAAAACCGTTATATTTTGAGTGCCTCTCCTTCAATTTACATAATAATTTTAATTATAATGGCTTAATGGCTTAACAGTAAGTGTTTTTAATTTGTATGGAACATTATTCAGGTTTGAGTATTATTTCCACTTTTTTTTTAACGTTTGTTTAGCTTGTTTCCTTTTTTTTTTAATCAGTGTAGCTTCGTAATATTTTCTGATTTTTCATTTTCACCCCTTATTGAAAGGTTTTTGAATTGATAAAGACCTATTTTGTGTATCAAGAATAGCATTAGATGTACAGAATTATCATTTGATTTAACATAGATTTTGATCGGAATAGAGAATATAAATTAATTTTCAATTTTAAACTTTACCATGCACCCTGTATCTCGGAAACGTTGCGATTTCCGAATAGTCAGTTGCGTTAATTAAATCGTCATATTTTCACCTCGGAAACATGCAAGCGGATTTTTCTCCGCACCTTTTAGAGACACGAGAAACCCTGTATAACTATTTCATAGTATTTTCCTCAATTCATGATTTTTTCCATTTTTAGGGAAATCTTTCTCTGAACTTCAAAGCAAATTAATACGTGTCACTTATTCTAGTTTTTTAAAACTTTTTTGTGTTTTTATTTCGATCTATTGTTTATTAGGGTTTTCACATTTTTTGTTTTTTTTTCAATTTTTTTCATTGGTAAATGATCATCTTCAACTTGATCTTCAATGAATATCAAAATCAAATATCTTAAGGGTGATTGATAGAACAATATATATTTTGGAAGATATTTTGTAAAAATGGTTCTTTTCTGTTTTCGACTTCTTGTTTTTTTTATTTTCAATTTATTATATCTTTATCTGGTCTTTTCCAATCGTCTTATTGTCTAACCCTAAGCAAAAAGTTAACTTGAACAACAATAAAACGCAAAATTAAAAACTAAAGTGGACAATATTTTAAAAAAAAATGAGGAATTTGATTGGCGAAAACTGATTTAAAACTTCCACATACCTGTCATAAGAATAAAAGTCGATCAGAAATCGTAAAATATTAGGAAAACAAAAAGTGGTGAATGAAAAATCAAAAAACCATTACAACATTAAGAAGTGAACAAGGAATTATTAAAATATTGGAAAACAGGATTTTTGGTAAAAACGTTAATTTTTTGATCACTTAGAAATATTTTCAAAATGTCTTTCTTTCATTTTTTATTGTCTTATCTTTCCAATTTTTTTATTTGAGAAATTTAATGCATGTATCTATTAGGTACTTACTCAATCACTCTAGATTGTTTTCAACTTATTTTTTTGTTTTAATTCTATTTTTTTTTCAACTTTACATAAATACAAAAAAATCCAACAACAACAGAAAAGCATCAAAAACCATTGATTTTGGTTTTCATTTTCTCCTCTCATTTCAAACAATCATAACCCAATCAAAATAAAATAGAAACATAAAAATAAACAGAAGAACAACTCAAAAAATATAGATATAAGTTAATGTTATTAATGATTAGTGAATTGAATATTCAAACAGAAGATGAAATATAATAATATTAGTAATATAATTTACAGTACTAATCACCTCAAAAAAGTCGAACAACAATTAAAATATAAAACGTTGAAAAAGTTAAAAATTATATTCAATAAATTTGAAGATAAATATAAAAAATCAAACACAAATTTTGATACAAATATCAGAAGAAATCACAAGACATTGGTGAAATTGATTATCTTTTATCTCGAAAAAAAAGATAAAGAGATACGAACGATTCACAACAACCTAACAATCAAATAAGCCATGCAGAGATGCACAGGTGAAGTAGGTGAAGTGCCACCTCACCAAAAATAAACAATAAAACATACCAATATTAATCAATTAATTGATGTTTTAACAAAAAATAGAGGACATTTTATAGTTGATGAATCGCTGGTGCATGCAGGTTTCTTCCGTGAACAAAGAATACCGCATTAAATTCAAAATAAGCCACGACAGGCTTTCTCCCCACTAAAGTACTCCGCCTTAAAACTGGGCGGAGTCTGGCGGGAAACTGAAGTCTATGTCATGTGACGTTTCACAGTTTGGACTGTACTTAACCTGGTTTTCAACCCTCGAGCCGCCACTGAACTTACATTATCATTTTACCTTAAAACAATAAATAATGTACTTATATCCAGATATTTAATTTACTTCATCTTTATAATTGTTTTGTCTTTGTAACATTTTTTCTGGTTTTTCTCACGAAATGTTGATAACACAAAATAAAAAAGACAAAATTAAACTGAAGTATACAAGACATCGTTGAAATAAAAAAAAATAGACGGGGAATGGTGATCATTCCCCTATACAGGGTGTCCTAAATAACGTGTTCCACTATATCGCTATCTCCAAAACAGAAAGTTCGAGATCGGTTGAATGAGGAAAAGTTGATGCTCATTCTAAATTCATTCAGTGTGTTGCAAAATTTCATTTTATTTAGTCTGCGGGATACAGGGTAAATTTCGGAAATGTTCAATATCACAGTTCAAAATTGAAAATGCCATTATTGTTATTGACGTTGTTGCGTATTCGAGAAATTATCCTTACAGTGAAACTAGACAAGTATAATAATAAATAGCATGATTTTTTTGTGAGATAGCTCAAGTACACTGAAAAATGCTACTCTTAATTAACAATTAACCAAAAAATCGGATTTAACGAGGCCAAACAAAAACCCTTAAAAATACCAAGACTCATGAACAACATATTTGCACATCTGTTCAGTTACTTGGAGTCTGCAATAATTGCACTTAACAATGCTGTAGAACGGGATTGAGAATTAAATTAATACGGAAGATGCAGAGGAACGCTAAACGTAAAACATACCAAAACATGCGGTTTTTGTACATTAAAAATTGAATACCAGAAACATGTTAATTGGATCGATCAATCATTTTCGAATAACGGAAAAATCGAGTTCAATGGAAATGTTCGACTTATTTTTGGCAGTGGTTTTAGACGAATAATTTTGATTTATGATGTGTGTTACTCGGGCAATTCATCTTTGTTGAAAATAAATTGCATACTAAACGAATTTGTAATAGTTTTTGGACAAAATGTTCATACAATTTGTTGCGACGTATTGCGTTCAAATCAGATTTTATTATATATTTATAACGATGGATTCTTTTTTATAGCAAATTAAAAATAAACCAGGTGAAATTCGCACTGGGCAAATATTTAGCCAACTTTCTTCTTTCAAAATTAACATTATCTGAACCGGTTTATTTTATTTTATTTTTGGTATACTTCTCGGGATTCTAATTGTGTGTGAAAAATAATATTATTTTTTTTAATTAAACAGAGACATTTGAAAATACTAATATTGCCCAGTTTTGTATAAACATTTTTTTTTGCGGAAATTTTTTGAAAGCATGCCAATTTTTCCACCAAAAATTATTAATAAACCTCAAAACTTAGTCACTATTCTAAAAATTGGCTGATTTTCAAAATTCAATAAATTAATAGTGACACTTACTTTCACAAATCACTCTGTTTATACAAACTTTCTTTATAGATATACCTACGTTGCGGAATTTTGTATGAGGTATCTTATGAGAAGTTGCCAATTTTTTTTAACAAAATTCTGAATCAAAATTTAAAACTTTATTGATTATAGAGCTTATTGTTTTTGATTTTTTTTAATCCATATGAAGAGCTAATTTGAAATGTCAAATTTGACCCCACTTATCTCCAAAATATTTTATGAAACCTGGTTCATTTCTCCATGCTAGAAATATAATGGAGAAGCCATCCAGCAAAAATCGGAACGCTATTATAGTTTTGAGAATTTGTTTTTTTCAACACATAAAGCTATGATTTTGAACTTCATCAACTTTGAGCCTACTTATTTCCAAAATTTTTGATCGGTCTTTTTTTCCATGTTATTCAAAAAAAAAATGTACAAAAGACAGTGATTAAGGTGAAAAAGACTTCTAAAAGTCTAAAAAACCCTTACAGGGGTAGTTAAAGGGGAAAAATAGTTTTTAAAAGGCGTAAAAATCCACGAAATTACAGAAAAAAAAACTTTTAAACGTGGTTTAAGTAGGTATCAACCAGGAGAAGATAGACCTAAGAAATGTACAAGTCTCCGGCAACTTCTTCATAGGAAATCACGATTTTTAGAGTAGAAAAGTCAATAAAAATCCACCTAAAAAGTGTAAAAAAATTCTCTGAAATGCGAATAAAAGAAGATTGACGTAAAAATGATTCCTAATAAGCGTTAATAGTACATTTTGTATCAAGGGCGGAAAGTAGATGATTTTGACGAGGGTATAAGTAGCAGCACGAGCGAAGCGAGGGCAGATATTAGCCGAGTCAAATTCATCTTTCGTACGTGGTGCAAACAGTGCTTTTTGTACATCCAGTTTGTAATCATTCCAAAAAGAATAATTATGAAAATCAAAAATAAATAATCGATACACTGCACACTGACAACTCTCAATCATGGTTACAATAGGTGTGTTCCCTTATTCTTTTGTGGTGCGGATTCATTGTCACCGAGATTGTCACGTGATTAGTTCCTTTTAGTATGCTAGACTGTCACGTGGTTATTAGATTTAGAGGCGTTGGTATCCAAGGAACCGTTGCTAAGCGACCTACTTTTGCGCCCGCGGGCGCGAAAGTACATTTAGGCCCGGCTGACAAAATCAGCAACTTTCCGCCTGCTTTGCATGCATTGAAAAGTGGACTTCACGTGTAGGTTGTACAAAAAAACACTTACAAAGGTTATAAAAAACAGTTAAAAAGAATAACTTTTTAAAATTGTGAAAATCAACAGAATTCCAAAAAATCGTGGTTGAAATATCTACCAGGGTAAAATAAACCTCTAAAATGTGTATAGAAATCACTAAAAAGTCTTGAGCAGATTCTTTATAGAGAAACCATCATTTTAAGAGTTGAAAAATCAGCAAAAAAAATGTTTCAAATATGCGTCTAGATCACAATGCTAAAAAGTATAAAAAACATTTACAAAGGTCAGAAAAAATAGTTTTGAAGTTTTTTAGTTATAATATCACCCAGGGTAAGTTAAACTCCTAAAAAGTCAACTAAACCACTAAAAAGTCTAAAACTGCTTCTCCATAGAGAAATTACAATTTTAAAAGAGAAAAACCGCTTAAGAGATGTTAAAATGCCTGAACAAAAAGCAATCAAGCTGAAATAAACATTTTAAAAGATGTAGGAATCAACGTTAGCTGACTTTGTAGAAAAACCACAGTAGTTGAGGTTAAAGAAATTGATACAAAGTAGTTTAAAAAATGTTAAAAATTTCTATGAAAAGTGAACAAAAGCCAATCAAGTTGAAAAAAAATCAAATATGGTAAGAATCAACTAAACATCAACCAGAGCAATATTAACCCCTAAAAAACCATAAAAAGTACTACTTAAATAGAAAAATAACGTTCATTAATTGTCTCCTTGGGAATTGAAAAATCAATAAATAAATGAATAAAAACGCCTATTGAAAGTGAATCAAAGTACCAAAATGAACTAAGCTGACAAAAATTTCTAAAACATGTGAAAATCGGCTGGATTAGGAAAAAACTCAATTCATCACCCGGAGGAAGACTGCCTTGAAATATTTATACAACTCACTGGATAATTAAAAAACAATTAGAACATACATTTTTTTCCATCGCATCCTCGTATTGTTTTTGAGAAATCTTTTTTTTAATTCTACAAAAACCTCTTATGAAAATGTTTAACTAAAACTCTAAATTGATCTAAGGAAGCTGTAACTTCCTCAAAATACCCTGTAAGTATACCTACAGCTCCGTAATTTAGCCCGATCAACTTCAAATTTGGACTTCATATAGCCTGTAATATGAAGACAAAAACAACTAATAAAATAAATTTAAAAGTGGATTATTATTGACTGAAGAATAGCAAACTAGTGAAACCTCACATACATTCTTCATATGGGAACGCATTCTCATTATAAGATAAGAGAAACTATTTACCAACCTGATAATTTTGTGTTGGTTGGGTTATTGAGGCTTGGGACTGTTGGATTGATGTTCGCTGTCGTATTTTTGTGAAATTAGTGGTTGTGTCTGATTTTCTACATTTATTTATACCTGTGGAAATAGTTGATTGATTCTTAAATGTATTCTTCAAAAATACATAACGAAATCTGAATAACCCACCGCAAGTCATTGAAGTTTATTCATGAAGAACACAAAAAATTAGAAGTTGAGGTACCTACTTTCAGTAGATAGGAAAATAGTACAGTACTACCGTCAGAGACAATAAAGCTACCATGAGACATTGATTTTTGGCATTTATCGGACGACTTTTTTTCTTAACAAAAAATTGTATTTTGAGTTGTATGTTATGAGTCCAGCTTTGCTGAGTGCAACTCAAGTCTGAGATTGAGACGGGCATTAGTATCATGCTCTGGCCCATGATGGGATGTTTACGTTGTTTATCATGGCAACTTTACGGATGCGGGATGAGTAATTGGAGGGTTTGTAGCGACTATCTCCTCATAATGTCACTGGTCAACATTTCCGTTCACTTTTTATTCTGGATCAAAAGAAAAAAGTTACAAATCCTAAATTGAAAATTCCAATGTAATGAGAATGTGTAAAGTTATTCGAGAAAGTACGGAAAACCTCAAAATATCATACAACACTCCAGATTTTTTTTTGAGCCCTCCAAATTTGGGGATGATTTTATCCGCGGTTTAGGTATATGGAAAAACAATGTCTAACGAAAAAAATCACAAATTCCCAACCAATAACTCCAATGCAATGGAACTGGTGTGAGGTTTTTTGAGAAAGTTTACAGAATCAATCCTCAAAATTTCTGAAGAATAGCAAACTAGTGAAACCTCACATACATTCTTCATATGGGAACGCATTCTCATTATAAGATAAGAGAAACTATTTACCAACCTGATAATTACTGCAATCCATTATCATTGTTATTATTTTATCAACATCTCATCCTATTGTCGCAAGATTGATTGATCATTCTTCACACTGTTGCACTGTTGTTATTCTAATTGAACATTTATTTAGTGAGAAGATAACAGTTATTTTACGACAAAGTGATTTCAAGAGTTCAACGTACGCTTTTATGATTTATTTTTATATCTCAATATGAAAAATTTGAATTGTTAATTCCCGGATTATAAAATAAATTAGACGTAATTTATTCTTAACACCAATCAAATTTGTAATTGTATCTCATTAGTTGCTATTTTTGTTTATTTTTATAAAATTATCGATATTATGCTGACCTACACCAATGATGCTTTTCATGCTATCGACTTGGGACACCCTGTATAGGAAGGCAACTTGTTCCACTGGGCACAAGGCCAGCAAATGCTCAACTTTCTGTTTTGTTCATTTTGCACATTAGAACTGCATTCCTAAATGTCTTTAAGTCGTTGTGCCAATTATAGTGTGGTTGCCACATTCAGGAAGTCTTTGTTCGTTTACAGGGTGTTGCAGTGTTACGGTTGTTACATTTATTTGATGGTCATTGAAACATTTAAAATGGAACAGTTTGACAAGAAACCATAACCTTGTACGGGGTATTTTAGACGCGTGCCAATGAAAATAATTATTGTTTAAACAACACTTCTTTGTATAGTCAATTTTCCATATTTAAAAAATAAATCATGGCTCGTAATTTCTGAAAACATCCTGTATATGGAGATTGTATCTATAGTTGATAGGTATTGAACGTACGGATTGATAAAAAACAGACCGATGTGTGACTGTAGCGGACATACTTATTCATGTGATTTAGGTCCAAGGGCGTTATTACTCCGTACGTTCGGTTAACAAAGCTTAAATATTTCGTGGAAGAGATTATGCGCATGTCAGTTGGAATGCTGCAAATTTCCTGATTTTCTAAATTTAAAGATCGTTGCTCTTGCTTTTTCAAAACCCCCTCTGTTATACAGCTTTCAGATATTTAATGAAACTTTTCCGATTCCATAATTCTTTCTTGTGGAAATTTATAACCAAGTTTTTTTTTTTTTTTTTTCGAAAAACGGTCTAGTAGGGACGAATGGCGTGGTGGTGAGGTAATTTATCACTCCGCACGTTCGATGACGAAAGTTTAGATATTTCGTGGAAAATAGATATACAGGGTCCCAGGTCCCAGATCAACTGGTCACTACTTATACAGCAAATAGAGGAACCATAAATAAGAAGTTTGAGATGGACAACCCATGGCCGGAAGTACCCCGTTTCCTAGATACAGGGTGTACAAGTTTAAAAAAAAATGAATATCTGAATTTATTTTGAAAACCGCTCAACCGATTTTGATGAAATTTTCAGGGTTCAAAAATACTAGATGGTATTGCAAAAAAAAATACCTCGTACAAAGCCGGAGTTGGATAACATGTGTGCACTATTTTCAAAAAAAAACATGGTATAACATAATTTTTTTCAGAACAATAATACTTTTTCCTGCATCCTCGTTCAATTTCCAACAAAAAAGCTCTCTTGACTTATCTCTCTTCGACGCACCATTTTGGAGTAAAAAAATAAGAACCATGATGAAGTTTTTTAACATTTGCAAAAAAAAATACAGTTTTTTAATGGAGATTAACAACGTGACTCATTCATAACAATCAAAGCAAATGTTCATTTCAAAATTCAGATATTTATTTATTTTTTTAAACTTGTACACCCCGAATCTAGGAAACGGGGCACTTCCGGCCATGGGTTCCCCATCTCAAACTTCTTATTCATGGTTCCTTTATTTGCTGTATAAGTAGTGACCAGTTGATTTGGGACACCCGGTATGGAAGCTGCAAATTTCCTGAATTGCAAAATTTGAAAATCGTTTTACAAACTTTTTCAAAACACGCTGTAGGTAAAACTGATAAGAATTCATAACACTTTTCCTATCTACAAAATTTTCCCAAAAACCTTGAGGAAATTTGTATGTCTGCGCATGTCTATCAATACAAAATATTGCGAATTTCCTAAATTTCAAGATTCAAAACTGTAGCTGAAGCTTTTTCCAAACATTTCGTATACAGTGTGTCTCACTAATCATAAATCAAATAATGAATAAGCCCCCTAGGTACTTGGCTCTTTTATTAGTAATACGATTTTTGCAAAATTTTGGTTGATACATATACTTATACCCTTATCTTCCCCTTGATAAATTACTTGATTATTACTACGTACGATGGTTTACAGAGCTTAGATGTTTTGTGGAAGCATATGCATGTCAATGTCAATTGATAGCAAAAAAACTGCAAATCTACAAAATTTCAATATTTGAACCAGTAACCTTTTTCAAAACACCCTGTATATACAACTTCAACCTATATACAGGGTGACAATTTGAAAACTTGAAATTTCCATATCTTGGGAACAAAAAACTGAAGCAAAAAACTCTCAAAACAGATTCTATAAAACGAAGGGGAAACAAAAAAAAGCCTATAAACTCACCCTTATCTGTAACCCCCAAGACAGAGTGTGATACACCCCTGAAATATTAAATAGAAAGGGGGGTCGTTCGAATGATACGTCATTTTGAAGGCCTTTCGACCCTGACTACAACTGTCGAGTTTCAAGCCTCTGCTGTCATTCCTGTTGATATGTAACAGCTTGACAAAATTTAATTTGTTTATTTTATTTTATTCAATAAATAATTCCTTTCAAGAATTAACTTCTCTATACTAAGGGGATCTGATGAGGGACTGGATACCATCAAAACGAGGCGGTATACTATGTCTCCGAAAAAGTATTTAAAAAAAAAAGGGTAAAAGAAATCTTCGTCAACAGGCCTGACTTATAGCTCGTTTTGAAGGATTTCAGTCCCTCATCATATCCTCTTACTATGGAGAAGTTTACTCTTACTAATGACAGCAAAGACTTGAAACTCGGCAGTTGTAATCAGTGTCGAAAACAGAACCCTTCAAAACAAGGTATCACTCGACCCCCCTTTCCATTCAAGATTTCAGGGGTGTATCTCACCCTGACTTAGGGGTTACAGATAAGGGTGGGTTTATAGGCTTTTTTTTTATCCCCCTTCGTTTTATAGAATCTATTTTGAGCGTTTTTTGATTCAGTTTTTCGTTGCGGTGTGCTACGTTTTACACCCAATATCGATTTTTCATTTACACGATAGTGATGATAATAATTGACAATCGTAGAAAAAGTATATAGTGTGAAACTCGCATGGAACAACAATTTCCTACTCGTATGAATTACTGCACTCGCCTTCGGCTCGTGCTACAAACCTTCATACTCGTCATCAGTCGGGTCAATACATTTTAAAAATAACTAAAAATTTCGGAAGAAAAACAAAAACAACAATGAAACAGATTAAGTCAACGGGTAGAAAATTGATTTAAATTTTAAATTAGAGCGATATGAGAGCCACGTGTTTATCCCACACATACCCAACCCAAACTAACTTCGAACAATAAAAAAATCATTAATTTTAAATTTTAAATACAAAAATATTGGTCAAAAAGTAAGATAAAGAAAAATGCTAAAGTGTTGAAAACTAAAAAAAAATACTAAGCCAAATCACTTGACTAACCCTTGAACAAATCTCGAAAAATAGACAAATCTTGTATGTTAAATAAATATTTGATTGATTTAATATTTTAAACGTAAATTATGTGTTGAATAGTGGAAAAAATATAATAAAGATAAACTTATACTTCGCACAATGTTTGCAGAAACTGAAAATAGCACATGAGGATGGGGTAGAGGTATGCCGATTTTTTCCAAAAATAGTACGCTTCACTCTAATCCACTTCACCGATGGGAAACCCAGATAATTTATTGAAGATTTCCTTTCTGATTTCTATGATTCCATGGGATCAATCATGCTAGAAGAAAACCTATCATTACACTCATTCCGTCGTACATATGCAATGGAGACTATAATCAAATCTAGCAGTTCCTAGACGATTTGCATATTCCCATACCGTTACTACTATTCATCATTAGAGGACTTTATTCAAGTTTTATGTAAGAATACGATGTGTACAAAGTATAAACAATTCCGCTAGACAAGATTTACAGCATTTTGCGGAATGCCACTTTGATAAGCAGCGCAGATTTAACTGTACTGGGTTGTGGAAAAATGTATGATTTAGTTTGGGTTTGGTTTTAAAATGTGGAGCACCCGGGGCTTGGATATAGATTAGCGCCCACAACAAGCAAAAATAGATCAGATTTCGGAGTGTTTTGATAAAATAACTGTGCGCAAAATACCATAGTGATCATTTATTTCTATAATGTCATTTGAAATTATCTGTACATTTACCACAACATGGCATTGTCTGCTGGAGTGGGTTGTTGGAAGTCTCGTAGGTAGGCTCAAAAAAAAAATCTTCAGCTTCTTGGCGCCTTGTCAAGTGATACCATACAAGGAAGATGATTAGAATCTGAACAGAGGCTTCACCCTCTTGAGGAGTTTCGAATATAGACAAGGGAAAAGCTTCATTGAAAATGTTTCTATTCTCCCAAAATTATGTTAAAAAATGTTGTCCTCTCCTTCATTCCCGAAGACATAACTAACTATCGGTGGGATTTTGTCGGTTATTTCGTTACTTGAGCTTGAGGTAGATGGCGGTTTTGGAATGTTAACAATGTAGGATGTGAACGAAGTGACGACTTGTCACCTCCATACCCTATCGAATCGCCGTATTCTGGGTGTCGTGTGAAGAGCCTTGAAAGATGAACAATATTTCCAAGTCATGCCGTATTTGAACTAAAAATAAGATTGGAAGGTATATTTTCCAAACTTTTTGATGTTTAAGCTAGTTGACATTTTTTCGATCGACTGGTTTGTCTATGTTATTGTAAAAAAAATCGCTATAGAAACCCTTGTCTAGTGTTACTTTATTTATTTTAAGTCACTTTGTACAGCACTCACTATTTACAAACAATTTATATCACAACCACAACAACTTATTTATGTTTTCAACGATTTAAATAAAGCACGACTCATAGAACTAAACTGAACTGGCCGCCTAACGCGCCCATTAAATAGCTGCCCGCTTCATTTTCTCGAATCTTCGCAATTGTACCGCTTGCATCTCGATTCTCGATACACCGTCGACCTTTGCGAGTCCCGCCGAATAATCTGGTTCGCGCACAGTGGCCTCAATTCCCCGAAAAGGATGGACAAAACAGGTTTCGTCGCATTTTGTTCGATATATTGCGATGAATGGTGAAAATGATGGTATACTAATCTCTATAATCATGTCTAGATTGCTTGGTGCTTTTCTAGATCTATTTGTTTTTGAGAGATTACTTGTGTTTTTATGGATTTATTTATTGCGGTTTCCATTTTTCTTAATCGAACGAAACTACTATACTTCTTCCTTCATGAAATAGGGGTCTAAATAACTAATTAATTACAACAGATCTATGTCCAGTTTTGAATTATTTGAAAAACTGGCGAGAAAACTGGGAGGGATTAATAAATTGTAAAGATCTTAATTTGCTTGAAAAATCTAGGTCAGATTCAACATAAATCTCATTGTCTTCATATTCACCTCCTCACGCAATGATGATTAACTCCAATTTCATCAAGATCCATTTTCAAAACTTTCAGCTCGAAACAAAATAACCACCGAAAAATACAAAACACACAAAAGTTGGGTTAGAATAGGTATCACTAAACACTAAACGGTTATGTATAACACTAAAGCGCTTATTTCTCATGAAATTGTACATGATCTCTCAGTCTTAGGCAGAAGAACTCTGTTCGAACGATTTTCAATAATTTTCATGCGATGTGATCATTCCCAGAATAAGAATATGACATCTTGGATTTCAGTGAAAATAATTGTTCACTTCTCCCGATAGGTATGATTGTTCTATCGGTCCCAGCATCGGCAAAACCAACTCTCTGATTTGTAATTTGTAGGTACATATTGAAAAATAGAAGATAAGATAACAACTACAGTCAGAGAAAGTGGTGCAAATGTTGTTGAAGCAGAAGATATATAGAGAGTTAACAAGTTTCAGAAATTGGCAATTGATTATGACAAAGTAGGAAAAATAAGAAACCACTGAAGAAAGTCATCAGGTCCAAATATAAAAAACTTTCTTTCGCTTAACCTGTCGACCAATGCAAATATTTGTTTGCGTTTTTAAACATATTCAAACATTGTTAATCAATAAAGCCATGGAAACATAACAGATGGTTTTACTGATAAAAAATATGAATAATTAAATGTGCCGTTGATGGTACTTGAAATAGATTTATTGGGAGATTCTACACAGCTCACACAAAAAAGTGCAGACATTTTAATTCAATTAAAAAAACGCATTGTCTTATTCAACGGGAAATTATCTCGAGATTTGTGGTTGAGGATGCAGCCCGAGACAGCCGCCATTCCGATGAATATTTCATTACAAAATGACTGTGGAAAATTCTATGAATATTAATTGACACCCAGCCTTTTGTCTGTACGCGTTTTAGCTAAATTCCAAACAAAATTTTTGGCTCAATTTCTAGTCCTAAATCATCAGCTAATTTATTCATTACTTCGACTACCATATGTTATTGTTAATCGCCAGTTTTATTAATTGCTATTTGCGATTCAGGGCCTGGCTGAAGCAGTTTCTTACTACGCATGCCATTTTTATTTCCGTTGAAATGCTTTTAAATGCCAGACAGGTACACGGATCGAGAAGATAAGACACCATCTTGAGAATCAGTGAAGAGCAAGAAGTTGATTATGTGGTTGCGGACGGAATGCACGATGAGAAAGAGTCCCTTTATAATGTGGTATGAATATTGACACTTCTGACCAATAATGCCGACATGCGCACAATGACTGGATTCGAAGATGAATTATAAATGATGCGTCATTCACTATGCCGATCATGACGTCACCGCGTGACAAGAACGTACCTATAGGAAAGTTGGCTTTTGAGCTTATCTTGTCTGTGTTATTTTATGTGATTTAGTCAGTCAGGCTTGAGGTAGTTGTTGAGGTTAGAAATACCTATCTTCTCAGACAGGTTATGGCCCTGTATAAATGTAACTACGCATGCGTTGTTTGTTTCTTATACGACGTTCTTCTCCTACCTTGAGCAATAATGATTTAGCAGACAAAAATGCGTACCGTTATATGATTTCTTATTTTCGTCAAAATTTTGTGTTGGTTGGGTTATTGAGGCTTGGGACTGTTGGATTGATGTTCGCTGTCGTATTTTTGTGAAATTAGTGGTTGTGTCTGATTTTTTACATTTATTTATACCTGTGGAAATAGTTGATTGATTCTTAAATGTATTCTTCAAAAATACATAACGAAATCTGAATAACCCACCGCAAGTCATTGAAGTTCATTCATCAAGAACACACAAAATTAGAAGTTGAGGTACCTACTTTCAGTAGATAGGAAAATAGTACAGTATACTACCGTCAGAGACAATAAAGCTACCATGAGACATTGATTTTTGGCATTTATCGGACGACTTTTTTCTTAACAAAAAATTGTATTGTGAGTTGTATGTTATGTGTCTAGCTTTGCTGAGTGCAACTCAAGTCTGAGATTGAGACGGGCATTAGTATCATGCTCTGGCCCATGATGGGATGTTTACGTTGTTTATCATGGCAACTTTACGGATGCGGGATGAGTAATTGGAGGGTTTGTAACGATTATCTCCTCATAATGTCACTCTGGTCAACATTTTCCGTTTACTTTCTATTCTGGATCAAACAAGAAAAGTTACAAATCCTAAATTGAAAATCCCAATGAAATATCAATGTGGTGAGTTATTCGAGAAAGTACGGAAAACCTCAAAATATCCAACAACACTCCAAGATTTTTTTTTGAGCCCTCCAAATTTGGGGATGATTTTTATCCGCGGTTTAGGTATATGGAGAAAAAATGTCTAACGAAAAAAATCACAAATCCCCAACCAATAACTCCAATGCAATGGAACTGGTGTGAGGTTTTTTGAGAAAGTTTAAAGAATCAATCCTCCAAATTTCACCATTCTAACCCTCCCAAATTGCTTTCTATAGCCCTCCAAAGTTGGGGATGTTTTGAAAAACCACGTTCAACAAAGAAAATCAAGAATCTTGAACTGGAAAATCCATTGAACCCCATACTACGTACCTACCTGGAAAGGACCCGGTCATTGTCTTTAACGACTCGTAAAGGGTTAGAAAGAGACAGGTATCCGTAACTATCGCTATCTCTCTCTCTTCTCCATGCGTATAGGCCAATGAGTTAGAAAGAGATAGGGATACGTAACAATCGCTATCTCTACTTGATTCACTCTCAATAATGAGCGGGTCCGTTCTAGGTACGTAGTATGGAGTTCAATGGAAAAATCCAATAAAATGATGTGGGAATACGAAGTGTGCCTCCTAAAAATTTGACCCTTTCAATATCTCCTAAAAACTGAGGATGTTTTTTTCCAAGATTCCTTAAATAATATTTAACGAAAAAAATAAGGAATCCTGAAGAGAAAACTCCAATGCAATGAAACTACAGGGTGTTCATTAATTGAGTGCCGATACTTAAGGATAATTATGAGAAGAAAAGTTGATGGATCTAGACCTCTCAATTTTCCTGGAAAATTGTCTAAAATATTCACTGTTCAAAAAAATCATGATTGTTGTCTATTAGTCATCATCTCAACGCCTAGTTTGAAAAAGATTTCTCCAAAAATATTTATAAATCATAATAATGTTTCCCAATGAATTCTTATGAAGATTAGTCTGAAAAATTCACTGGTAAAAATCAGAATCCTATCTACTGTTGTTTTGAAGCTATGATTTTTTTTATTGATGATTGTTGCCGTCTGATTCTCTATATTGTTATACAGGGTGTCTCTATCTTGGAACAAATTCAGTACCTAATCACTGGTGAAAATTTAAAGACATCTTTCACGTGAAAAAAATGCTTCTCAATGATTAAAAGGTTATTACAATAAATATTAAACAGTCATAAGTAAATTATGATGAAAACATTTTTTTTTCCGAAAACTTCAATTCCCTGTAGCTCAAAAACTAAGAGGTTTAGGAACTATAATTATAATATGTTGATAATAACTTCTCTTCTTAAAATCACTCAAGGATTCAACCTCTCAAGTATCGGCACTCAATTATAAACACCCTGCATGTATAATGTAGATTGAAGAGAATGTGGAGAGTATCTCCCCAAAATTCCAATTCTTCAATGGGACGTTTGAAGAAATGGAATTTTGAAGTCACCCTCTCAACATTCTCTCCAACTCACATTATACCGGGTGTGAAATTAATTGAGTGAACTGATTCAACTTTTAATATCTCCTCATACTATACTCAGATTATACCACAAGTCAATAATGATAGTGTGTTTCCCTCATTGTTCGTTGTTCCCATGGTTTTATCCAGAGAAATGTGATTGGTCTGCAAGAGGGAATAATGACTATCACTATTATCCCTATCCAATATACCCTAAGGTCCTCCCTCATATACACGTCATCATACTGAAAAAACCACAAGTACAATAATAATACTCTCATATTATAATACAGGGTGTTTCATAATATATGCGCAAGTATATGATAGTTTCTAATAACTTACCCTGTCAAATGCACCATTTTCGACAAATTTCAACACCCTGTATCTCGAAAATAGTGCATTTTAGAGGATTAAGTTAATAGGAACTTTTTTTACATATTTTTGGACCAGCTATCACATCCTATACAGGGTGTTACTTAATGTTATGTCATAATTTTAAGGGGAAGTTCTTGGATAACTTTCAAGTCGAAAAGGTCATATAAACTTTGGGTCTTAAAATGCTTGGTTTTGAAGATACAGGGTGTTAAAGATTTATTTTATTTTATTTTATTTTTAATACATTTTCCAAAGACGGTTGGAGATATTGAACTGAATTTTGCCACAGGATATTATGGTATAGGAACATACTTTTTTTTATTTTTATTTTATTTTATTTTATTTATTTTTTTTACCCAAGTTTCTATGACCTTTTCGACTTAGAACTTATCCAGGAACTCCCTCTTAAAATTATGACATACCATTAAGAAACACCCTGTATATGAAACATCCTGTATAAGTCATGAATAATAGATTATTATTATTCAACGAGCGGGTATAATGATGGCTATTACGAGTTTGAGTGATTGATGGACAGTGAAATACTATACATACACAATTAACAAGAAATAACAGTGCACATTTCGCAATTTTGACAGTTGGTGGACAAAGTGAGGTTAGCGGTTAGGTTAGATTGGCTCTTAAATAGTGGAGTAAAGAAATTAGGTTTATTTTATTGGTTCAAATTTATCGATCAATGAAAAAAATGCAATGTATCTCTCTCATTAACCATATTCTTAGTCATCGAAAAATGATAAAATCAATTGAAACAGAAACAAAACATCCATGCAAATCTTCCCAACCCCATCTTCTCCATAACCTTGGTACATACGGACAGCGACCTAATAAGTGCGTCGAACACCTCACAGTATACACATTCGTATTTGTTCAAATTGACATGAAAACCCAAGAAATATCTTGGCTGAAAACCTTGCAATTTGCATATTGAAGTGTGCTTGAACAGACCATTCTTTTACAGTGGGAGGCTCGACTAATTGGTTTTCTGTTTCAGAGTCCAGATGGGCAATACGCCGGAACAGCACGGAGTAGGGCCATGAGCTCTGGTGCCCTTTTGGGGCACCGCTACTGAGATGCGAGAGGAGGAGTTGGAGGTCGCCCTTAAGGTGAGCATATCCTCTCCTTCAAAAACCAAAATTCCTTTTCTATGACAGGATGGAGCAGGGTAAAATGTTTCCAAAATTATGAGACCAAGAAAAATGGTATAAGAAGGGGATTTTTCTACGAGCGTTCGCCAAGTAACCAGTTTGCACACTCATTTGCTCAAGTGCTTTTGCGTGCGGGAATGCATCACTTTGCGCACTAGTTTCTAAGACTAGGAGATGAAAAAGGATCCAAAAATGTTGAACTATAAAAAACATTTAAACAAATATGGTCCAAAAAAAATATTCTCTCTCGTAAAAGATGTCTCTCTCCATCTACCACAAGAAAAAATACTCTTTCTATGACAATGATGGATGGTAAAACAAATCACGATAAAACCAAAAGTAGGAAAAAAGAAAAATAAAACCAAAAAAAGGTCTCAATACTCAATAGAAGATAATTCAAGTCCAAACAATGAAAATTTAAAAAAGGGTAAAATGGTTATGATAATCATTTCTTTAAAACTAACAAAGTACAACCAATTCAATCGCTAAAAGATAAAATAAACAATCACTAGAAACAAAAAAAATATAAATAAAAAAAAAACTTGTGTGAGTATCAGAAACAGAAGATATCCCCTGAAAAGTGAAATGAAGAGAAACAACTAGAAACACAAAAAAAATAAAAAAAAATTTACACAAATGACAAACCCTGTTCAAAATTTTGACGTGTTTCAAAAATATTGGTTTTCTTTTTAAATTGTTTAACGTTTTTTCTTTAGGTGGTGATCGTGGGCAATGGCGGAGTGGGCAAATCAAGCATGATCCAACGGTACTGCAAGGGAACCTTCACCAAAGACTACAAAAAAACCATTGGTGTCGATTTTCTCGAAAGACAGATCGAGTAAGTAATAAAACAAAAATTAGAACAGCAGTTAATACACAACCACAACATTTAAACGTTTGTGGCATTTAAAGCCAAATAAACAATCTCGAATCCATTCATTTTCCAGACCATAAAAAGTCTGGCCAAGAATGTGCAATTACCCAATACTTTATTCTAATGAGTCGTGAAAATGTCAGCGTTGCCCTGAATTAACTGTGCTTGAGTATGACTTTCAAGTCAACTCTTGAGCTTTATTCATTGGGGAAATGCTGTGACAAGTTGGGTTTGTGCCATAAAGATTGGTTGTGTCGAATAATTGGATTTAAACTGGAACAAGTTAAAAATACATTGGTATGATTTTTCAATCTTCACAGCTGATACAAATACACTTATTTCAAGATTTCTTCCACACCTTCCTGCACATTTTTTCAATGATTATGGGAAATTTTCTGCAGAATTCACCTGTTCAAAATTCAACGGTTTCTGAGTTGCGATTTTTTTTTTCTGACCAGGTCAATTATTGCGTCAAGTTGGTTGAATGTCGATTTTGTTCCACTTTTTCTCAAAATTCTTCTTCATCATCCTGGATATTTTTTTGATGGTAAGTATGTAGAATTCATCAGTTCAAAAATCACGTTGATATCTTCAAAGATTGCTGAGTTACGATTTTTTTTCTGAGCAGGTGAATGATTGCGTCAAGTTTTGGAATGTCAATTTTGTTCGAGTTTTTCCAAAAATTCTTCTTCACCATCCTGGATGCATTGGTTATCATTACCTTTTTTTTTGTTCAGCTGATTTGCTTGATGAACGAATTTATTTATTTATTTATTTATATTTTTTTAGTGGTATTTATCAGTTTAAAAATTAACTCAATATCTTCAACGATTTTGGAGTTACATACGATTTTTTTTCTTAACTGGTGAATAATCACTCAATTTTTTTTCATACTGTACTGTGAGTATTATTTGCCGGACTGGTTATCAGTCAAGTAAATGACACTTTACATCATCAAAGACGGTAATAAAAATTTACTCTACTACTCCGCTAAATGACACTTTGGCATCAACTAAGTCTGTGAAATTGAATTGGTAGCATGGTTTGGGTTAGTTTGGGTTTTACGATACACAGCCTTTAAATGTTATTAGTATTAAACTACTCGTCTAGAAGATTCATCTTGACTCGTAATTTAAAAAGTCATTTACCGGCTTAATAACGTAAATTACTATTATCTTTTTCTCAAGATGTTTCATTCCATACCCTGTAAACTTTTCTAACGATATTTATGGAAAATGTTGTTTAGAACATTTTTCTAATTCTTCAGCATCCATTTACTTGAGATTTCATATTTTTTATTTTTTATTTGTAAAGTTTCTAGCAGAGTTTTATATAATCTCAAATTTTCTTATTTTTTTGATAACATTTTTTTATACAATCTTTTCTCACTACGACATATTCTATTGTATATTATATTTTGGCACGATTTTTTTGTTTTTTGGGAGAATTTTTATTCTCTTTCAATTATTTTGCTTTGTCGCGTTGTTGCTTCACTTTCAATGAAGAAAAATCACTGTGAACCTAAGAATTTCGTGAAAAATCGCTCACAGTGAAAATGATAAATAATGCCAATAGAGGCGTGGGTTCTGTGTGAAAGTCCATTGAAAATTGAATGAAAGATAAAAGAAACAGAAAACATTTAAATGTGTGGAAAACAATATTCTATAAAAAGTAAAAAAATCTTTGCTTGAAAATGCGAAAAATAATCTATCGTTGCAAAAGGCCTTTAACAAATGAAAAACAAAAACCAAAACCCGACAATTTCAGCAGTCATATTAAAGGAAAAAGGAGGGAATGATAATAGTTGACAAATATAAATCATTCTTAGAAAAAAAAACGCAAAGCAAAAAAAAACACAAAGGCGAAAATAAAAAAATTAAACCAACAAGAGAAAGTGGATGGAAAAAAGGTAAAAAAGTCGAATTAAATAATATGGAAAGAAGATCTCTAGAGAAAAAATAAACCGTGAAGAGGACAATTCCCTACATTAAATATGAAAATTCAAAAGTGCAAAACATCCTAAGTATTAAAAAACTTTAAAAAATGAAAAAGACAATAACGATAAAAGATATACAAATTTGTCTATAAGTTGAAGAAATATAAAAAATACACATTTTAAAAAGAGTAAAATACAGGTTTTTTTTCAAAATTGACTGGGAAGATTTCAAGGGCATATTTATCATTCAACAATAGAAAAAATACTTATACAAACATATGTCCATGCTTCATTTTCGAAATACAGGGTGTCAAAATTTTCAGACGGTTTTTTATTAATTACTCAAAAATATTTTTTTTACAAAATTTGGCACGTTTATTTACCGCCATAAGGGTCTTAGTTTTGTGTAAATGAAATAAGACCTTTCATTCCAGTGGCGTCCCAGAGGGTCATCCAATTGATATCTATAGATAAAAATATGGTACGCCACTGCTTATTTGTACTTTTTTTAATTTTTTTGGATGAAGCAATCAAAAATGTTGCTTTTTTGACTTTTTGCTTTTTTATGTATCTAGCTTCGTTTTGGAGATAAAAATCAAAACCCGTTTCCTAGCAAGTACCTTGATATGATGTCTGTGGACCATATCGAAGCAGGAAATATAATTTTTTCAAAAAAGCAGTAGCGTACCATCATTTTTGGGTTTAGATCAGTGCATTTTACCGATAAATATCAATAAGATTACCCTCTAATGTGGTCGAAATTGGCTTAAAGGTTTTTGAATAATTAATAAAAAGCCGATTTTTTCTAAAAACTTTGACACCCTGTGTCACAAAAACAAAGTTAGTTCGGACATATGTTTTTATGCATGAAGACAATCTATTAGTGAAAAATTGGATTGACGCATAAGAAAATAAATGATGAAGAAAAAAATACAGGTTGTCGATAAAAAAAGGAATGTATAAAACAATAATATATTTGTTGTTCAAGCATGTTTTGCTCAGTTGTTTGGTTTGATTTTGAATAAATGAAGACATTTTATCCAAGATTCAAGCTGGAACGGTTTGTTCTTTTTTTGGCTTATTGATTGTGTGAATATTGTGAATGTAGTTGACTTGGTTCGGGTTGACTAATTACGCCATAGTCTTAATATTTTCCCCATTCCCAAAGATTGTGCAAATTGTTCAAGTCACAGACAAACAGAGAAATGTGAATTTTGAAAGATGGGTATCAAAGGAAGTGTACCATAATTTCCATAAAAACCAATCATAAAAGAAATGGGTTTACAGCAGCATTGTCTCCTTCCATTTACAGTTGCAACAAAATTGGCACGCATGTATTCGAATCAATTTAACTGGTACTCAGAGTACCCTGCAAATTGATAGTTGCTCACACAAACGAATAAGAAAGTTTAAAGCAACACACGCCGTTAAGTTTCAATGTATAGGCGGTAAATTGTCGTAATTGATAGCAAATGCCGACGGAATTCCATATTTTTGCCTTTTTTCAGTTCGAGGAAGTGGTCAGAATTTCTCGGCATTTGCATTTTAATTAGTACTATCACGTGCTTATCGATTTTTATTGAATTATCTATAAAGTTGCATGGTGGTTTTCACTTTCGAAATCACCATGAAGATCTCATTTATCATTTTATAATTATCATGATTAGTTAAAGCTGTTTCCGAAAAATATATTTTTTTTTATTATAGGTCAAGATAGAAATCAGTTTAAATCAATTGGAAAGGAGGTTTTATGTAATGTAATTTTTCTCTCTTTCTGGTTTTTGGATTTGTTTTTTTTTATGATAATAAATTGGACAGAGGGTGTTGATTAGTAGAGACCAGCCAACTATTCCATGTATAGAAAAACACGTTAATATCTTTATAAACGTTGAAGATAACACCCCCAACCCTTATATATTTGAAATCAGGGATCGAACTAGGGGATAATATATAGGGTGTCCTTTTTAAAAAAAGATAGGAAGCCTCAATTTTCTTGACTTCTGATGCTCAATTGTTTTTTCTGATAACAAATTCTGAAAATTCAGGAAAAGTCCTACAACTTTGCACATTTGAACTATTCTCTAGGGTTATTATAAACGGAGATAGCTATTGGCCAAAATATACGTGAATACCCTGTACAAGAAACACACAATCACGTATCACTTTCGGTCAAACATCAAATTACATCATCAGTATATGGACGAAAGAACACCAAATACGTAAAGATAACAGTACTGGAGAATAAAAAAATTAAATTGGGAAATGTAAAAAATACTTCATCATCCTGGAATCGAACCAGGGTATCAATAATGTGTGAACACAGTACGCCAACACCGCTCGGCTAAATTGACTAGTAGAATACTAACATATAGCGGAACTTATTCTATATGGTTGAATATAAGAGATGGTTCGAAATTAAAAACATCATACAGGTCAATATAGGACACTTCTTTGCTCTGCTGATCTCCATCTTCTCCAATAAGTCCAGTTTTTTGCCCTTTGAGCCAACATGGGGTATCTTAGTATCCGAATTGGAGAAAGCGTGTCCTGTTGATATAAGATGGCTGGCGAACGTAGATGTTTTCGGTGCCCCTGTATTTGGTTACCAGGCTAAGATGTTCATGAACTCTTTGAGAAAACTTTCTACCTGTCTGCCCCACAAAAACGGCAGAACAATCTTGACAGCTCAAAGAGTATACTCCCGATTGTGTTTGTAGGTCCAGTTTGTCCTTGGTTTTGACTTGTTTGTGATCTTGAATCCAATCGAAATATTTCCATGTTTGAGCAAGTGGGCAAGTTAGATGGAAATATTCCCAAAAAACGATAGACATCTGAAGAGACTTGGATTGGGCTTTGACGATGTTGTATGACTGTACTTTATGGAACTTATTCCTATTGAGAAAACTGCGTGCATTCAGGAGTGTAATGATTCTGGATCTCACTATTGCTCGATTTGAAACATCCGTCGATTGATGTTTTCTACTTCTAAATCTCCTTTGATGTTCTGGTTAATTTTTGAGGAATTTTTGCGTTCAGAATGTCTTCCTTTGTGAAAATCATTGTCCCACCTGCCTCCTGTACTCCTGCTGTGTGCCTATTCTGGGACCGATAGAACAATCATATCGAGAGAAAGAGAGAGACAGTAAACGGAGAATTGTATGGAGGTGATCGTTTATCTCTCTCGTATGACCGTTCTATCGGTCCCAGAATCGGGACCCTGAAAGTCACTCCCTCTTAGGCTAGTCATCTAGGATGATTTGAGGTTTTGAAGTTTTTTACTAAGTCGTCTGAATGCATCATCTCTCAACTTCAAATCCAAACAGCAAAACTCCAAGAAGGAAAGCATAAAAGTTAGTGTCAGGTACAAGAACTTCAATTTAGAATTGACTTAGTTCAAATTTTTATATTGTTAAAACCTTTTCCTTGATCCAATTCTCCCTGGCGTATCTCGAAGCGACATTCGGACAGTAGTTCCAACTTTGTGCCTAATTGTGATTTTCGATTGATGGAAATGATGTCACCAATTCCCATCTACAAACGCCCATGCTACAAATCATAATTTTCCATTTCCTTGCTTCACATTATCTCCCTGATCTGCACACTTTCCAATAGCATAACGCGAAATTTATGTTCCAATGATTACACCATTGGATACACGATCGCATCTTCTCGGATAGTTATCGTCGCTAAAATATGGGAATACGTTTCGAATGCAATGCGATCTTTACCGTTATATGCAGTTGGGGCTATAAAACAAACGGCGTATTAAATGGGATTTTATTCAAATTTCTTGGATATTAAAGGTTGCGGTATTTTTTTAAATTGATCCGGATTGCGTTTTGGTTGTGGGGTTTTTATGACTGGGATATGTTGATTGCATGAAATAGTTTCCATTCCAATTCCGATGAAAAGGTGAAAAAAAATCAACAACCTATTATGTTCCTGCACAGTTGCGTTTGGTTGAGCAATAAATGGGCACTGAATATTTGGATATTTGGAACGACATATCACACTTGACTTTATTCGACATTTCGAGCTAATGACGTCATCAATCATCAATATGAATTGATGATGTTTGGGAAAGAACTCAAAAATCTGATTGAGTCATCTTTTAGCGGAGAAAAAATACAATATTAATGTGAAGTCTTCATCGATCGATCTCTCTTATTATTTCCAGGAATTCATGCATATTTACAAATTTCAAACTTTTCAAATAACTATTTTCTTAATTTCTTCCAGCTTTTGATTGACTTTGCTTTGAGAGCGTATTATTTTTCTCTAGTTTTTAAAATTATTCTCTTATTTTTTAGTGGTTCATTTTCACTTTTTTTTATTATTTCACTACTACTGACTGCACGACAACATGTGTTTGTTGCAATTTTTCCTTTTCGATGTATGTCATTTTCTATTGATTTTTTCATTCTTTGTAGGTACCCACCTGTTGTTATAATTTTTTCACCTCAGTTATCTTGGAAATTCAGTATAGTAGGTACTTTGGACAGCAAGTGAACTTTAATGGATTTTTGAATACCTAACTTGAAAAAAATCTACGGGAAGAAAAATTGTTAAATCATTTTAATACATGGAACCCTTCAAAAAAATCAAAACAATATTTATTGGATAATAAACAAAGTCAATAATGAAATAAAATGAAAATATAGGTAATTAAAGAAAATACAAAGTCAACAATCAAAAAATTTTTAATAGATAGTTAGCTGAGTTAGTAAAAAATGTAATAAATAAGAAAGCTTAAATAAAAGCAAATTCATAAAATTCACAGTGAAATGCCCAAATTGAAAAATCTTTGATAAAAAGTAGTGAAAATATGTACCTGACAGAAGAATTAATAATTTCAGACAATAAACAAAGTCAATAATGAAATAAAAATAGATTTTCAATTTTTTGCATTATAAACATTTCATGTGATTTTGAGCTTGGTATTCATTACGTTTATATTTTGTTACTTATACATGCATATATTATTTATTCAAGTTTTAAATTACGTCCTCATCCAGCCGTCTTGCATTGTTAGCTTTCATTTATACAGGGAGTTTCCTGATTGCGTACATTAAATTCAAGGGCGTATTCCTGAGCTATAATCTCATGAAAAAAAGTCCTTATAAACATGGGTCCGGAAGTGCATCGCTTTCAAGGTACAGGGTATTAAACTTAAAAAAAAAAATGTGCGTCACTGACTTTTTATTGTAATTTTAATTTTTTTTTGATAGATGAAGCAGCCAAGTAGACACCTTTTTTGCCGTATCTGGCTCCGTTTTTCTTGTTTTAAAATACTTAACCCGTTCAAAAAATAAAATAAAAATATTTTGCGCGGGTGTTTCCTCATTTTGTACATTTAATTTAAGGGCGTATTCCTGAGCTAATGTTGTTGCTAACGTGTTGAACTTAAAAAAAAAACTCAATGTATGCCACTTACTTCATTGTAATTTTTGATTATTTCTCAAATGAAGCAACCGAAAATACAACATTTTTGCTTCTTAGTTTTTTTTTTTTTGAAAACTAGACTAGATACGAGAAAAATCTAATAGGAAAAAAAGTTGTATTTTTGGTTGTTTCATTCTAGAAAAAATCAAAAATCACAACAAAGTCAGTGGCGTACATTTATTTAACAAAAATATTCGGGAGGATGCCCCTTCGTATGGCACTGGTCTTTATAATTTTTACCTAGCTGGGCCTGGACGAAGCTTCTATTACTTAAAATAAGTCCATAACACCCTGTATCTCAAAAACAATGCACTTCCGGAGCCATGTTTATATGGATTTTTTTTTCATGAAATTAGATCAGGAAAACGCCCTCAAATTTAATGTACGCAATTAGGAAACACCCTGTATATTTTGTAGACATACAGTGAACGCATTAATATTTTTGGCTCAAATTTGGAGGTGTTGTTCAGGGTAGGCTTTACTAAGTTTTGACCTCCAAAAAAAATTTTCAACTGTCAAACTGACAGCTGGGCACCATTTTGAAACAAATTATTAAATGGAAAAGGGGGTCATGTGATACCTTATTTGAAAGGTCCTTCCATTCTCTTTTCACCCCCAAAGTTTGAAGTCCTTAGCATTTTTCTTAAGGAAATGGCGCCATATCGAAAATAAATTATTTGGGTCAAAATACTATCTCTAATTCTTAAAAGAACTTTATTAACAATGAAAAAACTAACCTATAACATAAGTGATTGTTTCTACAACAGTATTTAATAAAAAAATTCAAAAAAAAAATTCGGAAACGTCGCTACCAAAAAAAAATTTTTAAACGTTGTCAATTTGACACCCGATAATAAATCTTATATGCAGCTAGGTGTTCTGTATCAATCTGTGCTACCATAGTTCCTTAAACAAAATAAAAGATAGTATCTACTTAGACACAAATAATTTATTTTCGACATGGCGCCATTTCCTTATGAAAAATAATAAGGACTTCAAACTTTGGGGGTGAAAAGAGAATGGAAGGACCTTTCAAATAAAGTATCACATGACCCCCTTTTCCATTTAATTTTTTGTTTCAAAATGGTGCCCAGCTGTCAGTTTGACAGATGAAAATTTTTTTTGGAGGTCAAAACTTAGTAAAGCCTACCCTGAAACACACTTCCAAATTTGAGCCAAAAATATTAATGCGTTCAAAAGTTAGAGGGGGGGGGGGGACTATTTACGTCCTCACTGTATGTATATTTTTATCTTTATCAGTTTATTAATTGTATAGCTTTTTTGCTAATAAAGATCATTATTATTATTGAACATAAGTAAATAAGAAAAATATAATAAAATCAACAAGCATCGGATTTGTTTGTGGATCATAAAATCGACGGTATAACCAAACTGAATAAAAATTGAAAAAAAAAAGAAAAAAAAACCTTAAAAAATGTTTGACTGATTTGTTTAATTATTGAGAAAGTTAATAATAAAACAAAAAATTTAAATGGGTTTAAAAAAATATATTTTGAAACGAGTAAAATATTGCGAAAAATCTCAAAAAAAATGTAATAGATTTTAAAGGAAGGTATTTTGACATTTTCTTCAACAGTTGATTCACAGCCAAAAGTAAACAAAACTACGCCTTATAAGACATAGCTGATCACATATGTGTTGGTTTATCTCACGTGACCTTTCGATCGTTTCCCTTTGTTTGATCACTTGTAGTTTGTTTACTTTGGTGACTTTTGGTTGTGAATCAACTGTAGGTCCTAAGAATTTTCAATAATTATTACTTTGATTAATTCGATAACTTATTCCACTCTGAAAAAATGTTAGTGTTGTTGGGGTTAACATCTACCCGCTGGCCTCTGCTTAGATGGTGGAGGCCAGTCTTCATTATTGGCGGAGGCGCATTTGCTTCCACCAGAAGGAACTGTATATCTATATTTTGTTCAACTTTTCTAACTTAGTTATTTCCTATTGTAGCAACCAGGAAATCTTCACAATGAATTCTTCATTTTTTTATTTTTGAAGCATCAGTTCTTTTCTTTTATACGACGTGCAGAACCCAAATTTAAAATTAGCTTCCTAAATAGGGGGTATTGTGAAATATTCTAGAAAATATTTCGCTCAAAGAATTTTTTTTTTTCAAATTCAGAGTAGACGGCGAAGACGTCCGCCTCATGCTCTGGGACACAGCCGGCCAAGAAGAATTCGACGCAATCACAAAAGCCTACTACCGAGGCGCCCAAGCTTGCGTGCTAGCCTTCTCCACAACAGACAGGGACTCATTCGAAGCTGCCCATTCATGGAAGCTAAAAGTGAGTGCGTTTTTTTCATACATTATTACATCAATGCACCCAACCGAAGGAGCATTAGACGCTCATCGTTCCGGAACACCGAACTAACGTATTCATCACTCCCATAGGTTGAAAATGAATGCGGTGAGATCCCAACAGTCATAGTGCAGAACAAAATCGATCTTTTGGAACAGAGTGTGGTCAATCCGGAAGAGGCCGAGTTGCTAGCGCGAGCGCTCGGATGTCGACTCGTGCGCACTTCGGTTAAGGAGGATGTGAATGTGTCCGCTGTCTTTCGGCATCTGGCCCAGAGATGTCTTGCAGAACTTAGGGATCCCAGGGATGACGATTGTGTTTTGCCTGGTGATTACTTTTCGGTCCGCCAGCCCGCGATGCACCACAACGGCCTCAGTATAAGTAAGTTATCATTTCCATCTTCATTCAAATCGATAAAAAACCTATCACTGCGTCTGTAGTTGAAGAACAACGGATGAATAAGTTTCTCAGTAATCAATATCTTTCTTTCTTCAAGCCTGAATACTCGTTTGGAATTCTTCTTCAATCATTCTTCTTCAGTGCATCCTCACTTTTAATTGCCGGTATGCATTCATCAGCATCTGCTTTGCTTGAAGCTGCTTCAGATGTTTATAAATGACCATTTTCACTGTAGATGAATATATGTATAAGAAACTTATTTGAAGTTATGAAGATTCAACTCCCTATAGTCTGTCGCCATATTTTTGTTACCTTTTATCAGAAGAAAAGAACACCTTTCTTATTCTGATGTCATGATATCTTTGGATAGATTTTCAAAGACAAGATGATGCTGAATCCAGTGGTGAAAACATTTTTGGATTTATGGATTATTGTTGGTATTGATTTTTTTCTTGACACTCTCAGAGTGACTGACTGTACTAGAATTTGTCAAATTTAAAAAAAAACAAATAAAAATTACTTCCATGAATTTTTTTTTTGATTTTTTTTTAATTTTTAACCAATTTTAGGATAGGCAATCAATCTGAGAATGTCGATAATTTTTTCAATATCAAAAATACCAACAACTGGTGTCTCACCGTAGTATTTTAGTGTATTATTGCAATAACCTGTGAAACCATAACCTATTTTTCTCGAAAACGGTTAGTTTTATCGGGACAAAAGAAGAGCACCTTTTTTGATAAAAAAAGGTCAGAGTATTTGAAAAAATAGTTTTCAGCTCTGTAAAATGACACCTGTCTAAAATTGTACCCAAAAGGTTTGGTGGCCAGACCGTTCCTGGCCGATTTCAAATATTGACTTTACTATGGTTTTATGAGTCTTCATGGCCTACACAACGTACTAAAATTTCATCAAATTATACAAGCCGGTTCAAAAGTTAAGGCTGAAAAATTAAATCGATGGGTACCCTATACGCTTCCGAAATTATGCCATATACTTACCGGACACCCTGTATTTCATAACTTCGAGTCAGATTTACTCTCAAACCTTCAAACTCACCCTGTATATATTTCTTATGATTATTTTGAAAGAAAAAAATATGTCGAGTCGACTGGTGAAAGCCGCGAAAGTCTATGTCCACTATTTTTCGAGATTTTTTTTTTTATTTTTTTTTCTCCAAAAAACTAACCCTATATATTTTTTTGACGATTCTGAAAGAAAAAGTGCTGCTGATTCGACTGGTGAAAACCCCAGAAGTCTCTTTTATTTTTCGAGTTACGATTTTAATTGTCATTTCAATCGATTTTCTCCCCAAACTTTCAGAGACATCCTGTACATTTTTTTGATGATCTAGCAAGAAAAAATGATGCTGAATCGACTAGTGAAAACCGATAAACTCTATCTCGTTTCTCGAGTTCTGTTTTTTTTTCCAAATTGTTAATTTTCTTGGATTTTCTAAATTCAAGCCAACTTTTTCCCCAAAATTTCAAGGACTCGTAATTTTTTTGAATGATTTCGTAAGAGAAAATTATACTGAATCGACTGGTGACAACCGCGGAAGTCTGTCTATTTTATTTTTCGAGATATATATTTTTTATTTGTCAATTTTCATGGTTCTCCCAAATTTGAATCGATTTTCAAACTTTCGGAATCACCCTGTATATCTCTGTACCAAATCTAAATCGATTTTTTCCCCAGACTTTCAGAATCACCCTGTGTTTCTTTGATGCTTTTTAAAGCAAAAATGATGTTGAATCGACTGGTCTTTTATTTTTCGAGTTTTTATTTTTTATATTATTTTTCAATAATTTTCCCAAATTTAAATCAATTTTTCTACCAAACTTTCAGTATCACCCTGAATATTTTATTGATGATTCTCAATGAAAAAATTATACTAAATCGACTAGTGAAAACCGCGGAAGTCTATCTCTATTATTTTTTGAGTAATGATTTTTTTTAGTTAGTCAATTTTCTCCCAAATCCAAATCTATTTATCTCCCGAACTTTCAGAATCACCTTGTATATTTTTTAGATGATTCTGAAAGAAAAAATTATGCTGAATCGACTGGTGAAAACTGTCCCTTTGATTTTTTGAGTTAGGTATGTCAATTTTCATAGATCACCCAAATTCAAATCGATTTTTCCCCCAAACTCTTAGGATCACCCTGTATATTTTCTCAACGATTCTAGAATACAAGGTGATTCTAAATCGACTGATAAAAACCGCGGAGATCTATCTTTTTTATTTTTCGACTTAATTTTCCTCCAAACTTTCAGAATCACCCTGTATATTTTCTTGATGATTTTGAAAGAAAAAATGTTTTTTAATCGATTGGTGTAAACCGCGAAAGTCTATCTCTTCTATTTTTCGAGTTATGATTTTTTTAAATTGTCAACTTTGTTAGATCTTCCAAATTTAAATCGATTTTTTTTCCAAACTTTGTCAATTTTCATAGATCTCACAAATTTAAATCGATTTTTCCTCCAAATTTTCAAAATCACCCTGTATATTTTTCAGATGATTCTGGACAAAAAAATCGACTGATGAAAACTGCGGAAGTCTATTCTTTTTTATTTTTCGAGTTAGGATTTTTTGTATTGACAATTTTCTTTTCTTTAATCATATAATTTTTTTTCAGGTGCCTTCAGCCCTAGTCATTCATCCAAACATAATGGAACAATAGTTTTGAAACCCCACAAACACAAAAAAAAGAAAAATGTCCTGAAAAACGCCTGTAGAATACTCTAGTACTATCCTTTTAGTTGTAATACTTTTGTTAATAATTGTCGCGTTCTATCCAATATTCAACATAGAACCACCAAGATGCAAACTTACTTTACTAGTACTTTATTATTGTAAATTTGTAAAAAACCCATGCCAGCTCAAGGCCAAATGGTGAAGTGCTAATACGTATTAGTTATAGTGGTTTTAGTTATTTGGTTATAGTTAAGTAGTACGATATGTTCTAGTGTTAGAGTACTTTGTAATATACTTGTGACAATGTATTTTACGAGTTTGTTTCATTAAATAAAACTCCGATCCACCTACAAAAATATATATTTGGCACATAATATATACGTTTAGATCTTGACTCTGAAAAACTACAACCTCACCATAATTGCACCTAACTTCCCCCTCCATAACTCCAAAAATCAACTTCCATCTGAGGCATTGGAATTGGTATCCTCATCCATTTGTGCACACCTCAAAAACTGTATAGGTTTCGGCTTTTTCCACGATCTCACATCACTAGCGCAACACGTGGTTTCATCTTGGAGGAACAAGGTGCAGCCTTGACTTGATCTCCTTCTTCCTCTGCGCAGTGTTTTGGACACAAACTCCGACCAACTGGACAGTAGAAGCTTGAGCTCCATTACATTTCTCAAAATGTACATCGGTTGCGGGTCGGTTTCGGCTAAACTATAGTGAGATGACAGTGGCAGCCAAACAGTGCCTCCCAGTTGTGCTTGGAGACCTCCAAGAATGTCCGTCTCCAGTTTGTCCCCCACCATAAGGCATTTATTCGGGGGGACCTGCAGGAGGTTGCATGCTTGGAAAAAGATTTTTTTGTTGGGCTTTTCATGAGGTAAGTCACCTAAAATGATGGTTACTTTGGGTTGGTCAGGGAGAGGGAAGCTGGCTTACCAGACACCAAAATCAGATCGAAACAGCTTCTGAGATCTAATTTGTCGATTTTCTCCCACTGGGCTGCTGACGTTCCATTGGTGATCAACGCGATCCGGTACTGTCTACGTAGGTTTTCCAGAAGGAAGATTATGTCTTGTGGGATTGCCAGTTGCAGGTACCTTTGGTGTAGCCAGGAAATGTAAATGCGGTCTTGAATAGAAAATGGGGACACTGCTATGATAAAAATGTCCTGTCTAATTACATCAAAACGTCAATATTTAATTATATAAGTCTTCTTTAATAAAGTGAAGGCTTTCTTGTTACACCATGATTACGAATCACTACAGGTGAATTATGCTTTAGAATCCTCTCATTGTCCGCAAACATGAAGTAGTACATGTACATAAATAACAAAATCATAAAAAAGACACCCAGCGGCAGATCCATCTTCAGTGACTTCTCAATGCCTTGATCATCTCCAACAGCGCCCCCTCTTTAATCCTATAACTTTCAATCGTTTTGTCGTTTTTCAGAAACTTTCCTTTATATCGTATCCTTTGTTGGTCTGCACTGGTGCCTTCCGCAGCCTCTATACGTTCTTTGAGTGTCTGCACTGGTTCTGATGGCTCTATTTCGATTTTCTGGATTTCTCCTGAATGGAATCCCATGAGCATTTCATCTAGTGTCTAGCATACATACCAACGAATGGTTTGATTCGTAAAATCATCGGTTTTCACTGGGAATTTAGTATAATAAAGTATGACAGTTGAGTGACGGATCAGGTGAAATTGTGTCAGTTAACGAAAATAATTACACAATTGCAAAATTTTTCGTGAATATTTATCAATGAACATCGACAATCTTTGGTATAAATGATCATAAAGGTTGTCACCTTGAGTGGAGATGAATGTATGATTGATGTAGAACCGAACGACAAAGTGATCTGTAAGTCGTACTTGGTGCGTTTCATAATGTAACAGCCACGTTTCAGCCATCAAAGAAAAATTGGAAGAAAAAGAAGGGATTCCGCCACACCAGCAAAGATTGGTTTTTCAAGGAAAACAGCTCAAAGATGATAGAACTATCAGTAACTACAAGTTAAAGGCGGGCACGGTGCTGCACTTGGTAGTGGCTCTGAGGGGTGGAGAGGATAATAATTTTAGTTTTCTGGAAGAAAATCCTTAAACTGTTTCAGTATGACTATATAAGTAAATCATTTTGAGGCAGATTGTTGCACTTGTTTCAATCTTTGAGAAGTATTTGTGCTGGATAACCTCCAAAAAGAAGCTAAATATCTATGTGTCGGTAGAGGATTTATCAATTAACTTCAGAGTGCTCTGATTTGAATGAGGGGTTGAAGAACAATAGTCAAATATAAAGAAGTAATTAAAACAAAGGGCGTGGAAAGAGGTGAGGAAATACTTCACCTTGGAATTTGTCAACCTTCACATTGAGCTGTGGTTGACGACATCCGATAAAAGTGAACCCTGAAGATGACGAAACATAACAGAAAACACAGGAGGTCCTCATTTTATTGAATTGGACTTGGAAGAATCAAGGCCAACATTGATTCATGAATGGGAACAGATCATGAATAAGAGAAAAGCGGCATGGGGTTCAAAATAATTAAGATAATAGATGTTAACTAGAAGGTTGGTATAGATAAACGTTAGATTTGTGTGAGTGGCGCCAGTATCAGGCAGGAGGGCGCCACTCAAAAGTGTAACCCAGTGTCGAACCAGTTCTTTTGAAAAAAAAAATACAGTCGCTCTAGGTCGGGAGCTGATGTAAAAGTTTAGTTCAGCCGAATTTTTCAAAAAGATGCTTGAGAACCTGAGATAACCAACATTTTTGCCCAAAATTTCAGTAATTCTTAAACGGGTTGTTTGCGGACACGTGTTCATTTTCTCATACAAAAAGTGAATGAGCGACATGTACTCTATTTGTCAAAGAAAAAACGCACTTATTTCCATGTATGCAGTCATAAATCGCGCCGACAGCTATTGAGGTTGGGTAAGTTTTCATTAGGTAACTTTGGTTTTTGGTTAGCGAAGAAAAAAAAAAGAAAATTCAAAGATAAAGACAATTCTAAGGGCTATTTAAAACAGTTACAATGAGTTTTTTTTGGTTCGTGAGGGGTGGATTTGGTCAGTTCTCCTATTTCTAATGAATTATTGTATTACTTCACCCAGCAGTGCTCATGATGAAGTCCTGTAAGTTTGTAAACAAAAAATATACAGGCTGTTTAATAATATATGCGCATGACTTAAGAAAAAGAGTGATTGCTTGTCAAAAAATATTTAAAAAAATCTATTAACTCTCACTCTATAATGTACCATTTTCAATATACAAGTTGTCGAAAATGAAAAAAAAATCGTTTTTTGCAAATATCTCCGGAACCGTTTATCGAACAGAAAACAGCTTTTGTAGCAATTTTTTACCCTTGATAACCTATGTTTTGTGAGGAATATATTATATTTTTTGGAAGGCATGGTTGGTGAAGGTTTTGAAGGGGTACTGGGTGTTTTTCTCTCCAACGCTACTGGAAAAAGTACTGTTTTGAGACGCCCATTTGAATCGCCAATGTTTGCTTCACAAAAAATGGTACTCTTGGTCATTAGATCTAAAGTCCACCGTTTTCAAAAAAATCAACTTTAATGTTGAAAAACATGGTTAATTAAAAAAAAGTCTCTCTAATAAAACAAAGTTTATTTAAAGGTCAGAGTAACAAAACCAAACGTTAACTTCATAATTGCAAAATAAAAAATCAATAACAGTTACTTAAATTAAATGTTGGAAATGTTCGCCGTTAGCTTCAACCAGTTTCAACTTTTAACACTCTGTATCTCGAATATGGTGCATTTTAGAGGATAGGTTAATAGAAACTCTATTCCATATTTTTGGACGAGCTATTACCTCTGAAGTCCTGTGCATATATTATGAAACACCATGTATACACACTGTGTTAAAATGTCCCGGATCAATTATTTCGATAATCGTGTACAATATAAAAAAACTTCAAAAATTTGTAGATCTTGAAGAAATCTATCAAACTTGTACTTTTGCAATTATACAGGGTGTCCCAAAAAGTGGTGTTTCCGAAAAAGTTGGCACCATCAAATTCAAATTATTTTTGTAAACTAATGGGTTTAGCCATATGACATGTTTGTTTAGAGGAAACAGGAAGTGCGGATCATTCCACTAAAAAAAATGAAATTTTGTTGTCTAGTCTGATAGATTTCTTGAAGTCCTACAACTTTTATTAAGGTAGTTTTGTATTGTGCACAGTTTCGGGAATAATTGACTTTTTCGTTTTATTTTACGCAAGGTGTATATGCATTTTTTGCAATTTCATTGGATTTTCCGCATTTTTTCAAATCAAATCGTAGTAAACTCGATCTTAAAAATCTTCAGAGAACAAAGAATAAAGATGGTAGCATTTGCAGACGATGTGGCAATCCTGGTAGTGGGCAAAAGCTTGTCAACTATCAGTGAAATCATGGGATCTGCATTGAAGGAACTTTCCAAATGGGCAGGACAGAACGGTCTTGGAGTAAACACTGATAAGACAAATTTAGTACTGTTCACAACGGAATACAAGGTGCCCAACAGTAAAATGCTCATATTCGGGAGACAAACTCTTGGGCTTTCCAATGAGGCAAAGTGACTAGGGATCATTCTGGACTCAAAGCTCCCCTGGAAAAGAAACACAGAGAAAATAATAAAGAGAGGACTCAATGCATTATGAATATGCAGGAGAAAGATTGCTAAATGATTGCTAAAAAAGCCGCACATTATCCAATGGATGTATACAGCGATCGTGAGACCCATAATTACCTACAGAGCCGTGGTATGGTGGAAAGCCATCGACACGATCTCGAACTTAAAGATGCTCACGAAAGTACAACGGCTGGCAACACTATAAGTACAACGGGACCAAAGAATAGCACACCGCAGGCAGCTTTAGCTCCTGCCCATTGACTTGTTCATTGAAAGCACTGCCGCAAGGGGAGCTCTCAGACTGAGGGAAGCCAAATTGTGGAAACAGGAAACAAGTGGGCACTCAACGGTGCTAAGGGAAATCTTAATGGCAATGGATAACCAAGAGGCGAAGTTGCTACAAACGGCAACAGACTACATGAGCTTTTTTGAGAATAAGGTATTGGTCAAAATACCTACCAGAGAAGACTGAAATCAAGACTCAATTATAAGGGAGGAGGAGATATCCATGTTAACAGACGCAGCAAAGGCAAATACAGGCACAGGAGCAGGTATATACTCAAAGGAACTAAATATCCAAGAGTCTATCAAGCTTGAGAAAGGATGTGGCATTCTGCATGCCAAAATCATCGCCATTAAGGAAGCAGCCAACCTGCTGCAAAGACTGGACAACACAACATATGACGTCACAATCTATGCAGACAGCAAAGCAGCGTTGAGACTACTAGGATCAGATACAGTAAGGTCAAAGGTATACTTTGTTCATGGCTTTCCTGCGGTTACGTCATACTTTTCCGTCTCTCTCTTACACATTAGACAGTTGAAGTTGAGCGAAGACGTAGACGTTAACGTAATACGTTGACACATGAAGTTCACGTCTACGTAATGATCTAAAAGCTAGTTGAAGTGTGGCATTTGACGTACGTGAAACGTAGCGAGTTGACTTGACCTAATTTGTTGTGTTTACATATAGTTTTTCGACCTGTAAAAGTTAAAAAAAAGTGATGTCTGTGACAATTTGGTTATTGAATTTTGAGGTCAAATAAAAATATGACGTGTGGTGTCCAAAATTGATTCGTTGGCAGATTATCCAAGATCGGAGACTCGATCGGCAAACCTCGGATTACGTATAAGGAATAACGTGCAATACGTGAAGACACGCAAGGTTATGTATGTTCGTAAACGCAAACGTGAGAAAAAACGAAGTGCGCTTGCCCAGATGCCAATCCCCACGTTTACGTCTACGTGAATGAAAGCAGTTCAACTATCTATTGAAAAAAAAATCACGTACGTCTGAACGAGGCTTTTTCGGATCAATTTGACAAATGTCACATGTGAAGCGATCAATATACGACATACTGCCAAACGTCAAATACTGTGACGTGACCGCAGGAAAGCCATGAACAGACTGTAGTGATGAGTTCTGTGCTTGGTTCCTGGATATATAGCAATATTGAAGGGTTCCCCGTCAGATGAACTAGCGAAATTGGGACTAAGAAAGGACAATGCCGAAATGAAAAACACATCGATACCAACGATCAAACTATTGAAAGATAGAGTAGATAACAACATAGTGAAACTACACAGCGACAGGTGGAGCAATCGAAACGACTGCAACACATCGAGAGCTCTGTGGCCAAACTTGGATATCAAGAAAACAGGGAAATCACTGAAGCAGAGCAGATCCTCTGTGAGCACCCTTGTGGGAATAATCACAGGACACCGTGAAATCGGAACCATGCTCCGAAAATGAGACTGATGAGCTCTGCAAGGACTGCATCGAGGAGGATGTGACGATAGAACATCTACTGTGCCTCTGCCCAACTCTGAAGGAAGGACGCCTCAGGAATATGGGACAATACTACCTTAAAGACTTGTAGGAAGCGGCAAATGTAGACATCGAGCTAATTCTGAACTTCGTAAAAACCATGGGATGGTCTAGAACGATGAAGAGAAAGGCTGCAGGTTAAGACCGAGGAGACACCTCTTTAAACCAGGGATCACAATGGGCCATTTGGCCTCCGAGTGAAAGCAATGCGAAGCAGGAAACTGTGGGGCACGGCATATCCTTCGCAACCTAACCTAACCTGAATCAAATTATGACAATATAGGGCTAGTCGGGTCGAGATGACTTTACGGACAGTGTATTTTTATAAAAACAAAAATTTCACCCTCAAATATACGTCTAAATAGGTACATTAAATTTAAAAAAATGCGATAAACACAATTTTAGCCAAAAATAAAATTTTATTTCCATGAATATCAAGATTTTCACCGACTCTAAACATCAAAACTCGTTGGTTTCAGCCAAGATTAAGAAATATAATTGCAACGTTGCCGGATATTTATCTTCCATATAGAGAGTGATGTCGCTAAGGCAACATCAATTTTTTTTGCCAAACGCAAACTAACCAAAACTAACCCAACCTAAAGAGATGATATCGCTAAGGCGACAAAGCCGCAGATAATTGAATATCATCCTCTCTGGTCTGAATCGATAATCCGAAGAACCACTGGCAACGCTGTATCACCTTGACGAGGTATGTCTAACAAACTGTCAAAACAAACCTGTCGTCGAACATCATTATGATCTTTTGTTGAAGAATCCTGTACATACATAGATTTTAGCGATATTTTAGCTTACAAATGTGTTTTAGCGAATATTGGTGCTTTATTCCCATTTATCCTCACGTATAGAAGGTAAAATATTGTTAATAAGAAAATACTGTCCCCGAAGTCATCTGTAGCCGGCTAGTCTAGTAGTTATTTTTTTTCAGTAGAACATTTTGAAAATTTTGCTGTGCTAGAGAATAATAATAATATGTGAAAAAAAATTGCACATCTCATAAAATGACTTGTGTATAATAATAATACCCATCTCTACTTTCATGTCACTTCAATATATTGAGCAGTGTATATACACTATTCCTACTTGTCAATTTTGCTCATCTCTACAACCAGCTGACAATAGGCGCATTCGGAAACACTGATCCGATCAACCCGAGCATAATATGTTGTGTTTTGTCTCTTTTTATCTCACGTTGATAAACAAGAAAGAGACAAAGCACACAGCGAATGGTCGGGTTTATCAGATCACTGTTTCCGTCCGATAGCGCTTAATGACAATAATGAATTCCTAACCTCACTTTTGTAATTTTCATCACACTGTCTGAAAACTAAAAAATAACAGATTAAACAATAAACATAAATAAACCACAAAATGGGAAAAACCTCAAAAGACAAACGCGATATCTACTATCGCAAAGCCAAAGAACAAGGATGGCGCGCCAGAAGCGCCTTCAAACTCCTGCAAATCGACGAAAAGTTCCACATTCTGGACGGAGTGAAAAAAGCTGTAGACTTATGTGCTGCCCCAGGAAGTTGGTCGCAAGTTCTATCCAGAAAACTCTATTTAAATGAAGAAATCGACATGAAAGAACCCACGTATTTGTTTTATACAGAGGCCCTCAATAAAGAGGAGCCAAAGAAGAAAGAAACACCTGCGAAGAATGAAGATGTCAAAATCGTCGCTGTTGACTTGCAACCGATGAGCCCCCTTCCTGGGGTTATACAGATACAGGGTGATATCACAAAGTTCTCGACCGCACAGGAGATTATTTCGAATTTTGAGGGGGAACAGGCGGATTTGGTGATTTGTGACGGGGCTCCTGATGTTACTGGGTTGCACTGTATGGATATTTATATACAGAGTCAGCTATTGCTAGGTAATTTTTTCTGTATTATAAATTCATATAGGGTAATTAAACGGGGATGCTAAAGGTAGGCTCTGGTACACTTTATGAAGGACCCCTCTAATTTCGCACTTCTCATGAATTTATTTGAAAGATAACGTGAAATCTTGAAGGCTCGCTTGAAGGTTTGCGCAAAAAAAATTATGGAAAATTCCTGGGAAAATTCATAATAAAAAAAAACGCAAAAGATTTTTCAATTACCTTTGTAAAGCAAGCAAGATCCTACATTGCATAGTAATTTTCGCGTTGACATGTTATATTTCTTAATAAAATAAGGCAGCAATAGCGATATTATTCTATTATTAAGCCCATAAGTTTGTGAAGGGGTCGTATTTTAAAATGAAAATAAACAAATGTATTACTTACCTTCGAATATTGAACCACTAGAAGCATAAACAATTAATATCGTGTGAGTCGAACATGTCAATGTTAACAAGGGGGGAAAGGGGAAAAGCTAGCTCCTGGTTTGCCATATCTACTTCCTTGATATTCTTTTTTTCTGTCACCAATTCAATAACAATGACTTGAAGTTCATAAAATAAATGTATTTCTCTTCAATATTCAAGGAGAGTGTAGCCTTTTTTTCATCGCTATTACTACTTGTCATTGAATAATCGAACGATTTTCCTTGATCTTTTACACTAAAAAGTTGATAAGAGGAATTTTTCTCACAATCGGCAACGTTGGGCATCAATCGAGCTATTGAAATGCGTTGCCATGACGTTGATAGATGCTTGAAAGTGACGGTTGTTGTCATTTGTTGAAAATGATTTATTTGTGCTCGAGAAGAGGATTTAGTGTGGCAATTATACCAAAAAAGTGCTGTGTTTGTGGAGCTTCTTCATGGACGGTTGGATTGTAGACAGATAATGTGTCAAGATAACATTACATAAATATCAATAAAAACAGAATGTTATCGACTCAAACAAATCGTGTACGTTCGGGGTGCTAAACTTGTTCTAGTGGTTCAATGTTCGAAGGTTTTCACGATTTTTGTTCCTACAGAATCAACGTTATTTTTTTTTCGATTTTTTCCCATGGTATTCTTCTTTTACGTAATCTTTGCAGTTTTGTTTGAAGTTTACACATTAATACAATTATTTTTGCCTGGTTCCGTAATTTTCTGTGGAATCTCTATTTTTTCTCGGGTTTCTCTTTTTACGGTCTTTTGCATTGTTTTCACGGAAATGTCAAGTATTTTGACGAATTTCTATGGATTTAAAGCCTTTTCTGTGGAGTTTCTAATATTTTTAAAGGGCTTTTCGTTTATTCTTGAGATTTTTTCACGGTCTTTTGAGAGATATTGATAATTTTATGGAGAAATAAAGAAATTCAATTATTTTCAAACCTTTTTACGACATTTTCCTTTTTTTCAAGTAAATTCAACATTTTATAGTAAATTTTCCATATTTTGAACGGGATTATACCGTTTTTGATGAATTTGTGTTATTTTTACAGAATTCTGAATTATTTTTATATAGTTTTCGAGTTGGTTTGACATGGAAACAACTTTTTTTCAACCTAAATCCTTCATTTTGTGCAGAATGTTTACGATTCGACGTCATTGATACCAATAACTGTATTTTTTACATAAATTTCACGTTGTTCTTACATGAAAACATGTATTCAAATTAATTCCTTTATTTTTCACGGTCTTCATAACGACGTTTATGATGGATATCTGTTACAGAATCCTGTAAAATGTACAGTACATTTTACAGGATTCTGTTTTTTTACAAAGTTTTCGGCTTTTTTATTTTGATTTCCTTTTTTTACAGTGTTATTGATCTTTTTTAACGGAAATGCGTCGTTCTTGATGAACACTTTAAAAGAAACCTATTTTTTTTGTACAGGGTGTCTATTTAAGAATGGCAAGGTGCCAGATCTCAGAAACTAGGCATCCAAGAGACTTGCGGAAAAAAAATTACTGGGTAATATAGAATAGAGAAAATGCTGGAAATATATCAGAAGTTCCCAAGATCGCCACAAGATGGCGTAACGGTGCTATCAAAACACAAAATCGCTGTTTTTTCGTGATTTTTAAATACAAACAAATACAAATGAGTACCGCTATGGATTCCTTGAGAGATTTCCTTCAAATTTCTTTTTCTGATTTTTTTTCCTAACATGTCAAATAAGACAGGTATCAGCTGTCAAACCTTACAACGCAAGAATGCTCATAACTTTGAAACAACCCAACCGATTGACGCGATCTTGGTCTCATATGAAAGAGCATGATCTGCACTTCAAAAAACTTTTTTGGTTTTGAATTTTTGACCTTCGCCGTCGCCGCTAGATGGCGTTAACTGAAATGGTAGCATGTTTTTCAGTTTTTTCCGAAAAAATCAAATGTAATGGTATATTTATTTTTATATATTTTAAAAGGGGATACATTTTCCTATTAAAAAAATAAAAAAAAAAAAAAAACAAAAAAAAACTCATTAATTTCGATTCGGATTCGATTTTTGCGATTTTTCAGGTGCTCTCCACATAACCTGCAACGTCCTCAAAAAAGGCGGCACATTTGTCGCCAAAATCTTCCGCGGCAAAGACAACGACCTTCTAACCAATCAACTTTTAACCCTATTCGAAGAAGTCCACGTGGCAAAACCGAAAAGTTCCCGAAACTCCAGTATCGAAGCATTTGTCGTATGTCAAGGGTTCACACCACCTGTTGGTTTCGATCCTAAACTCATCACACCATTCCTGGATGTGTCCAATAAGGACTTTAGCAGTCTTACCGGTAAGTTATCTTGTCCTTATTCCTAGACCGTTGACATTTCTTTACAGGAATCAACCGAGTAATCATCCCCTTCATTGTGTGCGGAGATGTGAGCGCTTACGACTCCGACACCACCTACTCACTAAACCTAGAGGGCGAAGCCCCCTACAAATACCGCCCCCCTGTGCAGCCGCCCATTGCCCCACCCTACAGCTTTACGCAGGACGTGTCCAAAACCGATATAGACCATTTTTTGAAAAAAATCGACGAGGCTGCCAAGAGGGTGGGAATCGGGATGGGTAACATAACTGATGGGGTTCAAAACATGAACCTCAGCGAACCGGGCTCTACGAAGAACATTTTTGATAATGGGCCGTATTTCGACTTGGTTTCCAAAGTGGACAATGTTCGGAATCGCGGTGGTGAAGAGGAGGATGTGAGAAGCATGGATTATAAACTGATTCCAGACTTGCAGTTGTTGTATGAGGATGATCAAGAAGATCCGACTATTGTGCAGGCTTTGTTGCATCAGTTGCAGTTGGGACATCCGTCTACTTGTTTTTGTACGGAGTAACGTTCATTCGAGAAAAACTCATTTCTTGTTACTTTTGAAGTCTTGAATCTGGATTTATCAGACATTTTTTATTGGAACACTTTGGTACCCTTGGGCGTATGCCACTTTGGATTTAACTTCAGAATCTGGATGATCATTCCCGATTAAAAAATAAATTGTTCTAAACTGAACGTTTTTTATTGAGTTATTATAGCCGGAACCAATAGTTTCTGAGTTCACTCAAATATCCAATATTTTACCCCTAAAAAATTAAGGGATCCCAAGTGATGCGGAATTGAAGCAATTTTCTTACAAAAGTACGCACTAATAAAACATTCTGATCAAAGTGATGGGCGAACACTTCGATGGTACGGGTGACAAATATCTTGCAGCCTTGTGCTCCCTCTAAAATAATCGATCTCAGAGAATGTTCAGTAGTACTATACAGGGTGTTTCATTAATATTGTGAAAAAAACACAGGAGTTTTCCCGCTTGAAAATAGGAAGAAAACTTCCCATAAACATGTGTCCAGAAATGCTCCATTTCAGAGCTACAGGGTGTTGAATTTTTATTTTTGTTTTTTCTAAATAGTAGTTGCACTTATGACGATCTTTAGATGAAAATTGGAGTTTGAGGGTTTTTTGTCTTGCGAAATTCGAATTTGATCTTGATATGGCTCTAACTTGTAGGGGGCGCTTCCTACACTCATTCTTCCTATATTATTATTAACAGCCGTAACTTTTTGGACGTGCCTGTATTATATTTTGAAGTCGAAAAACAAATTTCTTCATCATAGAAAAATTATACTTGTCAAAATTCGCTACGTGCAACTATTCTCGAGATATTTGGATTTGAAATAAAAAATGATGCGCAGTTGACGAAATATCACGATATTTTATCAACTGCGCATGCGAATCAGTTCTGAACTGGTTCGTAAGCGACCCGCGAACACAGCTAGCTTCTTGGATATAATCGTATTATACAGGGTGTCCAGAAATAACGTACGAATTATCAATTTGAGGAGGGGTGATTCAATATCTTAGAAACTAAGATTTATTTTTTCATATAAACAATGGTCCGGAAATACATAGTTTTCAAGATAAAGGGTGTCAAAGTTCAATTTCTATTTATGTTTTCTTTGTTTTGACAAAAAAAAATGATTATAACATCATTTCCACGTAGAAATGAAACTCTTGAAGGAAGAGCAACTGTTTTTGAAATATTTGCACTTGAATTAATTCCGATCAATACCGATTTTTGTTAAATTATCAGAACTATCATGGGATTCATGTAAATAAAACACAAAATAGAGATCGAACTTTGACACCCTATAACTTAAAAACTATGCATTGTTCATAGGAAAAAAATCTTATTTTCTAATGTAGAAGCACCCCCTAAATTATTCGGGCATTATTTCCAGACAACCTGTATTATAGGGTTTGAGTTAGGCTGAAAAAGACAGATCCTCCAGGTTGCATAAGCAAATGATTAAATACATTTTACTGGTACAAATGTTTGGTATGCTCAACAATTAGTAGAACAGGACTACTTAAAAAGGACTTATACGTGAACAATCCAATTAACAAAACATCAGAAGTATAGCAAAAACAATTTCGAATGGCGAAGGGTGCAATAAAACTGGAGAGGTCCTTCTAAAGTGAAGATCAAGAAAGCTGCATGTCTTACCCTTGTCCTGCAGGAAGATATCTCAATTTTCCTTGCACACTTCGCCATCCGAAATTGTCTTCACTATAGCAGATAAATCACCCAACATGTGATCACTTGCTGGACAAAATTAGAATCACCCCGCGCATGTCGTTCAATGGTGACCCAAATGTATAGGAAAAATAAATGTTAGAACAACGAAAACGTAACCCAGTCACCAAAGTAAACTATGCATCATTTTGAAGATTGACTTCATGCGCGTGATCATATCTTGTTTGTTATAGTATCATGAAGGTAGTCTGTAGTCTCTCTGAAGTGAAACAAGGAGATTTTATTAACATCTTATTAATTAGAACGTACAAGAAGACTCAATGAGCAGTATAAGCATTAAATTAACAAATTAACAAAAATAAAAAACAAAACAGCATTTTTTTTTTTTTTTAAATGTGAACAGGGAGGTTTTTGGGCATTCTGATTGAGATTCCGTTGTCAGTTTTTTTCTAAAAAATCCCCTAATACGATTTTCTGAAATTTGACCCGCTTTGAACCCCCATAATCACCCAAAAGTACGTCCCTGGAACTGATTTGGTATAATGTTCAAAAAGTGTTTGACGAGACCTAACAAACAAAAAAAACAAAAATGAAAATCGGTTAATAAACAAAAATGTTACAGGGGTGGGACACTTCAGAGTGGACACCCTGTGTAACCATGATACTGAAACACACAAGATATGATCATTTGTTGGACGAAATTAGAATCGACGTGTGCTTGAAATTTAAAAGAGGTGATCATATTTTGTTTGTTATAGTATGATAATCTATAACAATCATTAATGAAGGTACTTTCACTAACAACCTTACAAAGAACAAATCCAACTGCAACAGACTTCATCTAAGAATCCTTGTAAGGTTGACATAGGATTTTGATAAGATATGATTAATCGTTCATACATTAATCCCCACTTATAGTCTTGTTATTTAAAGTTCTTTCTCAAATAATGCTTAAACTTTGGGGTAGCCTTAGAAAATCAAAAATTGACCAGCTTCAGTCATTTAGCCTCAATTCACAGTATTCACACTAAGGAAAAGTTTGAAGTTGATGCTTATAAAGGTCCAGGGAAGCAACACAAATTAACTTATATATTTTTGTATGTTTTCATCAGTTTCAAACTAGAAGCAACGTAGATGAATTTATTTCGTCTCCACGAGGGCGACAAAAGAGGTAAAAACATTTTTGTTGTTCGTTCTTGATCAACCGAATGTATCAAAGTGTACCCACACAAGAACAAAAATCCTGTCGCGATGCAATTCGAATTCGAATTTCCTAGATAATGGGTGGTATGAATAAAAATTAGTATCCACATGCTCCAGAAAAGCGAGTAGATATACTCCAATCCATATGAATAAAAATGTCAGGAGTATAAACTACTTGAGTATCTACTCTTGTGTACAAAGGCTCAAGATTGGTATGAATAAAGCTGAGTAAAAAGTCAAGGATGTGAGTTTATACTTCAAAATTTTGGAGTATTCTATAATACACAAGACTCAATCTTGTGAATGCATTTTCAGAAAGGTATTCATATTCAAAATGACAGAATTCATGCACTATCAGAAGAGGAGGACAGGGGAATATGGGGGAAAAAAGAGCTTCACCTTTCAATCAACTTTTTTGTTGATGGCTACATTTCTGAGTTCAAAATCTGGAATACTCTTTTGTCCACAGACTGTCAGTCCATTGAATCTTGAGGATGCAACAGTCAATAGTTTCAACAGTTGTGACTGAAGTGATGGACAGAGTATCTGCGAGTGAGTGGAGGCTGTGGTTTTCTCTTTCTATCATGAACGTAGGTCGTGATTAAGTTCGTATGGTTTGATGGCAACTTTAACAATTAATGGTCAATTTGCATACATTTTCAAATGACTTGAAATTTTATATACGTATTCTAGACAATATTTGAAAGTCATCAGCGGAAAAAGTTTTCCGAAATGCTCAAAAAAATGAAAAAGAAAACGCAAATTTCACTGTACGATCGAAAACGGGGCGGAGCTAGATAACCCTTTTGAAAGAGAGCTATTACAGCCAATACGCCAGACGGAGATAGATAATGTATTCTGTGACGTAGTGGATGTTGATTGGCGCTCTTAAATCGGTGATTACTACATTAATAGAGGTCGTATGTTGATTCTTTGAACACCAATGATGGCGTCAGTACTCACTAATCCTTATATTTTTCATATTTTCACAAAATGTGCAAATTGTCCATTGTCACTGAATGTCCTTTTTGCTGACATTATTTTTCGTAAATTTGATTCAACGCTTGATAAAAATTATTGAAGTCCACAAAAACATCGGAAATCGGACTTATATGCGCCCGCACACAATTAGCACAAACAATGATTTGTGCTCTATCTCGGTGGAACCCGCGAATTTTTGGACGGTTTTTCAAATGTGACTTGCCCTTTACTTCTTCCCGTGCCTCTCCCAAGAAACATTTTTAGTTTTATCAATGCCTATAGGAGGTTGTTACAGCCTATTTCATAATACCCCTTTAAAGCCAATAAGTTATAATGATATCATTAAAACAACGATACAACCTCCTTACAACCCTGAGGGCCCACTCCTAAGGAGGCTGTTACGGCTTATTTTAAAGCTTGTTATAAAACCTAAGTGAAACATTTATAGCAAACGATAAAGCACTCATAAAACCTTACATACAATATGCGGTTCAAAACTACTTGACTAGTCTTACAACCCTTTGGCCGTAACACTGACTTCTTCAAATACATTGATAAAACACTTTTTGCTAATTTGGAATATCATATAACCAGTTTTTCTTGTACTTGTGGTTGTTGGGAGTTATTTGTTTTATGCGAGCTCTATCGTTGTATTTTGACAGTTATGAGATCCAATCATAGAAATTGATAAAAATGGACAAGCAGGTAGGTATAGGATCCATTTTTTATTTGAACATCTCAATCTCAGAACGAGTTATATCAAATAAACTACATATTATTATAATAATGCGATGTATTTACCAACGAATAAGAATTTTCTGATGAATGTATATAAAATACTCACACAAAACATCAGCGCCTCGAAAATATTGCGTTTAAATATATATTTATATATTTTTAAGGCATTAAGGCGAAATTGAAAAATGATCAAAATCAGTCAAATTTGTGCACAAAAGAATAAAAATGAAAGGTAACTATGTTCTGAAAAATTTGAAAGTCTTGGAAAGTCCATTCAATGGGTTCTTGCTATTTTTCTAATTATTTAATTAATGGCGAATGTGTGACACCGTGAAAAATATGGCCGTCATGCTTTTAAAGCCAATTGTTCATATCTGAGATATCGTTAAAACACTTAAGCTTTAAGAACCATTTTTATATACATCCAATAATGCCTCTAGTACAACAGCTCCTTTCATGATTATCCATAGAACAATATGGTTGTAAGGTTGACCTAGAATTGTTTCATCATAAAGCCATTACTCTATGATTTACCTGATGTGGCCAATTGGCTGTAAAAAGAAAAAGAAGAGCGGGAAGAGTGACACTCGTGACAGATGACGGACAGTCGACGTTGGATTTGGAATTTATCATGGCAGATCATAGACTAATATTATATAACCAGTGGCAGATGTGACAGATTTTTGGTCACGTCCTGTGGGCTTCGTACATCTAACGTTAAATCCTTAGTTCTTTTAGAGCAATTTGATAAATTTTCCCTCGTTTTTATAATGTTTAAATAATTCTTCTTTTTTTGTCTTTTGAAATAGCCTGATTTCTTGATTTTACACCATTTATTTGCATTTGAGTTCATGCTGTAACTTATTCAATCAACGGTTTATGTTAGAACACAAAAAATGAACAAGTTACATGAAGAGGTTATGAGGGTTTTATTCTAGATAATTTTAAAGCAAACATGCTTTTTCATTGACTTGAATAAAACCAAATATACCTCCAAATGAATAAGCTTTATCATGGTTTTATGGAGTAAATATATCCGATTGCTTAAAACCATTTTGATCTTTTTCAGTCAAAGTTACAGCCTAAAGTTCTTAAGGAGGTTTTAGGAGCAAACAGCTGTAACAAAGATATTTAATGACCTTCATAAGGCTTGCTTAAAACCAATGTCTTATTGGTTTTATGAGTGAGTTTTATACCTAATGTTAAAACCTTGTTTTAGGATCATTATGCCGTAAGGCATATTTGGTTTGAGTTAAAACCTCCTTAAAACATGACACTTAAGTAGAACCACCTTAAAACCTACATAAAGCTTGCTTTAAACCAATAAGCCGTAAAAATGTTCCTTGGGCTTTCAAACTCAAAATTAATAAAATGGTAGGTAAATTTATAAATTTTAATACAAAAGATGTTGAACATGCCCACACCCTTCTTCAATACATTTTAACACCCTTTTTTCTTACAGAATTGGAAACATATTTTGAAGCATTTGAGGATTGTTGAAAAGAACTAATTTTGATTTATAAAAAGGCACAGAAACTCAAAAACACAAAATTTCTCAAAAAGTCGACTAGAATACTAAATTTAGGTTAGAAAGTGGATTTGGTGCTTGTCATTGTAATAATCTGTGATGTTAGACAAGCGTTTTGCAATCCATAGGTGAGCTGACCCTATTTTTATTGAACACTCGTTACTTCATCAGCTTCAATGCATTATGGCTTGGTTCAGTAAACAATTCAATTCTTCTGTGGTGAAAAATAGATTTACCAGAAATACAGCTGTATACTTTCAGGAGCGATGAAGTACATGGCATATAGCTTCATGGTTGGAGTCACCAATTCGAAACCCTACATCATGAAAGATGCTTGTAATAGATTGTTTACCAGGGAGCAGCGTTCCCTCTCTAATGTAGCAAAGTATTGTTTGACAAAAGTGGTAGAGATTTTCTAGAGCTTCCATCAATACCTATATACAGGGTGGGCCAACGAAAAGGTCCCACCCTTATTTATGACTTTCCTGGTATATTTTGGGAAAAACGCTCATCGGACACGTCAATTTTTATTTTTAGGGGGACGTCTTTTCGTGTATGACTGTATAATACAGGGTGTTCCAAAAATAAGATATCGCATTACATTTGACATTTTCAAATGGAAACCCCCAATTTTTTTCTCTATTTTTGGATTCTCCATGAAGTTTTCAGTAACTTTTGTATGAAACAGTTTATACCTATCTTCAACCGTTTATTTAAAAAATTTGAACAAAAATTAATTACTTAGTTATAATGTGTCAAAAAGTCAATGTGGTAATAAATGTTGAAAGTGGTGTCCGTTTACCTCCATGCAATAATAAAGATTTTGCTCAAATCTATTCCTAACATTTTCACACATTTCTGGAGTCTGGAGGATTTGTCTGCATTTCCGCCGTGATCCGCTCCCGAAGATCTTGGATGGAGTCTGGCTTCGTACTAAAAACATTACTTTTTAAATGTCCCCAAAGAAAGTAATCAAGGATTCAAGTCCGGAGACCTTGGTGGCCACTCAATGGGGCCGCGCCGTCCGATCCACTGATTTGGGAAATGTGTGTCCAAAAACTGTCGTACTGGAGCTACAAAGTGCGGTGGTGCACCATCTTGTTGGAAATGAAGAAAATTTTCATTATAATCAACCTCATTTTCTATTATTTCGGTAATTCGTGGTTCTATTGTATTTTCCAACATGTCCAAGTACGTCTCCCCCATCAAGTTTCCAGGAATAAAGAAAGGTCCTACAATATGATTTCCGAAGATGCCGGCCCAGACATTAATTTTTTGAGGGTATTGCGAATGTACCTCTCGAAACAAATGTGGATTCGAGTCGCTCCAATATCGACTATTATGTCTATTTACAGCACCATGTAAATAGAAGGTACATTCATCCGAAAAACAAATGTTAAATGACAAATTTGGGTTTTTGATTAAACGTTGTGTCATTAATTCGCAAAACTCCAACCTTTTATCATAATCGTCTTCATTAAGCTCATGGACAAGTTTAATTTTGTACGGGTGAAATTTATAGGATTTCAAAATTCTTTGCACTGTTGAGGGTGTAAATCCTGAAGAAGCAGCCAGACCACGAGTACTTTGGGTGTTGTCAAGAGCCACGTGTCCCAAACTGCTATTTCTCTGGCTTCATTTCCAATTGGACGATTTTCCTGATTCCGGCGAATATTCAATACAGATCCAGTTGCTTTATATTTTCTCATTAATTTAGCCACATACTTATGGTTAATAGTTTTGTCTGGATGTCACGCATTAAAGAACCGGGCGGTAGCTCTTGCAATGCTTCCGTTTTGATAATACAGTTTCGTTATTTCGACCCTTTCTTGAATTGAATAAATCATTGCAAAATATTATGATAGAACTATGCAACTTAACGATTTCAAATCAAAGATAAAGTTCTATGATTTACGATGACATTGACTGATGCTAAATTTCTTGCTGGTATCCGTTATTATTATTTTTTTCCGTACGATCCATTATTATCAATATAAAATCAAATGAGGTGAATTTTATGAAAAATTCAAATAACTTTAAAACGGTTGAAGATAGGTATAAACTGTATTATACAAAAGTTACTAAATACTTCATGGAGAATCCAAAAATAGAAAAAAAATTGTGGGTTTCCATTTAAAAATGTCAAGTGTAATGCGATATCTTATTTTTGGAACACCCTGTATTATACAGTCATACACGAAAAGACGTCCCCCTAAAAATAAAAATTGACGTGTCCGAGCGTTTTTCCCAAAATATACCAGGAAATTCATTAATAAGGGTGGGACCTTTTCGTTGGGCCACCCTGTATCTTAATCATGAAGCAAACATCAGGGTGTTTCATTAATATTGCGAAAAAAATCAAGATGAGTTTCTCCGCTTTTAAAAAGAACAAAACTTCCTATAAACATGTATCCGGGAATTCTTCGTCACATGTTATGTTATACAGGGTGGAAAGGTCTTCACAAAACGATACCACATAGTTTTGAGCTCAAAATAGGCCGATTTAAAGCAATTCACCTTATGCCAGGTCCATACCTCTCAAGCGTTGTCCGTTGAATATTCGGACACCCTGTATATTGTGATCTAAGACTTTACCACCTTCTATATAGAAAACAGAGCAATTTCGGGAAAAGGTAAATTGCTTTAAATAATTCAAAACAGCTGATTTTGACTTCAGAAATATGTGGTAAGATTTTGTCACGACCTTTTACAGACACCTTGTATAAAGAGTCTGGATACATTATTCGAGAAGATTCAAAGCAAGATCTGGTCCGCACCATAAAAATCCGACAAAGGAATCTTGGTAAAGTTTCGTTCACAATAATAATTAATGATTGAGGAAATATATCATCAGTTGCTCTTGACGTCTGAATTTTGGCACACTTCCCACGAACAACAACTTTTTCACATCATAACGATATTTAAATAGTGATTTTAGTCAGCTGATCTACCAGAACTACATCACTGAAGTCTGTTCTAAAATGAATTGAACTAATAAAAATCCATTAATAATTTCGAATTGAGACATCAATCAAATCTATCATCTTCGTATACGAATTATGTTTCCGGCATACAACCCCTGAGATCATTGAAACCAAAGTTGAGTGTCTACAAATGACACAAAATATTGATATAAATAGTAAAATACTTAACAATCTTTGAGACCACTTCGGTCAGAATGCTTTATTAATCCGCATCATTTAAAAACAGACCAGAACTAGAATGAAAAAATCTAGAAACAATAAATAGACCTAAAGTCAAAAGTCTTCAATATCTTGATACATTTCCTAGACTTACCAGCAAGATGTGCATATTTTTCCCCCAAAGCTTGACTCCACAAAAAAGTGCGCCATTTGTCCAGTGACATGCGGGTGTTTTCGGGACATTTGCGGAAGTTAGCAAGAAAACTTGTGGTTTTTGCTGTTGCCTCGTCTGGTTGCAGATGGTATTTTGTTCGGAGTTCATGAGCAATCTGAAGATAACACAGTTGGAAGACTGTGAATGAGTATTTCTTCGCAATTTAGGGTTTTGATGTTGTCAAAAATTGAGGAAATTTGGATATTTCCTTCGTCTCAACTAAACTAACCCCTTTTTCCGTCCCCATTTAATGTCGACATTGATTAAGATCTTCAAGTTGAAGAGAATCTTTAAAGTTTCGAAGCAAAATATGTTTGCACTTTTTTTCATTTCGTACCCTGTTCAACACTCAGGAATTAAAAATGTTTTTGTACAACCTACACGTAAAGTTCACTTTTCAATGCATGCAAAGCAGGCGGAAAGTCGCTAATTTTGGCAGCCGGGCCTAAAAGTACTTTCGCGCCCGCGGGCACAAAAGTAGGTCGCTTAGCAACGGTTCCTTGGATACCAACGCCTCTGAATATAATAACCACGTGACAGTCTAGCATACTACAAGGAACTAATCACGTGACAATCTCGGTGGCAATGAATCCGCACCACAAAAGAATACGGGAACACACCTATATTGTAACCATGATTGACAATTGTCACTTGTCAGTTGTCTGACTTGTCAGCAGTGTAGTGCAGTGTATCGATTATTTATTTTTGATTTTCATAATTATTCTTTTTTAAATGATTACAAACTGGTTGTACAAAAAGAACTGTTTGCACCACGGACGAAAGTTGATTTTGACTCGGGTAATATCGGCCCTCGCGCTGCTACTTATACCCTCGTCAAAATCATCTACTTTCCGCCCTTGATACAAAATGTACTATTTTGTACAACCTTCACGTAAAGTTCACTTTTCAATGCATGCAAAGCAGGCGGAAAGTCGCTAATTTTGGCAGCCGGGCCTAAAAGTACTTTCGCGCCCACGGGCGCATAAGTAGGTCACTTAACGGTTCCTTGGATCCCGACGCCTCTGAATATAATAACCACGTGACAGTCTAGCATACTAGAAGGAACTTATCACGTGACAATCTCGGTGGCAATGAATCCGCACCACAAAAGAATACGGGAACACACCTATATTGTAACCATGATTGACAGTTGTCACTTGTCAGTTGCCTGACTTCTCAGCAGTGTAGTGCAGTGTATCGATTATTTATTTTTGATTTTCATAATTATTCTTTTTTAAATGATTACAAACTGGTTGTACAAAAAGAACTGTTTGCACCACGGACGAAAGTTGATTTTGACTCGGGTAATATCGGCCCTCGCTTCGCTCGTGCTGCTACATATACCCTCGTCAAAATCATCTACTTTCCGCCCTTGAAACAAAATGTACTATTTTGTACAACCTACGACACGTAAAGTTCACTTTTCAATGCATGCAAAGCAGGCGGAAAGTCGCTAATTTTGGCAGCCTGGCCTAAAAGTAGGTCGCTTAGCAACGGTTCCTTGGATCCCAACGCCTCTGAATATAATAACCACGTGACAGTCTGGCATACTAGAAGGAACTAATCACGTGACAATCTCGGTGGCAATGAATCCGCAACACAAAAGAATACGGGAACACACCTATATTGTAACCATGATTGACAGTTGTCACTTGTCAGCAGTGTATGGATATTCATTTTATTAATTCAGAAAAAACACTGTATGTGGCGCTCTCTAACATTAAACAAAAAACAATATTAATATTTGAGTTTATCGATTATCAATATCGCCAGTGTCCCGAATTTCGTTCAATTTCCATGTCAATTAACAAAAATATAAGCAAAAAACCAAATAAAATGGTACTTTGAGGCCCTGCATCTCAAAACCCAAGCCGTTGCGGACCCATGTTCCTATGAACTTTTCGTGTTAAAATAAGTCGAAGATTCACCCCTCAAGATTTGTTATTTACACCCTGTATATCGAAGCGTTGCCAAAGGTCAAGTATTTTTTTCAATAATAATCGTCAAACCCAGGGTTTATGAACAAAAAATATACCCTTAAAAATTCATTTGAAAAAATAATAATTCCCTTCTATTCCCTCTCTATGTCAAAATCAATTATTCAAAATTCCCGATGCTGTCATGTACAAAACTACACATAAATTGGACCAGTTCCAATTATTCTTCACAACAAAACCAAAATATTATTGTAAGAAAAACGCACTGAACCATGTATATCATTTTAGAAAACAGATGCACAGACATAAACATACTCCTACAAGAAGCTAAAAATAAAAATCCCGAAATTTGGAAACGTTTCAACTTGTAGTAATGTCTTATGACGACTCAGACAAAAATAAAACAGCTGCATTTAAAAATTATCTATTATATACAATCCATAGTAAAAAAAACTAACACACGTAAACAAACACAAATGCATTGATTAACAGTCTAACAATTAATCACCAAACAACTTCTTGCCCAACGCCATAAGCCGGTGATTCCGACAAACTTTCAAAGCTTCAGCCTTCTTCAATACATCAACAACCGAATCGTTGGCATCCACCAGATGGCACAAAAAGTCCTCAAAAGCTGACTTAACATTGGCTTCCAACGTGCCTATTTTGACTTTCTTGAGCAACTGTACGATTCCTTCTGCCCAGCCTGATTCGATAATAAACTCACTGATCCATGGAATCTGCGATAGGATTCCAGACAACGTCTGCATGCCTAGGAACCACAGTTCCATGATTTCAATCCAGTGTTGTTTGTACGTCATTGACACGACCATAGCGGTGGGGTCGTTGGACTCGTCGATGATATACGCATCCCACAGAAACCGTATGGTGGCTTGGACAAAGCGGCAAATAGAGAAGTCATTTTTCTTGACTTTACTTGACAGTTGTTTCAAGAGGAGCAAGCCAAGCACTGCCAGGTTTCCGTGTAGGACCAAATTTTCAGACGCATCTTTCAATTCGGGCAAGGTGTCAAATATGAACTTGTGCAGGTTGTTGAAAACAGCGCTGCTTTCCACATACTTTGCTTCCAGCACGATCAAGTTCATCAGAACGTTACAACAACTTATCATGGCGACACGGGCGTCCTTCATGTCTTCTAAAACCTCAGGAGTGAGTTCTGGCTTGGGTTGAGTCAACGCCTTCAACCTCTCGGCTCTAGGAACAGGAGGTCGTTTGTAATTAACAATAGTCCAGTGGAACTCTAGCGACTCTACCAGAATACCATCAGCGCCTTGTTTGAGCATGATGGCTCTGGACTCGTCTTCTACAGCCAGGTGACACAGGGCGGGTAGTAGTACACGTAGCAAGTCCATCTGTGCTAACAAGTCCTGCTCTGCAACTTGTCCGGCTTTTTCCGCAATTTTCTTGGCTTTGTAGGCGTGGAAGCTGTCGAAGGCCATTTCCAGCATGAAGGGTAACAGTTGGTAGACCTGCTGTCTCATGGCTGTCGTTTCTTGGGCTAGCCAACTGGCTAGCACTCTTATGGTGGCACATACGAATAGCTTATCCTCGCCTTGGGGCTTGTTCTTGTCCTGGATGACCCTCATCAGGAGGTTGATGACAGCAGTAAATGCACCCTTCAGGGCGGTGTACATGCTTTGCCGGTCCTTTTGGTCCAGGTCTATTGTATCCTGTCCAATGAAGTTCAAAGATAACTCCAATATAATATAGCAAGCCGTTAAGAGGTTTTGGTGGGGTTGTGTTGACTTCAGACTCTTGCCGTCTAGTTGCATGCGCACTTCAATGGCAGCAAGCTGGATCATCAGCAGGAATATCTGCAAGCCTTTTTGCTCGTCGTTGTTGAAAATCCATTCAACCCCCAATAAATCGACCATGCTGGATGTTAAAATCAACGCAGGGTTCCTCTGGGCTGCTCCGACTTTGCTCTGTAAGATGTCGCACAGGCCTTTATAAATGCTTTGAGGCCAGGTTTCACTTGCAGCACTCTCAGCCACTACTTTTCTAGGGCAGTTAAATATGATTGCGTTAAGACAGTCGGCTAGTT